>MJUT01039853.1:163917-216139 GCA_002080005.1 Gigantidas platifrons | reverse complement strand
TTAGTAACTAACGTAAAGACAGAAATTACCTCCTTTTGACAAAAATTAAATACCTTTTTTACATGCATTTATCGCTGTTGTAGTAGGATTTATAATATGTTTATTAAGTACATTGCATTTTTATTATGAAATACATGTAAAATACTGACAGGACACGGATGTATATCGATATATCGACTATTTACTTCAGCAGTTAATGGAAAACAATTTTTCGGGAAAAGTAGCATGCAATTCTGATCTCACCCATGGGTTGAGACAAGGATATGTCACGCGGCTAAAAATAGGAACTGTGCTGTCTCATTAGTGGAAAATTATAATTATAAGTAGCAAATATGCATCTCGACTGTTTGCAAAACAAAACCACATCGTAAAAATGATTGAAACTGTCTATGTATGATTGATTGATTGATTTTTGGTGTTTAACTCCACTTTCAACAATATTTCAGCTATATCATGGCGACCAGTTTTTAGTGATGGAGGAAGCCGGAGTACCCGGAGAGAACCACCGACCATGGGCAAGCAACTGGTAAACTTTATCACTTACGGTTGCGAGTCGAGTGTACCCTTTTTTGTAATTTACAAAGCCGGGCGCGAACCCACGCCGTATTGGTGATAGGCTTGTATGAGTTGTTAGATCCAGCGACCTAACTCATTGAGCCACCCGGGACCCCTTCTATGTATGATGATTAAACGGTAGAACATTTTGACAGAAGTGATACCCCATAACTTATTTGTCTAAGTATTCACATCAAGTTTCATACATATGTTTAATTATCCAGTTAGGTCGTCAAGCCAAGTTGCATACTGATATTTTGGAGGTGAAGGCTCCAACAAGGGTAATTATTATTTTTTTTTATCTAAGTCTTCACATCATGTTTCTTACAAATATTTAGAGGTGAGGGGTACAACATGGGTTATTACTTATTCGTCTATGGACTATATTAATATAATTCTAGACACCTTAAAATAGAAATGGGGCTTCCCAATAATCTTAAAAGTAGTAGCCAATCAGCATCGGGTTATTTTTTATCATTGACTATCAGATGCGTTCTTACTAATTATCTTCGGTACACAATTAAATTGATTATGGCAGACGTTGGTCAGACAGGGGTGTTACCCTTGGAATATTAGCTTTCAACACTTTGTTTGGTGTTAATTCGAATTTGATTTAATGTCATACCATAAAACAGTTAATGACTTTCAATTTCGGTGAATACAAGGATTGATCACGGCCGCGGTGAAAATCATGTGCCATGAGTTGATCAATCCTTCTATTCACCTCATGGAAAGTCATTAATTGCATAATGTTACATGTTCTTTATTTCGTTTTGATTGCAAACTGTTAAATATAAATAACAATTGGCTAATTATATCATTCATTGTAATATTAAAATAAATATTAACTTACTGAACATTGAATCATGATAAGGAATAAGTAACCAGTTTCATATTTGACATTGTATCACTAAATTGCTGCTTCTATGGTTCCAGTGGTGATAAACCACTAATGCCAATATCGATATTTTTTAATGTCAATTTATTCGTATTTGAGAAGACTTCATAAGTTTGTTTAACTTGTGTCTAATCCATTTTATCTGTTTAATTAGTAAATAAAATATGTTTAAACTACATTCATATTTCTCGTTTGCTCTTTGCTGTTTATAATGTAAAGATATATTAATTAACATTATATCTGTGATGTCAATGTTGTTTGAGAGCCAATTACCAAGTATCTAAATATATCTACATCCAGAGCATTAAAACAATATTCATCTCTCTGTATAATTGGAAAACACACAGGTGTATATTCAACTATTTTACAGAACTGTTTTAAAGAATTTCAATAACAAGACGATTGTGAAACTCAGCTATTCTACGGAAACATTAATAAGAATCGTAATAACAAGACCAAGTTATCAATTCTATAGAAAGATAAGGGAAATATATAATGGGAATGTCTATTGTTATCTCTTTACAGTTCAAACTGTGGATTATTTTTAATCTTGCTTGTTTTGTTTCATCTGACATTTCTTCACAACGTTTTGTTATTTATGACTCATTACGTATATCAACAAAAGCATCTGACGTCACAGAAATTGAATCCAGCTCTGTAATAGACTGTGCCTGTGAATGCAAACGTAACAACTTATGTCACAAAGCAAGCTATGACACAATGACAAAGAGATGTCGCATATTTAATGATCAGACTAGTAAGAATTGTGATGTAGGGTTGGACGTTATACAGACTTCTGTATTCTTAAAGAAAGTTGATGGTAAGTTACACAATCTTGATATGTTTATATTTTCTCTCGTTGTTACCTTCTATGTATGTTGAAGCGCACTGATGGTGTAGTTGATAATAAGTGTAGGGACGAACCAAAGACTATAAGACTGGTATTTTCTGCTTATCCGCTATGCACTCAGAACTAATGCGTAAGGGCAAAAACTGATTACCTTTGGCAATGTGTCCAATTGGTCCGATATTTATTTCAGCGGACGTCAGGACAGTGTGTCAGACTGAAGCAACATCTGAACATCAGGACACCCGGATAGTGTGTCAGACTAGATCAACATCTCTACATCAAGACGTCAGGACAGTGGGTAAGACCGGTGCTACATCTCTACATCTGGACATCCGAAAAGTGTGTCAGACTAGAGCAGCATCTCTACATAAAGACGGCATGATAGTGTGTTAGACTGGAGCAACATCACTACATCAGGACGTCTAGAAAGTATGTCAGACTAGAGCAACATATCTACATCAAGACATCAGGATAGTGTATCAGACCGGAACACCATCTGTACATCAAGACTCCAGGATAGTGTGTCAGACTGGATCAACATCTGAACATCAGGACATCAGGATAGTGTGTCAGACTGGAGCAATATCTCTACATCAAGACATCAGGATAGTGTCAGATCGGAGCACCATCTGTACATCAGGACGTCAGAATTGTGTGTCAGACTGGAGCAACATATCTACATCAGGGCATCAGGATATTGTGTCAGAATGGAGCAACATCTCTACATTAGGACGTCAGGATAGTGAGTCAGACTGGAACAACATCTCTATATCAAGACGTCAGGATAGTGTGTCATACCGGAGCACCATCTGTACAGCAGAACGTCGGGATAGTGTGTTAGACTGGAGCAACATCTCTACATCAGGATATCAGGGTGTTGTGTCAAAATGGGGCAACATCTCTACATCAGGACATCAGAATATTTTGTCAGACTGGAACCACATCTCTACATCAGGACGTCAGGATAGTGTGTCAGACTGGAGCAACATCTCTACTTCATGACGTCAGGAGAGTGTGTCAGACTGGAGCAACATCTCTACATCAGGACGTTAATTCAGTGAGGTAGCACGATAAAATCTGGTTCAATGTATGTAATTATTTTGCAACCCCAAATATATCGCCAAGCTCCTTGCATGTCAGAGACATAATATAACTGATACTAAAGATGTTGTGTGGACACCAATAGCAAATTTCACTCAATTGTATTCTTAAATTCAAAATACTACTTTATTTAAAGTAGATACAGATTTTATTGGCAACAAAATCTCCCACCCTTGAACATCTCAAGACAGTGAGGTAGTAAAATGGGTTGTGTCGTTCCTCTTTTGGGGTCGCTTATACAAATTAAAATTAAAAAAACCTCAGTGGGTCTATAAGCACACGCTCAACAACAATCCTTAAAGACCAAAATATTGCTAATGACAATGACAAATATGATATTTTCTCTGCCTTTGTGTTAAATCACATTACGTAGACTGCTTGACAAAGAAATTTGATATTGTCAATTCATTTGGCAACCCTACCATATACCCCAACGACACTTACGAAAGAGGACATCCTTGAAATCATAAGTCTGTTTTACGTTCCTTTGGAATTTCAACCAAGAATGACGAACTGGATCTACCATCACTCTACTGAATTCCTAAAATACACAGGTGTCCTTTCAAAAAGCACTATATTGCTGGGTCTGTCAAATGTTCTACGAAACCTCTCTCCGAATTATTAACATGTATTCTATCGGCGGTCAAAACCTAGCTTCAGAGTTACTGTGACACTAGCTACTCGAGTGGTGGTGTGAATCAGATGTGGATCCTGAAGAGCTCTAAAGATTTGTTAGAGTACATACAATCTAAGTTCCTCTTCTCCTGCAATAGCATTAACACATTTGACTTATTGATCCTATACACAACTATTCCTCAGTCTATGCTGAAGGACAGATTAAGGGAGTTCGAACAACTGTGTTTCATGAAAAAGAATGGCCAACGTAGATACAAATATCTTGTGCTAGGAAAGGATATATCTTATTTTATACTCTTATTCTACCAACAGTTTCTCTGAAGCTGATATCATCAACATGCTCGAGTTTCTGATTGACAACATATTTGTTATGTTTGGTGGACGTATTTTTCAACAGAGAGTCGGCACACAACTATGCTCCTCATATCGCCGACTTGCTCCGTTATTCGTATGAGGCAGAATTCATACAGGGACTTCTCAAGAAAAACGAAAAGAAACTAACCCGATTCTTTAGTTTGACGTTTCGCTATATTGATGATGTCCTTTCACTAACTAATTCTTGGTTTGATGATTCCGTTGATCGCATCTATCCCATTGAGCTTGAAATAAAGGATACCACAGATACAGATAGGTCTGCTTCATGCATTGACATACACCTTGAAATTGACAGTGAGGGGCGGATAAGAACGAAATATTGCGACAAAAGAAATGATGTAAATCTTCCCATTGTGAACTTTCCATTTATATGTAGCAACATTCCAGCAGCACCTGCATATGGAATATATATCTCTCGGTTGATACGATATTCCAGTGCTTATGGTTCCTAACATGATTTCCTTGATAGAGGGTTGTTGATAACAAGGAAGCTAATGAACCAAGGATTCTTCTTTGTTAAGTTGAGATCATCACTTCGAAAACCTTACGGTTGCCACCATGAATTGGGTGACCGCTATGGAGTATCTGTGTCACACATGATCATATATATGTTCCACTTGTCGCAAGTACTTCCCGCTCCTTTCCTCATTCATAACTTATCACCGGGTTTTATCTAGATTAAGACGACGGGTGCCAATAGTGGAGCAGGAATTTCCTACCCTTCCGGAACATATGAGTTCACCACCCGTTTTTATTTGGGTTCGTGTTACTCTATCTTTGGTTTTATTTGCATGTTTTGTAGATCGTTGTTTGTCCCTTTTTACTTTTTCTTTTGGCCATTGTGTTGTCTATTCTTCTTCGATATACGTATTATGATTACCCCTTTGGTATCTTCAAACTCTTATTGCCATTTTTAAAATATATGTTTCATCATGTTTAATAGGATATATTACACTTTAGGGTGGGACACGTGTCATATAATTTAATTGCAAAACAATATGTATATGTTTTTGCTTTACAATGCAAAAATGTAATAACTTGCTACCTGCTGTAAAATTATCCGCTGATTTTAATCAAATCGCATATGTCTGCAAATTGCAAGAATGTTTGCTCAGACCATTTTCCATTTCCATAGCTCCTACTAGAAAGAGAACAGCTTTTCCAGTCGTATAAAAACGTATGATTTCAAAATCAAATCGGGAATGTACATGGCGTATGTTAAAATTATCATATTTAGGATAGAAATTAATATCATTATAATGCCAAACAAAAATTGTCTTTGCAACACCATATTACATGTATGTAGAATTAAAATAATCTTCCTTCCAGATGTCTGCAACAGTGACTGGCATTTGTTCGAAGGAAATTGCTATTTCTTTGGAGTGAGAGAGCTCAGTTGGACAGACGCGCAGGTATATTTTATATACATTTTGTTTTTCAAAATATGCATATATATATTTACCTGGCGGATAAGATGCACTGCTTAACTTTACTCTGTCAACATCAACTCTAAGATATTAAATTGTATATCCATTTAAGAAAAGAATCAGTAAGACATATAAATATGAATATGTGTATGTTTTATTATTTTTGTGAATTGCATTATAATTATCTTATGTTTATAATTAATTGCACTTTTCTTATTGTTTGTTTATCAATATCATGGCGAAGAATTATTAAATTCTAGAATTTGATTTAAATTTTGGTGTTGAATCTCACTATCAGCAATATTTCAGCTATATCATGGCGACCAGTTTTGGTGGTGGAGGAAGCCGGAGTACCCGGAGAGAACCACCGACCCTGGGCAAGCAACTGGCAAACTTTATCACTTGCGGCTGTGAGTCGAGTGCACCTTTTTGTGATTTACAAAGCTAGGCGCGAACCCACCCCGTATTGGTGATATGCTTGTATGAGTTGTTGGATCCAACGACCTAGCTCACTGAGCCACCCGGGCCCCTAATAAGTTATATGTGTTAGGATATACGTCCTATTGTAGACTGAATGCTTGTTTTTGGATATAAATCATCAGTACAATGAAAAAAAATGAGAGCATCAACACAAACACCACCTTTTATGTACAATGGTGTATTCCGTCAGTATGCACATCACGCTCATTCATATATTCGAAGCACGAAGACCATACTCCTTCATTTAATAAGATATATATCTAAGTAAACCTAGATGTGGTATGTCAAAAATTTAACGATTGAAAAGACAAACAATTTAGGTATCTGCATTAACAAACATATCCTATAAACAATATCAGTGCTGAAATACTGGCCACTGGGAGAATTATTCTCACGGGAAATAGTTCACCAGCAGAGGAACCAACCAATTGACATATTCAACACGTAGATATATACATTGGTGCACAAGATGCGTTTCTTGAATAACGATCTTCAGGTTCGCTCAAATATTTACCGCTTAAACGCTAGGTCACGCAGTCAAATCCAACAAGTGACTACTGTCAAAGTTTTCTTTTATTCCAGATTGACTGTAACCAGAGGCGTTCATGTCTTGTTACAATTCAGAATGAGCGAGAAAATAAATGGCTTGTAGATGTTATAAAGAGCTCAGGTATTTTACATTTATTTGTGGCAATACTAGTGAACCAATGCAAAGAAAAAAATACCAGTTGCATGGAATAGCACAAATAACAACACACTAGATAGCAAAGCGAACCTACCATGGCGATGGAACTCTCCTAAACATAAAATATGGACCAGGTGTCTCCAATTCATGATACAGCCTATGTTTCTGTGCACTCAGTTGTAATATGAGATAAACCACACATCTCAAATAGGCTCCTCTCATTTACTTTGAGACGTTTGCAAATTGATGTCTTTTGACTACACCATACTACTTTGTCATCTGTCCGTAAATATTATAAGCAAAGATTTATATATTATGAAGGTTTGGCGGTTCCGTCATCTCTCAATTCTAGTTTCCTACCAAAATAATATTGAAATAGGTTGAAATGTGGTACTGCTCTTAATGAATAACAATTTGTCACCCACAGATTAAAACATAAATTAATTCATGAATAAAATCAAATTCCGTTACCATGAAATCTAATACGCCAAAGTGTAAGCAATAAGCTATGGTTATCTCGAATTCTTTAAATCTCTATTAGATGTTTGTGAAATATTTGGTCCCTATCATTGCGATACATCTACTATGTCACAAAACGGAAAATGTGCTGATATCAAAATTATGGCGTAGAAAACAATCACCTGTCTTATGAAATGTATGGGTTAGGATTAGGGTTATTATGCTTAACTCTACTTAAGCAACATTTCAGCTATAACGTGGCAGTCAGTTTCATTGGTGGAGGAAACCAGAATACCCAGAGGAAACCACCAACCTGTCGGAATTCACCGACAGACTTCATCACATAATGTTATATCAAGTACACCTCGCCATGAACGGGATTCGAAATCACAACATTCGTCTTGACATGTACTGATTGCACAGGTAGTTGTAAATCCAACTACCATAGGATCACGGTAACGACGACCCCTCCAATATATCTGATCTTGTATATGTTCCGTTTGTCATAATCATAGTCTTGTCCTTATTTCCTCGTTTGTGACTTTTCTTACAGATAAAAATGGTTCAAACTTCTGGATTGGTGCGAATGATATATCCACAGAAGGTAATTGGGTTTGGGAGTCGGATAAGTCAAAACTATTCTTCAATGATTGGAATGTCGGTGAACCGAATAATAACCTAAATGAAGATTGCAGCGAAATAAGATGGAAAAACCAACTCTACAAATGGAATGATGTACCATGTCAAAATCACAATCTCTATATCTGCGAAAAATAGGTGTTAATAGGAACGTCAATGAGAACACCGCATAACCTCAACGTATGATGAATCCTTACTACAAATTGTGTCCGACTTGGTCCTATTCGTGTTGCTTCTCAATGTATTTTTTTTCCCAATTATTCAATGTCCCGTTTATAGCCCCTATCCCACACCTCACATTATTATTCTAGTACTGGTCTGATAAATGTAAGATACATATATGACAATGCTTGCACTTAGATAAAGGACATTTTTATTTCCATCAGATGCAAATGTTACACACAGATGATTATGATTATCAACCATCTCAACTGATTCATCATGAAATCGTATGTTTAATTCAGTAATGCCAGCATTATTTTATATTATCAGGGCTTTCGTTGTTCTTTATTTGTTTCACTGTGATAGCATGACCCTGAAAGGACAAGTTTTGTTATATTTGTCTACTATAAAAATGGCCAACGTAGAAATCAATACCTGGGAGTCCTTATTCGATTTACGGCTTCTGATTACCATTTTGGTATCTTCAAACTGTTGTTATTTGCTAACAAAAAAAATCACTCTGATTCTTCCAAAAAGTTATCTGAAACTGATATTAACAATACACGCGAGTGTTTAATTTGATATGCTCAGTGGACATGTTTTTCAACGGAGAGTCGGCATTCCTACGGGTACCAACTGTGCTCCAATTTGTTGCTTTATTCGCGCGAGACAGGGGCTTCTCACAAAAAACTAAAAGAAGCTATCCCAAGCCTTTACTTTCACGTTCCACTATGCATATGATGTCTTGTCACAAAATAACTATACTTACTGATTTTGTTGATCGCATCTTTCCCATTGAGCTTCAAATAAAGGATACCACATATATAGATAGGTCTGCTGCTTCATACCTCGACATACACCTCGTAATTGACAGTGAGAGTCAGCTAATAACTAAATTATATGATCATTTTAATTTACCTATGGTGAACTTTCCATTTATATGTAGAAACATTTCAGCAGGACCTAAATATGGAGTATATATCTCTCAGTTGATCCAACATTCAAGAGCCAGTGGTTCTTTTCATTATTTCCTCGATAGACGTAGCTATTTTCTCTCTCACTCTGATTTGTAAAAAAGACATGAACGCCTCCGTGTACAGTCATTCTAGAGTAAGAGACAACTTTGAATTAAAAATATGGGAACTGGAGGTTTCTCAAGTTTGAAGATTAGTAAAGTGGTAATCAGAAACTGTAATTGGAATGCCTTACCTATTTATTTTTACATGGCGGAGAAAATGCACCGGTACACTTTATTCAGAACACACGTGCTTCAAAATGGTAAGGAGATTCTGCTCCACTATATGGAACCGTCGTTTTACTTTTGCTCAATGAAAATGTTTAGTCATGCACGAGGAAATGAAGGGATTGTGGTTGCAATAAACGGAACCTATATGTGACATTTAATGACACAGATATTCCGTAACAGTCAACCGTGTCATGATGGCGACCATATTGAACTACTCAGATATATATATTATAAGCTTGAATGTTTGGTAACACGATGATGTCATTAGTGGAGCAAGAACTGTTTACTTTTCCCACAGCCTTGATTTTAGTGCGGCTTCAGTTTTCTGTAAAATGTCATATTCAAACTGTCCTTATAGAAGAACCAATTTTTCAAATATTGTGACAAATCTTCAATGAAATGGGAATAAAACAAGCACATTCAAATCGATTGAAATGAAGATTAAATCCTTGTTGAACTTAAGTTGCACAAAATTACATCATTAGCATGACGTTACGCGTGAAATAGTTTTTATTTGCTGAGCGTTTTAACCGCCTTTTTGCCAATAATCCATTTTGAATTGCCCAGTAAAACAATATAGATAATATACAATATAACAGAAATATATGTGAAAAAAAAACCTTTCCAATATTATGAATTTGTGTTACAAATTCAATACTAATTCGTTCTGTATAAAACCTTCCAGCTTTTCTCTGAATCAATCGCACACTTCTGTCATTTTATCTCAAATGGACACCTTCGTGTAAACAACATCTAATAATGTCAGTAAATAATACAAGAGTATAATTGTAGTCAAATATATATCTGACTTGAACAGATTCCCAGCTACACGTTTAAACAATAAGATCAATATTGAGGGAGTAATATATTGTTGTTAGATAATAGTATTGTTTTATAAGTGACATATAATAATACTAGCAGCACATGCAATATTATTATAGAGGTCTATTAGAGTATTTATTACAAATATTAAAGGTGTTCTTTCAGTTTTAGTAAAGACAATTATGTTAATGGGTACTCTTTTTATTATCTTTCTAGCATGTGGTTATTTTACTATCAAGATCTTTATTTTAACCTTTGTGATGACACTATTTACTAGTTTAAAAATAATTTATTTATTTATTTATACTCTTTAAAAAAAGAAGCCCATAGCGATATATAGAAAGATTTCGAAACGAACATTCTACAAAAATGTAAACCTCTGATAAATTAATAAATATAGAGAAAACATTAACACAATTTAAAAGTTCATTTTTGCACATACGAAGTTCAATGTGACAACAGCTGAGTATCTGGTGTGTCCTCCACAGGCATTAATAACAGCCCGGCAGACCATCGATGAGGTCAGGATCCGAATTGTCTGTTGGGGAATATTGTCCCATTCTGCATGTAGCGCTAGAGGAAGTTGTGATCCGGTTTGTTGCTGAGGTTGTCTTTCCATTAAATGTCTGTCCAATTCATCCCAGAAATGATCAATCGTATTCAAACCTAGTGATTTGGATGGCCATGGTAGCACTGCAATATTGTGAGTTTGGAAGAAAGCAGTTGTCAGTCTTGCAGTGTGATGTCTAGTATTATCCTGTTGAAATCGGACACCATTTCCCTGCATTATTGGAAGGACATGTGGCTGTAAGAGTTCATCACAGTAACGCTGTGCCGTAAAACGTTCCTTGAACTTGTATCACATTTGTCCTGCCTTTGACGCTGCCTACATTATAGCACTGCCTCCACCAAATCTGTTCACTTGCTAAATGCAGTTGTCGGCAAAAATGTTCATTACGGCGTCTGTGCACCCTAGCTCTACCATCGGCCTGTTGTAGCAGAAACGTGACTCATCACTGAACCAAACTGTTTTCCAATGGTGCTGTGGCCATTCTCTGTCCGTCAGAACAACAACTTTCACTTGTCGTATTGCCCTTATTCATGCATCGCGTACGGTCTGATCGGAGATTTTAAGCTCATCTGGCTGAGGCAGTAGATGATTCCGTTGTAAACATTTCCCGTAAATGACGTAGTCGAATGTACCTGTCTTGGGCAGTTATCGTTTCCCTAGGTCGATCAGATCGGAGGCGAACACGTGTAGAGACTTGCTGTCCTAAAGGCAGGATATTGTGCTCTGATTAAGAGCTGTTGCAACGGCTGTCTGCGATTAACCAGCTTCTGGGCGACCAATTATATTGTTGCGTTAAGCTTCATTCAGGCGTGGCATAACTTCGCTGTTGACTGTCTACATATGTAACTGATTTCAGACAGGGGACCCATCCTATTAAAAGACCTTAGACCCACTTTTAACGAAGTTTGCACGCAAACTTGTTCGAGTCGAACAGCACGTGCAATGCATGCGAGAAGGAAGCTAGACTCAATCACAATAAGTCCGAGTTAATGATATTACATTTAAATACCCGATTACAGTTCTTACCTGTGCGTTTAATGAAAAAGTTTCATCGATTTTTTTTTATTTCCCGAAGAGATTTTTTTTTCCCAACGATGCGTTTCTTTTTTTAAGAGTATATCTATCTTAATGTTCTGTTTTAAACTAAAGGGCCCGGGTGGCTCAATGAGTAAGGTAGTTGGATTATCTAGCAACTCATGCAAGCATATCACCAATACGGCGTGGGTTCGGGTCCGCCTTTGTAAATTACAAAAAGGGTGCACTCGACTCGCAACCGCAAGTGATAAAGCTTATCAGTTGCTTGCCTATGGTGGGTGGTTCTCTTCGAGTACTCCGGCTTCTTCTACCACTAAAACTGGTCGCAATGGTGTAGCTGAAATATTACTGAAAGTGGTGTTAAGACACCAAAAATCAAATAAATTATATTAAACTATGTCTTGTGGTGAAATCCATTATGGACTTTCAACACAGACAACAATTTGACGTCTTTCAACTCTAATGTAATATTATGATTAATGATCCAATATGAACGTTATCGCCCCTGTAAGTGCATCGTATCCCTCTAAGGACTACACAAGGAAGGCTCAAGCCATGAGTGATTTCAATTCATTCATTGGTTTCCCAGAAGAATTTGAAATATTTTTAAAATTATTATTCATAGAGTAATTTCTCTTTGATCATCTTTAAAATTTGTGTTTAAATTTAATGTACCTAATTAAATTGTTGTTCGGTGCCTTGTATTAGAAATGATCAATATACGTTGGTCATGTTGTTCAATCCTTTTAATTTTTCCCCAAAAACAAATTTAAATGAAAAAGTGGGTTCAGAGGTGAAGATTTCACATGCTTGACATGGGGTGATACAGAACATAGATGAAACGCAATTGTTATTCGGCCAGTTAAGATATCAATATAGGAAACATATATATATTAATAGGATACCTTTGCGTAGTAACAACTGAGCTTGTTCAATGTAAAGAAATAGTAATTTCATTAAAACAAAAGCAAGTCAGTGTTGCAGACCTCAGTAAAGAAATGTATTTCAGCTTTACTAATACCGTGTCGCAAAGAAAACATGTTTTATGACATTACAATGCTAAATTTTAACATGATAGAAATAATGTGAATACACTTGTTGCACATTGCTGATTTGGGGGATATCGTGGTCGTGATCAGAGGGTAGTTGAATTTACCACTACCTATGCAATCAGTGCATATCACTACAAAGTTGCGAGTTCGAATCCACTTTCATGGCAAGGTACGCTCGATGCAACATTATATGACAAAGTTTGTCGGCGATTTACTCCGAGTATGCCGGTTTCCTCCACCAATAACACTGACCTCCACAATATAACTGAAATATTGTTAAATGTGGCGTTAAACACAATATATCCCTAACCCATCAAGCCAACGTGCGATGAGAGTTTTGTGTAAATACGATTTTTTGCGATCCAATCATTGATGGCTGTGGTTCCTCTGTCATGAAAGGAATAACACATTGGTGCCACTAGTCTGTGAGGGTAATCAACTTTTACAAGGCATAGTGTTTTATGCATAAAAGATGAACAACAGCCTTGTAATCGAGGCTTTGACACTTACTTTGCTGAATAAGGGTAATAACAAAATTACCGAACACAGAGCAATCTTCCAAAGGGAAATTAAAAACTCATGAATCAATAAACAGACAAAATCAGTCAACAACAGGGAAACTGGAAAACCGCAATGGTCCTGACTTGGTACAGGCATTTTTAAAGAAATGGTGGATTGAATCAGATTTTATGGCGCCAACCTCTCGCTTCCATTACGGTTCAAAGGTTTTTGTTGTCACTAAAACAGCATTTACAACAGTACTGGAAAAACAGGCAAAATAGAAGTCAAACAGTACCAAACTCAGTATCTAATATATCTCGTGAACCATCACCATCAACTATGAGTCCTTTGAAGTATTTAATTTTTAATTTTTATTATTTAAATTTACTGTTCCTAAGTAATGTAATTATTATTGAAACAAAGTAGTCCAGTCAATCTACGGAAAACATCAACATAATTGCAACAGAAATAGTTTTTTGATTATTTATGTAGTTAATAGGTTGCAAAACAACATACCAAAATCTACCCGATGCGACTTCATGAAATAAGGCTTTTAAAAAAATACAAAACTTTGACTTACTTTAACTTCGCCGGTAGGCGTCCATACTTACAAGGGGAGGTAATCAAGATAATGGAAACAAAGCTTTCAACCCGCGAACGTATGAAAAAAATCTTCTTAAAGGCATAAACTGTTAGTTATTTATTCAAAAACAATTTTGCAAATGAGAGAAAATTATTTAAAATTGCTATATATAACCAAACATAATGTTAATATGTCTGACAGCAGCGACACCTGGCGCTGAAAAAATCGTGAATCCCTACAAACAAGTATGCAAATATATTTGTCCATTTACATCATTTAAAACAGTAATCATGTTGCATTGTTACATATTTTACTCTTATAAACATTTTAATGTACATCCATAATGTGTTGATTGTAGATATTCGATATTTAATGACAATAAAAAATACGTTTCCGGTTTGATTGAAAAAAAGCTATGGAGCTCCAGTTTAACAATATCATAGCCAAATATTCTGCTTTTCTATGTTTTTTTTTCAGATATACGACAAAGTAAATTAAAAATTGCATTTTTGTATTTGTTTTGTGACTTTACAAATGCTTTCCATTTTGAAAAAATACTAAAATAATAGTATATAACATGTATTACAATCCTTTTAGTGGAGTTCGTATTACTCAATCTTTAGATTTCTGTGTATATGTTTTTGTCCTTTTTCATTTGGCCATTGCATTGTCTGTCTTCAGCTCTACGGCTTCTTCAGACTTTTATTAATATCGTAGTCTCCAAATGTTGGGCAAATTTGACTTTCCAGTAACAAATTTGATACTCCAAAATATTAATTTTATCGTAAATTTCATTTCAAAGATGTCATAAAAAGTTATCGTTATAAAAGATTTAAGTACGTAAAGTAAGTAAGTAAGTATTTGTAAGTAAGTAAATTTTACTTCAAGTCGGCAAATATATATACAAATCAACATGACAAACATGAGGTCTGAGGAGCTCTTTGACCGACTGATATTTTAAAACAAAACGGAAAAAGTATAACAAATCAAACACATACAGATTTGCAGTCGTCATCACAATCTGATTGACTGTTACTAAATATCAATATCTCAAATGACAATGTATCTTTTATTTTTTACGTAGACTTTTTCTTTGCCCTATCACTGTTAAGACTTTAGCCATTCTTGACTGTATGAGTAAGTAACACAGCGGGTGTCTTATGAGAAACAAAAACTGCTTATCCTTCGCGAGCACCTGAGTCACTCCGGTTTTTTTTTGTGAGGTCCGTGAGTTTTATGTGTTACCATTGTATGGGTCTTTTCCTGCAATTGTTTGTAATGTAGGGGGTCTCATGTGGTATTGTGTTGTTTGCTTGCTATAGTGATGTCTAACATTTTGTCCTATCTTATGTAATTATGCTCAAGGTTCCGTGTTGCGATGTCCACCAGGATTTCCGCATTGAAACGATCTTCGGTCATTACCTCCTTGTTTGTAGGAGGTCTCATGTCATATTTATGTTATTATTTCTGTTTGTCGCGGATAGTGAGGTCCAATACGCATTGACAATAGGCAATAGACAGTGGATGTATTAGCACAAACACAGTTACTGTAACTGACAAAGGCTCAGTATAATAAGGAGATACCGATTCATGAGCAACATGGCGGGTGTCTTATAAGGGGCATGAACTGCTTATCCTTCGTGAGCACCTGGGATGACCTCCGGTTTTTATGGGGTCTGCGTTCTTTTTTTTTTCGTTTTCTGCGTTGTGTGTGTGTGATTTTTTTTCTTTATTTGTTTTCGCTATGTGTCTTGTGCATCCCATGATGTCATTGTCTCTGATTGCCCTTCTTTTTTCTAACGTTTATTTGGAACATGGCGATGCTTCCTATGCAGTCACTGCGGTTCACATCTGTTGACATTCTTCCATAGAAAAATCTTTCTTTGAAACTCTGTTGTCCACAACTACTAGTATTCCAAATTGATAGTTTTCAAGTATTTCAAGAATATTCACTAAAAATTATATATAACCAGAGGCATTTGCCAATGCAAAAATCGAGTGACTATTTTCATGTAACTTTTGGTGAATTTCGTCGCTGTATAATCATCGCCAGGTATCTGTTTTTATTTTCGTAACCTTTTCTCCAAGAAAAAAAAAATCTAAAGAATGTTATTTGGTATTATGTAAGCAATATACGACCACCCGTGACGATATGACACGGATTGCATCAATGTATGTGTAAATCTAACAATATCTGCAGATATTGAAATAATTTAAATTGTTCGAAGTGCATGACTTTCAGTAGACGTGTGTCACCTCGCCTTTAAAGAAAAATGTATATCTGCAGACAATAAGATAATGCTACATTCCTAAAATATTTGATCATAACTCTGAGAAAAAAGTTATAAATTTATTATTTCATTGATACTACTTTGTACATATTTCATACATTTTATATTGCATCCCTGTTCAGACAAACGTAAACTTCAGTTATCTGAACCCTTCAGTATTGATCATAAACTTTTTTTTTCCCAATATTGCTTGTCCTTTAATAAGCGTAATATCCCCAATATCAAAATCACATCAGCCTTTATAACCACAACATTTGCTGGAGTCGAGATCAGGACAACTTATTTGTATTGTTATTTATCAGAGTGATGCAATTATTCACAGAATATGTAAAAATAAGAAATCATAAAAAAAATATAACTTGATAATTTTGGAAATATATAAACTTTTTGCGTGAAAATTTTTTTTTTTTATAGTAAATGATTTTCAACTGGTTTGAAAGTAGCGAAATGGGAGTATACTGTGGTGAAAATACGATTGTCTTGGTGAAAAGGGGTATAGCGTTAATGTAATGAATTCATTGCACAATCAATTATAACCAAGTGATTTCAAACCAATGCACAATTGTTAAAGAAATATTGAGGATATGCAATTGATTTTTTTATGATGATTAATTAGAAAAGTTTGAAAACTTAGTACATGTATTGGCCAACAAACGGACCTCAGATTAAAGCGTCCGAATTTGACATACGTTTGTTATGATGCTATTTGACCTGTACAATTCATTAGATGCTCCGTTAAAATGGTATCTTACCACTCCAACATGAGATGGCTATGTAAGACCTATTTCTATACCATGTGAACGTAAGAGGTTTCAACTCATGAGGTCTTGCAGATATTGCGTTTCCTACCTTAATTTTATTAGCAGAAGCTTCAGGTTTTTGCTCAGAAAGATGAGAGAAATATTTTAATAATCAATGTGAATACGTCATCAAGAAATTCATGCTGTCCTTTCTGAGCATCTGATGCCTCCTTTTTGATTCAGAGTTGATGGTGCTCATGTGTGTTCTTATTGTGTGTTGGTGTTTGATAAGTGTATACTGTGTTTTATCCTGCAATTCACTGATTTTGAGTCCTAATTAAGGAGTCAAATAAGCTTCAATGTTATTTATCCATGGACCTAATGAATATTGTGTGGTACCTCATTCATGTATAGATCGACAATAAGAAAGGGCATGAGGAAACGCTCACCTTTCTACCTGTTTCTAAATTTCGTATTAAATGTATATAAATTTTATATTTTCCGACTATATACCTATATCTGAGTCCTATGGTTTAATAGTAGTTGACTTAAAAAATTATTAGCGGTGAAATTTGTGGAAATAGTAAAGACCCAGCGTTACCAACGGATCGAACTGCATATTGTACTTTCACCATTGATTTGTCATACATGATCTGTTGATAATTATATGGTGTCATATTACTTATTTCAAAGACTACAGACAAAGTTAATCCTTCTTATTTAAGCCCATCTTCATTCAGCATAATGTGGTCTTTGACTTTAATAAAACAGGCGTGACAATTTAAACATTGTGCGGGTGAAATCATATAAAGTTGAGAATATAATATTATCACAGTATTCAGCCTTTTTCCCACAAAAAATATTGTTTTTGGCGCAAATTATATGCCATTATTTTCTAAAGCGTGTTTTATCATTTAATTAATTCAAATAGTTTACTAGTACTTATTTAAGCATTTTACTAACTCAATATGCGTCCCATCAAGACAAGAAAAAAGTACACAATTTTTTGCATTTTGTCATAAAATCTACAATTTTTATCTCAAAATGTCTTCCATTTTAATATGAAAATGTGACTTTCTTCACTTTAGTTATTTCAAAATAACTTTTGAGCAAACTTTTAACAAAATCATATGACTGTTATATTACCGATTTGGAAAATAAATACTTTTACCAGTTTTCCTCACTTTTTCAATAACAAATTTAGATTTTGCCCCAAAATAAACTTGACTATAACATAATTCCATTTTTTTCAATTCTAATACTTAACATGACTGCTTAACTACATATTTGTTAATCTATGGTAATTGTTATCATTGTGGTATTAAAAATAAAAATTGTTTCCAGTTTTCAGCGATTTTATATGAAAAACACAGATTTTTCCAAAATTTATCATTTTGCACCAATGCAATCGTGGTAGACTTTTAGTATGTGATTTGTCGTGGGTTTCTGGTGTTAAAACAAGTGCACTACCTTCTGTTTTAGCGATAGATTGACTGGACTAAAGGTTTTCCTCCGTCAGGTGACCGTAGCCGATTTTTGCTATCTTCATGCATTTTGGTTTTCTTTCCCCCCAAGGACTTACTATTATATTAGTCAACAAAAGAAACGGTACAAGGATTTGATGCTCAATATGTTTCACATAAGGAACAAAAATCGACAAAAATCGTATAATTTAGATTCATATGGGCATAGCAAATAAGGCAATATCAACAACATTTCTCAACATCATCATCAGAAAAATCATGGACAAAAAAAATTGTCATGCAGTATGGAGGTTTGCGGAGTTCAGTAACGTGTGTGACAACCTCTTGCAGCAACGATAGGTTCGTACCTTCGACGCATAGAACCAACCAATTGTTGGATAAAGGCTTGTGGGATGTTGTTCCACTCGTGCACAAGTGCGTCACGTAGCTCTTGTAGTGTTTCCGGTGGATTTTGACGGTGGCGAACACGTCTACCGAGTTCATCTCATAAATGCTCTATAGGTGGCATAACCGGCGATAACGCCAGACAAGGAAGAACACAGATGTGATTCCAGTTCAGAAAGTACTGACAAACACGAGCCACTTGACATCTTGCATTTTCATGTTGAAAGACGTGATCAACGTTTCACTGTTGCAGAAAGGACGGAACGATAGGATCAAGAATATCGTCTCTGTATTTTCGGCATTCAATGTTCCTTGAACAATTTTGAGCTGAGTAGGATCATCATGACAAATTCCAGCCCAGACCATAAAACTTCCTCCTCCAAAACGGTCGCTCTCGTACGCACACTGGTCTGCAAGGCGTTTCCCACGCCTGCGATACACACGATAACGTTTATCGCTAAGACAAAGTGAAAATCGGGATCCATCACTAAAAAGGATGTGTAACCAGGTATGTTTTGTTTAAAGATTGGTCCTACCACCGGACGCCTAGGTCGGAGTCCAGATTCACGTAGTCTTCTGCGAACTGTCTGACCCGGACGCTTGCTAGACCAGATGTTCTACGGGAAGTGTCCTCAGCCTTAGTTATCACGAGCACAAATAACATTTGCAGACCCCCATTAAGCCGTACAGCATCATGAAACAAGAAACACAATAAAGACAAATCAGGATTACAACTATTAGTTCAGTGGTATAACATAGTACATTAAGTACATTAATGTATCCATTGATTGTTGCGTAACGACAAGTAGGTCAGCTTGAAGCTATACCAAGTTGCATTTCAATGAGATGATGATAAGGTTCGCTTTGTACTAAACTAATATACTTTGTTGAATTGTTATTGCACTAGTTCACTGCAACAGCAATCTGTGGGTTGACATTTCGTCCCACTCAGACACATTAATCCGATTCCGAGACAATCAGTGTTTGCTCTTATTTCTTGCACAAGTTGCTACGTATGCAATTAAGGGCACAGTTTATTACAGAGCCGGATTCAATTTCTGTTTCAGCAGATGCTGCTGTTGATATACGTAATGAGTCATGAAGAACAATGAAACAAAACATAGTAGACGGTAACGAAATAAGTCTAGAAATTGTCATTCAATATAAGAATGGTTGGAATTCACTACCGATTTGGTATTAAATTTCTAAGTTATTTTTTCTGAAGAATAGTTCAATTTCACTTGCGTCTTTCGGTTTAGTTATAACAAGCTTAGTATTGATAAATAGAGAGTAGGGTCGATGTTCCCTTGGTGATAAACAACAATTGACAAAATTGATTATTATTTTTCAAAAATGAATTTATTAATATTTCATTATCTGTTTTACTGTTTATAATTTATAATTTATGTAACAGCATCATTTTTATGCAAATAGCATTTTACTATAAAGTGTGTAAATGCATACACTACCAGAGAATTATGACAATATTCATCAATTATTTATTTAACTAGACCGAAAGATGAAAGGAAGTCACTTTAGACTATTCCAAATAACTGTAATTAACAAATTGAATAACAAGATGCAAATGAACTTGAACTATTCTACAGACATTTACTTACAAGACTAACGTGCAATTCAATCATTCTAAGGTAAAAAAATAAAATAAATGTCATCACAATGTCTTGTGTTATTTCTTTACCGGTTAAACTTTGGATTATTATACATGTTGTTTGTTTTGTTTCCTCACAACGCTTTGTTCTTCATAGCGAATTAAGTATATCGCTAAAAGCATCTGATGTAACAGAAATTGCATCCAACTCTTTCATTGATTGTGCCAGTGTTTGCATGCGTAGCAATTTGTGCCACATAGCAAGCTATGACAGAATGACAAAGCGATGTCAGATATTTAATGATCAGACTTATAGAAACTGTGATGCAGGTTTGGACGCTGTACAGACATCTGTATTCTTGAAGACAGTTGATGGTAAGTTGCACAATTTTGACTTATTCCCTCGAATGATTATAAAATATGCATTTTGAACCGCATCGTTGGAGTAACGGTTAACATGATCGCCTAGATTGCAGTAGTTCGTAGGTTCAAACCTCTGTGTATGGTCCATTTAACCGGTTTTATCGAAGTAGTTGCTGTCATAGCCATGATTAATCCCACGCTGTGGAAATATAATATGGTTTACGCCAGCTGTCCACACTGAAACAACCATGCATAATAAGATTGTAAATTATCTCGTTTTTATTTTATTTTGTTTATCTTTTTGGTTTGTTGCACTATCGAGTAAACGCTGAAATCTTGCTTATGTATTAGTTTGATCACATTCTATAAAATGTCACCAGATATAGTTGTCAATACCAAGAAATGTAATAAAAATACACGAATATTATTTAGGGCGCATGACGCGTTTCTGGATTAATCTTCCTCAGGTATACTCTAGGTCCAAAGATCGGATCGCAAACTAATATAAAAGTCTTCTGGGAGCAGGAAAACTAAAAGTCATCAAGACATCAACAGATAGTCAAACTAAGAAGGGTGTGAAGATACCAAAGAGGTAATAAAATTCCGTAAATAGAAGAACGACAGACAACACAATGGTCAAAGAAAAAGAACAAAAGGACAAACAACGATCTACAAAACTTACACATAAAGCTAAAGAATAAGTCACACGAATGCCTCTAAAAACTAGGGGTTGAATCATGTGCTCCGGAAGGGTATGTAGTTGCTGCTCCACTAGTGGCACCCGTCGTGTTAATCTATGAACAAATCCGGTGATAAGTGTTGAAAATGAGGAAAGGAGCAGGAAGTGATTATGACAAGTGGAATATATCCGTGGTCAATTGTGACACAGATATCCCATTACTTTCAACAAAGTCTTAGTGGGGACCGTAAAACATTCGAAGAGATGACTTCAACTTAACCAAGAGGAACGCTTGGTTCAGTAGATTCCATGTCAGCAACAACTCACTATAAAAGAAAGTCTTATAGGAACCACAAACTATGGAATACCGTATCAACTTAGAGATATATGCTACATATGCAGGTGCTGCTGGAATGGTGCTACATATAAATGGGAAGTTCACAATGGGAACATTGAAATCATCTCTTTTGCTACAAAGTTTCGTTCTTAACCGCCCTCCACTGTCAATTTGGAGGTGTATTTCAGGGTATGAAACAAACCTATATGCATGTATCATATCTTTTATTTCAAACTCTCTTGTGGATGAAGTAGGGAACCTCGGTTTTTAAAAATAATTACTTTATTTGGGAACTGTACGTTTCAATAATAAATATATCTAATGAACCATCTGAATGCCTAAGCACTGATTAACAGGAGGAAGCTTCCCTCACTGACTAATAGTTCATCAGCAGAGGTATTGACCCAATGGTAGTAATAATAGTTCATCAGCAGAGAGGTATTGACCCAATGATAGTAATAATAGTTCACCAGCAGAGGTATTGACCCAATGATAGTAATAATACTTCATCAGCAGAGGTATTGACCCAATGATTGTAATAATAGTTCACCAGCAGAGGTATTGACCCAATGATTGTAATAATAGTTCATCAGCAGAGGTATTGACCCAATGATAGTAATAATAGTACACCAGCAGAGGTATTGACCCAATGATTATAATAATAGTTCACCAGCAGAGGTATTGACCCAATGATAGTAATACTAGTTCATCAGCACAGGTATTGACCCAATGATAGTAATAATAGTTCACCAGCAGAGGTATTGACCCAGTGATTGTAATAATAGTTCATCAGCAGATGTATTGACCCAATGATAGTAATAATAGATCACCAGCAGAGGTATTGACCCAATGATTGTAATAATAGTTCATCAGCAGAGGTATTGACCCAATGACAGTAATAATAGTTCACCAGCAGAGGTATTGACCCAATGATTGTAATAATAGTTCACCAGCAGAGGTATTGACCCAATGATAGTAATAATAGTTCATCAGCAGAGGTATTGACCCAATGATAGTAATAATAGTTCACCAGCAGAGGTATTGACCCAATGATTGTAATAATAGTTCATCAGCAGAGGTATTGACCCAGTGATAGTAATAATAGTTCACCAGCAGAGGTATTGACCCAATGATAGTAATAATAGTTCACCAACAGAGGTATTGACCCAATGATAGTAATAATAGTTCATCAGCAGAGGTATTGACCAATTATAGTAATAATAGTTCACCAGCAGAGGTATTGACCCAATGATAGTAATAATGCTTCATCAGCAGAGGTATTGACCCAATGATTGTGATAATAGTTCATCAGCAGAGGTATTGACCCAATGATAGTAATAATAGTTCATCAGCAGAGGTATTGACCCAATGATAGTAATAATTGTTCATCAGCAGAGGTATTGACCCAATGATAGTAATAATAGTTCATCAGCAGAGGTATTGACCCAATGACAGTAATAATAGTTCATCAACAGAGGTATTGATCCAATGATAGTAATAATAGTTCACCAGCAGAGGTATTGACCCAATGATAGTAATAATTGTTCATCAACAGAGGTATTGACCCAATGATAGTAATAATAGTTCATCAGCAGAGGTATTGACCCAATGATAGTAATAATAGTTCATCAGCAGAGGTATTGACCCAATGATTGTAATAATAGTTCACCAGGAGAGGTATTGACCCAATGATTGTAATAATAGTTCACCAGCAGAGGTATTGACACAATGATAGTAATAATAGTTCATCAGCAGAGGTATTGACCCAATGATTGTAATAATAGTTCACCAGCAGAGGTATTGACCCAATGATAGTAATAATAGTTCATCAGCAGAAGTATTGACCCAATGATAGTAATAATAGTTCATCAGCAGAGGTATTGACCCAATGATTTTAATAAACACGTAGATATCAAATGTAGTGTTTACATTGTGTTGGTTTATTGACCATATAGTTAAAACAGGAATATATATACAGACGATGATACATTTGTATTGAAGTCTATGGAGAAACTCATCTTTCATGCGATGATTTTATGACCAAAATTATAGCATTTATCTGCTCATTGCAAATATAAGCTAGGAAAACTGTTAATTTATTGGAATTTTCTTAGTTCAAGGAGCATAACCCCTTGAAAAATAACTTGAACAAAGCTTACCCTGGAACTTGTCATCAATAGACCGTCATAAGGAAAATAACTCCCATACAAATGACTAATTTCAGAATCAAATCCGGAATGTACAAAAAGTATATTAAAATTATTCTATTTAAAATAGAAAAAATTATCAATGTAAAGCCAAAATAAATGTCTTGGTTGCAACACTATAGTACGGGTATGTAAAACTGAAATACATGTTTTTTTTTCCAGAGGACTGTATCAGTGGCTGGCATTTGTTTGAAGGAAATTGCTATTTCTTTGGAGTGAGCAAGTGCAGTTGGATAGTCGCACAGGTATATTTTCACACTGTATATATATTTACCTGGCGGAAAAAAGCACTAGTGTACTTCACTCTGTCAACATAAAATCACTCTAAAACAATCAATTATATATTTATATATATTAATATATATATCTATATTTAAGAAAAGAATCAGGAAGACATATATGTATTGATGTTTATATGTTTTATTATTTCTGAGGGCTTAATTATCTTATGTTTAATTACAATACTCACAACGACAAAAGCCATACCATAACAACGTTACCATAACTAGTAACTGCATGAATATTCCATAAGACTCATTTGTGGACGAACATAAACATAATTCAAAATTAAACACATTTATTATACATATAACTTGTTATTTACATTTACAACAAATGACTAACATATACACAAGTGGCTTTAGTTTGGCTACAGACTATATTTTTGCTGAGTCCCAGGGAGACTGCTTATTACCTTTCTTTGCAATTGGCTATCAGCTGACCTATGTTGACATTGTGTCCTAGAAACCCTGGTAGCTAAGCACCACAACCTACCATGAGGAGAGACAGGGAACAACTCGTATTACCAATGCTCCAGTTTAAAGTGCCCTACCTGTTGGCAGGTATAGGCCTCCCTTCTTGAGGATGAGATGGAGGGGTCCCAGAGTTACCCAGCTGTAGACCCAACAATTACAACCACATTTTCAAAACCTGCAAATTTTAGAACTTGTCAGGCCCAGAGCAAGGACCGAGTAAGCAATTCCCAAATCACCACCAGTATTCCCTGGACCGCCAAATGGGTGTCCATATCTCCTACCAACTAAATTGATTTGTACACCCACCCCCACAACAAATTATAACTCAGGGAAATACTGATATTAGGAAATGTTTCTACACACCCCCCCCCTTGAAGAATATTCAATAAAACAGTATTACCAATGTGAGACAAGTGTGTTCCATCAGTTTTGTACAATGTAATTTATGTAGCTTTTATGTTACTGTCCTGCCAAATAGCTCTCCCCCCATTTTCAATGACAAAGGTGCTGATGGCTGAATTCACTCTTCTCCGCTTCTGATCAATAATTGGACCTGTATTTAATGGTACAAAATGCCAATACCTGCGCGTCAGCATTGAAGACCATACAATCACAATATTTATAAACAAAGCTTTATAACGCAAAATAGAACACTTTATGTTTTCAATTAACCTCTTCCCATGCATGTCCTTTTCAGTTAAATCATTAGCTCCACAGTGAATAAGTAAAATGTTAGGTGTGGGCAGAATGTCCCGTTTTTTGTCTATCAATGAATCCAAGTCTTTGAACTGCAGCCCTTGATGATCAATCCAATGAACTGTGAAATGTGGTTCCAGTCCCAAGTTCGTTCTCCCTGTTCGGTTTGCCTCCAAACTGGCCCAGTGTACTATTGAACTTCCCACAATCCATAAAGTATTTTGATCTGCGAAAACTTGTAGCTTGTTAGCTTTTTTAATTTAAACTGGCAAAATTTAATCTAATATAGGAAGAATATGCAAAACTCCGCCAACGGCCCAGTTTCATTATTTCCTTCTCTGGGACACATTGACGAGGTAATTCTGTTGTACCACCTATTCTAAAACTGTGGGACATGAATGTTTAAGGCTTTCTTCAGTACACTAGTAAACTGATACCTAGTTAATGGCATGTGGTTGAAATGTATGAACAAGTCTTCATTGCTACAGCAAGGTCTTTTTAATAAATAATACTTGATAAATTCCAGTGGGCAGTATATTTTTCCATTCCCTGGAATACGCATTTTAACTGACCTACCCTTTTGGTCAGTTTTTGACCATCGTATTCTAAATGCAACTGATTTTTTGGAAACTGTAATGTCCTGTAATTGTAAATTTGCCTTGTTAAAAGATTAATTCTTTGAGGAACTAATTTTCTCAACTCTCAGCAAACCAAAGAAAGCTATTGAAAAAGGAGTTGCAAATAAGGTTGCCTCATATTTGTCTTTACAAACTCTGTCTAAAACTGCTGTTATTTTTTCCAACAGGTTGAGTGATATTGGTGACCTGATATCGGGTTGTTTCTGTGCCTGAGGTCGTTTAATTTCCTCTAATGCCTTCATAATAATAACATTTGTTTGTAGAATCCTGAATGCCCTTCATTTTGTGGTAGTATGAAATGCCAGATATATAAGAAGATATGGACCCCCCTGAGAGTTCTTGAACTCATATGAAGAAATATAATTTAACAAATCATCCACTGGAACAGGCCACTTTTGTTTAAGCTTGTATAATGATCTGAAAGATGTAAGCTTAGACAAAGCTAAATTATATGACTTATGTGTATTTTTAGACACACCTTGATCTACCAAATAATCTGCAACCCGACTTAAATGTTTCAGATCTGTGCTGGGATTTTTGTTGGCCACTGGTCTGCTTCTGGCGCTAACTTTCTGAATTTTCCCCACTGAGAACGAGAAAGACAATCAGCAATATTGTTTAATATGGATGGAACATAGACAGCTCTAACTGTTGTATTATTTTTTAAATTCATTAAAACCATATGTCTTATTAAATGAATCACTTTATCTGATCTGCTAGTTTTCATTTTGATGATTTGCTCTACTGCTGCTTGATTGTCCACATGAAAGAGCACTTTCTTGTTTTTCAAGTGCGTGTCCCAAGTCATAAGAGCTGCAATTACTGGAAATAATTCCTACAATGTCATATCTCTAGTCATACCTGTATATACCTAGCCTTTTGGCCAAATACCCTGAGTCCAGCGGCCGGCAAAATACATACCATAACCCCGTTAGACCCCCTGCACTGTCAGTGTACAACTGAAGCTTCTCATTAGAGATCCATGCATTGTCAGTAATTACCGTAGCACCATTATATTCTTGCAAAAATTGTTACCAAATTTGTAAATCTGCTCTCATCTGATTGTTAACCCGAATTTAGTGGAAAGGTTTCCTCACCCCAATGGTAGAATTTATAAGCCTGTGACAGAATGTACGACCTGGGACAACCACCTTGCATGCCAAATTAAAAAGCCCTAATAGGGACTGCATGTCCTTCAGTGTGACTGTTTTACTTCGCAGCACATCCTTAATTTTCTCCTTTAAGTTAACCAGTTTTTTCAATAAGCAGGTGCACGACTAACTCTTGTGTATCAAATTATATACCCCAAAAAGTTAACACTGTGCATGACTTAGTAGTTGTATCCTTAGCAAGCGGGACTCCTATTTCATGACAAACTTTTTCAAATACATGTAAAGTCTCGCCAACAGAGAAAGTGTCGACCGACTCCACAAAAAGAAAATCATCTAGGTAGTGAAGTATATTTTCGTTCCCACTTTCCTGCTGAGTTATCCAATGTAAAACAGTGGCAAATTTTTCCAAAAGAGCACAACTAATGGATGCCCCCATATGAAGCATTTTATCAAAGTAATACTCTTCCTGAAATTGTATTCCCAAAATATCAAAATCTGCTGGAGATATGGGCAAAATACGAAATGCTGACTTTACCTCACACTGGCTTAGACGGGCCAGTTGTTTTATGTTTCTTATTAGGGCTGCTGTCTCGTCTACTGAACTGTACTGAACTGAGCAAGACTCCTTATCAATGAAGTCATTGATCGAATTATTTTCTGGATAGGATAAATGATGAATGGGTCTGTAATCCCCATCCTTTTTAGGTACAAGCCAGAGTGGGGAGACCTGTAGTGTAGGGAAAGGGGGATTTTAAATGAGCCTGCAATGCGAACTAAATTTATCTCTTTTGATAGTTTGACCATTAGTAATTCTGGGAGTTGCTCTGCACTTTTTAAATTAGAACTGTCTCTTGGAAGCCTTGAACTTGAATATTTTAATGAAAAACCATATGTAAAACCAACAATAATTTCATTAGCAGTTTCTTTATGAGGGTAATGCTTACTATATTTTTTTTAAATCGAAACTTTTACTGGTGAATTTCCCAAGGAGTTAATGTTTAATGTCTCTTTATTTTTTGAGACGTGTACCTGTGGTCTTGTTACAATGGGCCCGTCTGTGCCTGCCATCGGATAATTCGCACACATGTTTGAACCTACGACAAGGGAAATATGGACAATCAGTGCCATTGTTATAATATCTACAATACATGCTTGAATTAACACTTTGTTGATTTGCTCTTGGTTTTATGTAGTTTTGTGGATTAACTTGGCTTGAGCTGAGCTGCATCTTGTTTTGTGTGTGTATTATCGGAACGTATGTTTGCTGTTGACCAGTTTGATAGCTGTGTTTCTCTGATGTTGAGGGACTGTTTACATGTAGTAACCAGTATTCACCATGAATATTGTCCCAAGACAGATTGGGATTTTTCTCGATATTAAATCTGAATTGTTCATCATAAACAGCCCAGTTTTCAGATCTGGATGCTACCAATCGGATGTCTCGCGTGTATTTTAGAAGGTCTTGAGCCCGAGTCTTATATTTTTCAATATAAACGCTCATGTACACCATGAAAGCGGAAATCCAATCATTTATGGACAACTCAACACCCGACGATCGTTTTTCTAAGTCTCCCCTTTTTGCATTTCAGATCGCCTTCGGTTTCTTCCATTTCTCGTTGAGATTTTATGAGAGTACTCAACTCGATGAACGTTCCGTCCCAAATATTCTTTATAATTTATTGAGGGACATGCTGCCCAACCGTGTCATGAATGCTGGTTTCGTGCGTAGGGGTAAAATCTATTATATTTTGAGAAATTCGGAAGTTTTGTACTGTTGTGTTATCTGAAATCTGAGGAAATGTACAGTCTTCGACCTCCGACTCATTACCTAATGACTCTGCTGGTGAGAATTCCGTTTCCGTGGCTTGCCGATCTGCCATGACATTTGGTGGAAGTGGTACCCTGGTCCCTCTTTGTTTGGTTACTGGACTGGCCTCGGTTTTCTTCTGTCTTTTTTGACTTAAGGCTCTTGATGGCGTTTCCCTGGCTAATTTCCTTTTTCCTGGCATCTTCTTTTTGTAGTGTTAACTGCAGATGATATGGATTACTCGCGATTGAATTTATGTGATGTTGTTGGTTTTTCAAAAATGTTACGACTGAGTGACTTCCGTTATTTCAAATTTGAAAAACAGTACCACTAGCGCCACCTACATGTTTGTTTAACGCCCTCTGTCGATGTTTCTATCAGAATAAAATGTAAACAACCAGAACGAACCACAACTGTTCG
This sequence comes from Gigantidas platifrons, assembly GCA_002080005.1. Taxonomy (NCBI): domain Eukaryota; kingdom Metazoa; phylum Mollusca; class Bivalvia; order Mytilida; family Modiolidae; genus Gigantidas; species Gigantidas platifrons. The sequence goes on along the minus strand of MJUT01039853.1, from coordinate 186,540 downwards.
ATTGAATTAAATCGGATTATCGAAAATATAAAATTATGATAATCGCTATTATTATCAATCACTCTTTTCTTACTGTTTATTTAAATATTTCGCGGTCAGAACAATTATTAAATTTTGGAATATATCACATGGAAATATCTCACACCGGATTGAATTCTTGTCTATGGACGGAAATAATTGGTACAATGAAAGCACTGTGCACATAAACACGCATATTACATAGCATATAACTGGGATCAGGACAAGGAAAGATGGCATTGAAAAACACTCCCCTTCCCCTAAAAAAAAAACAAAAAAAAACCAAATGAGAAAGTGGCTTTGTGGGTTTATACCTTTTTGTATTCCCTCAGCACGAAAACAATCCCTATTCTATGTTCGAGGTATGAAGACCACACTCATTCATATCATGGCAGCAAGTAGGCCACATTCATTCGTATGTTGGGAGCACGAAGCCATACTCATTCATACCGGCATGAATACGTATAAATTGATAGCTAATTTAGTGAACAACCTTCATTAGGTCTGTCCAAAGTCAAACAACGGAAAAGCCAAAGACCTTAAACAAGGTCGATACACTCGGATGAATTTATCAATGCCTCAGGATATCATTATTAAATTTCATTTATAAATATATCTTATAATCATATCAGTGCTGAAACACTGGCATCAGAGGGAATTATACTCACGGGGATTAGTCAACATCAACGTATTTCTGGAATAACCATCATCAGGTATGCTCAATGAACTATTGCTTTAACTGCTAGTGCAAGGAGTCAATTTCAAACTTTAAAGATCAATCGCTTTTCTCACTCTGTCACATCGTCAACTTCAAACACGTAACTACTGTGTAGTTTTTTTTACTCCAGAATGACTGCAAAGAAAGGGGTTCATGTCTTGTTACAATTCAGAATGAGAGAGAAACCAATTGGCTGGTAGATGTTATAAAGAACTCAGGTATTTTACATTTATTTATGGCAGTTATACATTACAAAGAAAACAGACCGATTACATGGAACAGTACAATAAGCAACACACCTGATGAAAAAGCGAGGTCATCCTCGGGATGGAATTCCGAAGCATAAGCTATGGACCAGGAGTCTCCAATTCATGATATAATATATTTTCAGGTACAAAAAAGCATAACTGCCTCCGTATCACTGCATTCATTGGTAACCTCTGCCACACGTAGATAGCTTGGCTTCTCCCTTTTACTCTTTTACCTTGAGACGTTTATAAAGTGGTGTCCTTTGACTGCACCTTAAATGTTTGTGAAATATTTGCTCCCTATAATTGCGATATATTGAGGTTATCTTATTCTTGATGTATATTAGATGTCGCGAAAATGAACATGTGCTGATATACATGTATACAGTGGCGTAGAAAGCGTTGCTGAGCAAAAACCAATAAACTATATTATGGAATGTCTGAGTCATATCTGAATATATCCGGTTTGTCGTAATTACAATCCTGTCTTTAATTCCTCGTTTGTGACCTTTTATACAGATACAAATGGTGAAAACTTCTGGATTGGGGCGAATGATATAGACAACGAAGGTAATTGGGTTTGGGAGTCGGATGAGTCAGAAGTAGTCTTCAGTGATTGACATGGTGGTGAACCTAATCATTATGTAGCTGAAGATTGTGGTGAAATAAAATGGCAAAATTCACGTTATAAATGGAATGATCAACAGTGTAAAAACGACAATCTCTATATATGTGAAAAATATGTGTTTAATGGGGCATAACTGAGTATGATCATCCTATGATCTACTAAATATCTACAATTTACCTAGCATAAAGCATTACCAATTAAGCAATTTACATTTCCTCAACAATGGTATACTCAGTGTGAAATAAATGTGTCTACTGCTAATGGTATAATGTGGGTATCATTGTCCCAGTGGTCAATGCTTCGGCACTGACATTGTTTTGTAGAATATGTTTCTTTTTTAATTTACAGTCCCTTAGGGCATCGTCTTCCTGTGCTTCGACACTTTAGTACCTGAGGGCATCATCATCCCAGTAGTCAGTGTTTCGTGACTTGGGTCCCCGAGGGTATCATCATTCCAGATTTTAGTGGTTTTTCAACTTAGTCTCTGAGGGCATCATCGTCCTAGTAGTCAGTGCTTTGACACTCCAGTCCCTGAAGGTATCATCATAGCAGTACTCTGTGTGTCGGCACTGACATGATTTATAAGACATACTTACTTTTCACTTTTTTAAAATTGACAGTCCCTAAATATAGTTAATTGTTAAAAGTAACAATAATCTGCACAGGCATAGGCGACTCTGGCCAATTTAACAATCGGCGTTTCTCGGGTTTCAGGTTTCTGTTTAATGGCGTCTGCTTATCCTGTATACCTATACAATGAAAATGGACTTGCATCCCGTTTATTAAATTTGCAACTTTTTCTAATCCTGGCAATATGTATGCAATTTATTCTTAGCAATTCTGAGTTATGTCATCTGCACTAACATTAGTGTACCACTAAAGAAATGTTAAAATATACAACAATTTTAAACTAAATCCGGAAGATAACTTTCTATTGTATATTATTTGTTAAAGTCAGAATATTAAAGCGATTTCTGAAAATATTCGATGAATTATTGATACGATTTGTAAGATCAAAAGCAAATCGTCATCAACTGTTTGTTGTCGTGGAGACCAGTAGCCATATTTATGCTTGACATTGTAGGCGGCATTTCTTGTTTTACCTGTATATATTTTGTTCATCTCATCTCTTACTGGCTTTGTCTTTTCTGTCCGAATAGCCATGATTTAGTTGTATCTTAGAAAAACAAATTTGAACATAATGGTGTATATGTCTGTTATCATAAGGATGTGATCTATCTCAACCAACTGTATTTCATGATGTTGAAGTTTTGTAGGACCATCGTGGTCATGATCGCAATCAGTGTCTATCACAACTAACAGTGTGAGTTTGAATCCCGTTCATACATCATAATGCGATATAGTTTGCCCGTGACTTGCGGCAGTCGGTTGTCTCCGGTTATTCTGGTTCCTCCACCAATGAAACGGACCGCCGCGATATAACTGAAATATTGTTGAAAGTGGCGTTTAGTACCATAACCCTACCCATGCACCCATACTTTTCTAATTTATTTATGATTGTCTTAGATCTTCCTAGACCTATGATATGATGTTTCTGAAAAATAAGCCCAAACATATGTGTGTACTGTTGATGTATTATTTACAACCTACTAAAAAATGTATTAAATGTTATATCACATCACATCAAACAAGCTGTTTTACATACACTAGACATCCAAGTACATCCCGTTCTGAGCGCGATTAAAGTATTTGATTCACTCAACAGAACTAGTTCTCTCCCTTTCCATCGTTGATGTTCTTTGATGTGTTGGATTGTCCGGACATATATCAACGACGGGTAGTAGTCAACCAATACAATAAAAGTGGCTATTGCATGAACGCGATAATAATAAGATCTTACTTCGTTATATTTAACGTGAACAAGTCGAACAAATCTCGAAGTGGGGATATAATAAAATTCCTGGTATTTTCTAGAGAAATTTGCATGTTTAACTCATTTTATATCGACTCTCATGTGAAATTGCAATAACCATTGTATCTTGTAAATAATTACAGAAAATCTTAAGTGACCTTTCAAAGATTTTTTTTTGGAAAACTACCTTTAAATATGCATGATAATATATATTTATATATCCTTTAGCATACCTAAAGATACAAAATTACAAAACTTTCAATTTAAATTATTGCACAAAAGGTTGCCCCTCAATTCATTCCTGTCAAACACGTTTTAAATATTTATCGCATTACTGTTATATTGAATGCAAGGGGGATAATTCTTGGAATATCCTAGAATTACATTGATATTTAAAATAGCGTAAATCGTATATATTATTTTGAGTATCTTTCATCTATGGTATGTATTGTACCTGTATAACACTTTTATATTCTTAAAATAAACAATTACAAAATAAAAAAGTATAAGAACAAGTTGAAGATACCAACGGGGCAATCAGAAAACATAAAACAAAAACCCTTGCGCATGCGTGTGAGGTCAGCAACTTGCTTTTTACCTGCTCCACTTCAACAGGAAATTTTACATATTTATACCTTACCGATCTTGACAAACTCTTGCAATCTGTGTTACAAACCCCTTACACAGCTACACGAGTGAAAAAACTTGATTGAATTTGGTGTAATTGCAAGGAACCCGAAAATTGTATTCAAAGACAATCTCCCGCGAAAAATAAAATTGACAGTTCACCTTCCTCCATGTTGTACACTTCCGGTCAAATGTAAACAATGTCAACCAGTAAACATCTTGCTAGTATATTGGTGTTAACCCTTTTTATTATAACAACAACCAACATATAAGAAAAATCCATTCAACAACATGAGAAGGGTTACATTGTTCCATCAAAAATAATGATCGATTAGAGAAAATCGGATGCTACATGCACACACGACCCAAATCAACACGTGCAAAACTGTTTTTCTATCAAAAAGCAACAATATCTGCTTTATGTATATTACATCTTACTACTCCAAGCTTCCGATATAGAACTAAACCCTGGGCCAAATACCACGACCTTCCCATGCAACATCTGTGGAAATGAAGTCGACTGGGATCAAAAGGCAGTAGCATGTGACAACTGCTCAGATTGGTATCACACATCCTGCATGAATATCAACTGGTACCATTACAACGTACTCCAAAAATCAAACATATCATGGATATGCAACAACTGTCGCATACTAAATTTCTCAAGCAGCATTTTCGAGTCTGCTGAAATAACTACATCAAACTCATTCCAAGACATCTCTAATGAGGATTTATTAATGAATGACACTTCTGCCAACTCAGATACATCTGAGTTTCCGCTTCATTGCTCATCACCATTGAAATCTGCTCCAATAACACAAATTAGACAATAAATTAAGATAAGTTTGTTTTAACATCCAAAGCATCAAAAGTAAACGAAGAGCCCTATGGAACCTGCTTGATTCGAGCAATCCAGACATTCTATTTGGTTGCGAAATCTGGCTAAATCCAAATATAACAGACAATGAAATCCTACCTGAGAATACCGGATATAACATTTTCCGCAAAGACAGAACAGATGGGTATGGCGGCGTCATGCTAGCCATCAAAGCAGAAATAGTATCTTAACCAATAGATATTGATACCCAATGTGAGTTTATAGCACGCAAGATCAATCGCAACACTCATGATAGTCTCATTATAGCAACTATCTATAGACCAACAAATAATGATGTTGATTATGCCAAAGCTTTGTATAACACCATAAAATCATTGTGCCTAGAATACCCCAAATCCACCATATGGGTTGCAGGTGATTTTAATCTTCCAGACATTGATTGGCTCACAAACACATTCAGCGGTAACAGGTAGATAAATGAAATTAATCAAACACTCCTACATATTGAAGAAGAACAAGGGTTATCACAAACTGTCAAATTTCCAACTAGAGACAAATCCACCCTAGAACTATTTTTTACCAACCGTCCATCTCTACTAAATCGATGCGAACCAATACCTGGAATCAGCGACCACGATACAGCTGTTAAATAGACTCAGACATATCAATAAACTTAAAATCATCCTACGGAATAAAGCTGACCTGGATGGTCTGAAAAAAGAAGTAACATCATTCTCGGATACCTTCCTAGCGGCACATACCAACACCACCAACATCAACTCCCTGTGGAACGACGCCTTCATATATTGAACCGATATGTTCCAACAAAACTCACATCAACAAAACATAGCCAGCAATTGATCAATAGAGAAATAAAACAACTAACTAGGCGAAAAAACAAATTGTTTAAGAAACACTAAAACATTAAAAGCTCACCCCAATGGAAGAAATATAAAGATTTAAAATCGATTATCCAGCGCAAATGCAGACAGGCATATGACAACCACATTAACTCCATGTTCGGTGAAGATGAAGCCACTCCAAACTACAAAAAAAATTTCTTCAACTTCATCAAATCTACGAAGTGTGAAAGAACAAACGTTACTCCACTTAAGCGAGATGGATTTCTGCACCATGACACTACCACGAAAGGGAACATCCTCAACCAACAATTTGCCTCTGTTTTCACCGAAGAGGACATGGACAACCTCCCTGACCTAGGTATTAGCTCAACACCTGAAATGAATAAAATCACCATCAACACAGAAGGAGTACAAAATCTACTCCAACATCTGAAACCCAACAAGGCAACAGGTCCGGACGACATTCCAGCTATGTTCCTTAAAGAAGTTAGCATATAAATCTCTCCACCCATCGGCTTCATATTCCAAGCTTCATTAGATCAAGGACAAATTCCATCTGACTGGAAACAGGCCAGAGTAGCTCCAATTTTCAAAAAGGGGATAGAGGTCAACCAGCAAACTACCGGCCCATCTCACTAACTTCCATCTTATGTAAAACTCTGGAACACATCATTCACTCAACCATCATCACCCATCTTAAAAATTACAATCTCCTCTCCGACTTACAACATGGATTCCAAAAAAAAATGTTCTACTGAAAGCCAGCTGATTCTCACTGTAGAAGACCTTGCAGCCAACCTTGATAAGGGCCGATAGATAGATTCCGTACGTCTGGACTTCTCCAAGGCATTCGATAAATTTCCACCGACGTCTTCTCCCGAAACTCCACCACTCTGGAGTGAGAAGTAATACTCTGTCATGGATTGCAGACGTTCTCTCCGGTCGCTCCCAGGAAGTAGTCATCGAAGGTAAACACTCTGACACCCAATTTCAAGTGAGTTCTGGCGTTCCCCAAGGCACTATCCTTGGTCGCCTGCTCTTTCTTGCTTACATAAACGACATGCCACCTTGTGTCATATCGAGGGCAAAACTATTTGCGGACGACTGCCTCATATATAGGCCCATCAAAACTGCAGTTGATGCCACCAAGCTCCAGCAGGACATTGATGCCCTGCAAAACTGAGAATGAACATGGCAGATGTAATGTAATCCTGACAAGTGTGAGGTACTACGCATCACCAACAAGCGTAATAAGATCATGGAAAATTATTATATCCACTGCCAACAACTTTAAATAGTCGACAACGCCAAATACCTCGGCCTTACCATCTCCAAAAATCGCTCGTGGAACAATCACGTAAACAACATCATGAAGAAGGCAAATTCCACCCTAGCCTTCCTTCGACGTAACATCCGAAACTGCCCACAGAAAGCTAAGACACAGGCCTACAACACGTTCGTACGACCACCACTTGAATATGCCTCTACTCTGTGGGATCCACATACTCAGTCTAACATCAATGAAGTAGAGAGCATCCAATGCAGAGCTCCCATATTCGTCACTAACAATTATGACCATAGAGCCAGTGTTACAACACTACTACAAGACCTCAACAGGCCCACCCTAAAATACAGACGCCAACTAGCCAAGCTCATCATGATGTACCGCATTACCTACCATCACATCGAAATACCATCTATTACCTATCTCATTCCATCCAGATCAAGTAATAGAGGACACAACATCCGATACCTACAACCTTCAACCAGAGTGCTAGCATATCAATACTCCTTCTTCCCTATCACCATCAGACTCTGGAACAACCTACCACAGACCATATTCAGCTCAGGCTCTATTGACATATTCCGTCATAGCCTGACAAACACCAGCCTTCTATAATTTACACTTCTTTGTTTTTAATTGTACATTTCTGGAAAGTTTTTTTAATTGTAGGTAGAAAATTGCTGACCTGACCACATGTATATAGTTTTTCAATGCGAGAATACTCTGGAAAGAGGGATGCATTTATTGAAAGAAGAAGAAGAAGAAGAAATCGAAGAAGGACATACGATACAATAGCCATAAAACCCTCCCGATTCATCAATGTTCATGGCTTGCATGTAACTATTGTTCGTCAAATCCACAACATATGACTCTTTCACAATACGTAACTGCTTTAAATTACCCTCATGTTTTTGCTTTGTTTTAGTCAAATTAGTTACGTCCGTACACATAATACAAATTAATGGAACACATATACAAACAAGTCCTATCCAACCAATCACACTCGAATATACTCGCCCATCATGCGCTGATATGTTCGTATTCTTGTAAGGTGAAGTACCTTTTTTGTTTATAACTGTGTTTTCTTCTAACGTGAAGCAGGACTAAATATATGTGACAATTTTACACGTACAGACACATGCAGGTAACATCGATGTTTCCTGATGGATATCAGTTGTTTCCGGTTGTGACATATCAATTTCCGTTGTAACAACTGTTGCTTACGACTTAATGGTAGTTTCTATATGATTATTAGATAATAGTGCGCGTACCCACGCTTTTCCATAGCATTCAAGTTACACTGATTTGAATGGTCATATATTTAAGATACGATATATTTCCAATACAGGTGTGTATGGTTTCAGCATATTATCAAAACGTCCAGAGTCGACATCATTAGAGATAATCGACCGAAGGGACAATCAAGAATAGACAATGCAGATAAACTCGTAACACTTGGTACACAAGACGCAGGACGAAGAAAAAAAAACAAAAACAAAAGACACAAAACAAAGCAAAAAAAAAGAACAAACAAAACAACAAAAACAACAAAAACAATAAAAATTTTAAAAAGGACAAAAACAACAACACAGAAAACTAAAAAGATTGTTGCAATGAATATGGTTCTTTTGTAAACATCTACTCCGTGTATATCCCCACAGTAATGATCGCCACATCCAACACACAGGTGCTCACAGAATGGGTCTGGGGTTGTATTGCCAGGAATTATTTTATCCATGCAAAGACATTTGTTATCATTCAGTAAAAAAATAAAAGAATGAAGATGCAAAATGTAGAGCTAAATCGAAAGACAATTGAGTAAAATAAACTTAAAGACGGTAAAGGGGTAATGAATAGCCGTAATTTGAAGAAAGTAGACAAAAACAAACCACGATCTACAAAGCACGCCATAGAAAATGAGTGAGCATTATGAACATCATGTAAACCCAGGCATGAATGCAGGTGCCCCATTGCGTTACTCTGGTAACACATCCGTTAATAAGTAATGAATGTGGAAAGGACCAGATTTTGGTTTCGACAAAAACAGATCACAACATATATGTGATCACTTGTTGCATAAATATTCCGTCACGGTTAGCCAAGGCATGGTTGCAACCTCACAATATTCAAATCGATTACTTCAACTTTACTAGTAGGGACCGTTGCTTCACTAGCTTCTTGTGTTAGCAACAGTCTTCTATCAAGGACATCCTGACACGAAAGACAAGTTATTGAATATCATTTAAGAAAACATGAATTCTATTTCCGGTAGCTATTGGAATATTCTACATGTAAAATACAATTTTATAATGAGAACATCGGAATCATAAATTTGGTCGTAGATGTCGTTCACAATCGGTTCTCACTGCCAATCTCGATATGAAGGTCAATGTATAAAGCAGACCCAGCAGTGTCTTAGTCCTCCTGTATTTCAAGATGCAAGATGCGATTGACATAATCGTTGACCATTGAATCATTCACTGAAAAGACCTCATCTATAAAGCGGAAAGGAAATTTAAAAGATCGCCCTAGCTTCTTTTGGTCTTTGAAGAAGCCACACATGAAATTAGAAGCACAATTGGTATACATATGATCGATAACTGTCTGATGACAGAAATGATTGAAAATAGCAAAGGAGAAATCAGAAGCTGTAAATCGAAGAGAAACAACAACTAGTGGACCACGAAGTGATTATTCCTAAACACCACTTGACTTTACCCTTGTAATTAGTTGAATATATAAATATATGTTGTTCTCTGCTTAGTGCTTCATCGACCATTGTTTCTCTTTTTTCTCTCTCTTGGTCATTGCATCATCTGCCTTTTTCATATTATCTCTTTTGCATTTTTTTCAGTCATCAACTTAAAATGGCTATGAAGATTTCAATGATGAGTACTGGTAGAACTCATTTATAAACATCAGTGTGGCATGACTAAATCAAACTGTCACAAACATTACATGCATTTTGGATATTTTAATCTATAAATAGAACGAGATCATATGCAAAAATAGGACATGTGCTGCAGGAATTAAGAGGGGGCTTCAATGCTCTTTTCGTCAGCGCCTATGCATTTATTTGGCGGTATTATATCAGTCGGATATAGTCCAGAAGGAAGGTCGGGGTTTGCGCGGTTAAACTTCAGGCAAAACATCTACATATCATTCCTCTTATGCTGATATTAAAACTCCAAATTGCTTCCCTTCTGTATTAGTATGTGTTTGATATTGAATTGTGAAATATTAAAAAATAATATTGTCACTACAAGGCTTCAATTGACGAGGTGGTTCTAAGACATTACACAAACTGTAATAGACCCTATCAAAAACTGGGCATGATCTCCATTGCTCAGTAGGTGTAATCAGCACCCGCCTTAATATTCAAAGTATTTGTCCGAGTCCAGAACATTTCGACAACGATCTAAGGGAATGGACAGAGAACACGAGAGTGCAAAACACACCACGAGTAGCGATCAACCAATATATGACGGCAAAGATTTACATATAACAGTCATGAACCACTGTGAAAGTAGCTTGCTCGTCAACGATCAACCAATATATGACGGCAAAGATTTACATATAACAGTCATGAACCCCTGTGTAAGTAGTTTGCTCGTCAACGATCAACCAATATATGACGGCAAAGACTTACATTTCACAGTCAAGAACCCCTGTGTAAGTAGTTTGCTCATCAGCGTTCAACCAATATATGACGGCAAAGATTTACATATAACAGTCAGGAACCCCTGTGTAAGTAGTTTGCTCGTCAGCGTTCAACCAATATATGACGGCAAAGACTTGCATTTAACAGTCATGCAACCCTGTGTTAGCAGCTTGCTCGTCAGCTGCTGCTCTCTATCCAGCCGAATACAGATAATACGCACAGTTACTGGACTATTATATGAGACATAAAGTACGAGTGCTGTCTGAATTTTGTGAGAATACAGTTGAGATACTGCTCATGTGACATTAAACATCAATCATTTATTAAGGATTGATTTTCTGTTCTAAATTGCCACTAAATATTTCCTTTCTCTTATGCAATTCTACATTGTCCTATAATACATATGATTTCAATTGTAGACGATATATCTTGAGTTTTCCTGACGATTAGCTTGCCCTTGTGATACAGTTGTTACTATATGTATCATTTTTCAATTACGATTTGATGAAGCGTGACTTAAATAAGTAAACGCGAAGCTTACTCATTAGATAAAACCTGATTGTTGTCACGTACTCTCCTTTTTTCTTTTCTATCATCAGTGTCAATCAATAAAACATGTGTTCTCACTCATGGTGACAATTACTAGTAATACACACCTGGTCTCACTCATCTGTTCTTTCATGTGCTGTCATAAATGGAACAACTGGTTTACCCGTTGTGCCATACTTCAGGCACTTGTTCTTAGGGGTCCGTCTTCGCAGTATTCTTATTGTAGGTGAAATCAGTGTCCATCACCTCTGAAGTTGTGAGCTCGTAACCCGCTCACGGGGGTGTACTCGATACAATATTATCTGATAAAGTTTGTTTGTGACTTGCAACACTGTTTCTCCTTCATCAATAAAGCTAACCGCCACGACATACAGTCATCTGTAAAAAGTATTGGGAACATGGCGGCGGTGGTATTTCAATCAACCAAAACCATATTTTTTCAAACAATTATTGTGAAGTCATCTCTTAATAGATGTTAATAACTTTTACACCAAAACATTCGAAATTGTCTATATTTTGATTTTTTATTTACTCATTATGTTGTTATGAGTGAGTTTTATTTGTGCATAATTTAAACACAACAAATAAAAATTGATTTCTATATATTTCAACTAAAATAAATCCTAAAAATTAACAATCAGGGAAAAATTATGTACAAATAAAAACCACTCATATAAACATAATGAGCAAATAAACAAACAAAATATGGACAATTCCGAATGTTTTGGTGTAAAATGTGCTAAAATGTATCCAGAAATTACTTGACAATATTTTTTGAAAAAATATGGTTTGTTTGATTATATAGGGATTTTTTTTACATGTGCCAATACTTTTCACAGATGACTGTAGCTGAAGTATTGTATAAAGCGGCGTTAAACACCTAAACACTAACTCCCATCTCCCCACATGGTCTTCCTCATGGTTTTATAAATGCAACATATGGGCTTATTGCTGAGATCAATTGAGAGCCTGGTTGCACTAATTGTTTCATAAATTCAGCAGATTGTCTCTCTAAGATAAATAAAGGATCTGCCTCACTCATGATCTCAATATTACAACGTATGGTGTTACTCATGTTGACAATAAATAAAGCTTCTGGTTTCACGCATGGCTTCAATGATGATCATCTGGTCCCATTCATTGCCATAAATAGATAGCATGGTCTCACTCTAATGCCATATCAGGACTCATTCATATGCTAACCTTAGGGGCCGTCGTGGTCATGGTCATATGGTAGATAGATTCACAACTACCTATGTAATCAGTGCCATCAGCGCTAACGTTGTGACTCTGATTATCGCTCTAGCGAAGTGTACTCGGTGCAACATTATGTGCCAAAGTTTGTCATTGACTTCCTGCAGGTCTGTCGTTTTCTCCGCATACTCCGGTTTCCTCCACCAATAAAACTGACCGCCACGATATAGCTGAAATATTGTCAGAAGTGGCGCTAAACACCATAATCCAATTTATAATTTGCGGTCGGAATTCCTCTCCTATTAATTTGTATTTCATCTTTTATTTGTGTTGTGTTTTCTGTCTAGATAGTTATATTTTAGCTTTGTCTTGAACAAAATTAAGAAAAAAAAAAATGGTGTAATTGTCTGTTATCATCGAGAGGTGATCTATATTTCAAGCAATTTTCATTCAGAATCTTAATGCTTAGTTCATTAGGCGACTTTTCTAATTTGTTAATTGTTGTCTTGGATTAAAGTTTGCTTCAAATTGTCTCAGTCTTGTGATACGCTGTTTCTTTAAAATATGATAAATTTTCATGTTTATGGTTAGGTGAGTCCACACATATGTTTATGCAGTTATCAAGATACATTATTTTCATAATGCAATCTAATTTATTTAAATTGATATAATAATGTTTTATCCGAATTTATATAAGTCTAATTCTGTTCCTTTCTTCAAATTGTAACATTTGTTTTTTGGCTTAAACTGGGACAGGGGATACAATTAGGTGCGGGCGGAGCAACTATTTGGTTTGTTCAATATTTTGACAACGGTTATCTCGAAGAGGATACATTAATGATACATAGCTTCAGAGTTACTTTTGGAGCAAAACATTTGACAGGCATGGTCACTAGTGTTCTTTCCTACGAAATTTTCACTCTTATTAAAAATAATATTCTTCACCAGTCTAAAAACTACTAAAATTACTTCGAAAACTCAAATTTTGTATGTGATCTTTAGGTCACATTGGTCATGTGACATACAGTTTCATCAATATAAACAAAACCACGTGCAGTTTGTGCAAATAAAAATACGATATAAATTGTACATTCCGTCTCTGAATGAGGGTCTTATCCACATAATATAACACAAAGCAAATTCCTTAGCTTGTATTCCAAATGTGCACATGATATATAGCGATGATAATTTCCGTCCACAAATTTTGAATAATTTGTATTTACAAAATATGGGATTTTTCTGACCACTAGTATATAAAATAGTATCTTCTCTATAACACTAAGGAAATAGTTTACACATCTCATACAGGAAAGCCGGTCCATCCAAGGTAGTGACCAACAAACTGTTTTTAGATTGGTGATAATATATTCCAGTTGGGCCTTCAAATCCATCATCAAGACTAATGAGTTGTCTCCCTTGTCTACTATCTGGTTCTAGCACTACCACCTTGTGAGAAGAGCGAGACGTTACGTAAACGTTAGAATAGTTATCAACGGTTACACCCCATGGATCCTTCACCACGGATATGTCTTTATATACCCACAACTGTTCCCCTTTTATCGTGTAACAAGTGACGGTACTAGTGTTACAGTTTGTTTGATAAATGTTTTCTCCACATGTTGTTACATAGCAACAGTACGGCAAGTTAATTTGCTTAACTAAAGTGGTAACTTTATCATCAGATAAGTTCATCATTTGTATACCTCTCCTGTATTCACACCATAATAATACTCCATTGTGATGTGTTATTCCATAACATGGTTTACTAGTCTTCATTCGTCTTTGTGTTTTTGTAGAAATGATGTTTATTATCTCTATACCATTATCTGTTGACACAGCGACAGTTGTATCATCTAGACAAGTAACGTCAAACGGGCTCCACAGTGACCTGTGTATTTCCTTATATAATGTTCCGATCTCATTAAGGATAATGAGTCTGTTGCAATTGTCCACAAATATCATCTTACCATTCGGACGAACAATGCATCCTGTTATTCTTATGATACCCTTTACTTTTGGAATATTAAATGTAGTATGTAAAGTAAACTTAATATCATTGATTGACTTTACAGATGGACGTTGCATAACATATATTATCTGTGCCTGCTCAGCCTTCGTTGACTTGATAACAACTGATGGATGACTTGTTTCTATTGATACGGATCCAAACGTTGTTATAGTAGACAATATATCCTTTATCTTTGTATTAATGTTGTATCTTAAGTCAAGTTGTTGTAGACATCCATCTTTAGATAAAGCCATTAGGTACTCCTCCTCCTGTTTTGCCTCTTCCGCAATGGCCTTACTTCCTAGGAAGGTTTGTAGGTCTGATGCATACTCTTTGACAATTATAATATCACTTTGTAATCTTTCTACGGTCTTTGAATTCTTAGAAAGTTGTCTTAACAGATTATCTATTTTTGACTTAATCTTGTCTTCTGTATCATCCAGTTCTTGTAGAATATGATGTTCTAGTGCATCTAAGTGTGAGTTTATCGTAACACGTATCTGTTTAATGTAGTTTTGAAACATCTGTCGTTGTCGTAGAATTTCTGATAGATTTTGCTGTCGGTTCTTCGTAATTTTGTCTATATTGTTTTTGATATCTGTTAAATTATGCTCAATGTTGTCAATCAGTGTCGATGTTTTGGAGGTTCTTATAACTTCACGCATAGACAAAAGCCCACCACAGTCTTTGTGGTTTGTAGAACAACAATCTGGACAGCAAGGTTTGTCATGGTGTTGACAAAAATGTGTATATTTCATATCATGATATTCACAATGATTAGCGATTTCTGAAATAGATGATGGCAATTTATGATAATTTTCTATAGAAATAACATCATGATCTCTAGTAGCCTTTGCAATTTTGTGAAATTTATTTTCACAGTCTGAGCATAGACCCTCATCACATTCGGGGCACCACTGGTCTGCGTGTTTTGTGATATATTGAGCATCGCATATTCCACATATCATAGTACCCGATGTTGCCATTTTTACCTACAAAAAAATAAAATAAAACTACTTAAAAAGTAAACATTATTCCTATTGGTTCAAATTTTGTATTATTTGCCGTACTTAAGGTAATGTATTGTTGTATTGTTCTTTGATTAGGTTGTATTTGTCTTGATCTATGTCACGGTTAAGCTGTTGTTTTCTTATGATTTCTGGTATGTTGCTTTGAATTCCATGGCATGCTCTATTTGCCTATAAGTCTATCATTTCCTTTGCTTAAGTCAGTTTTATTCTATGTTTCTTTGTGTATGTAAGGATTGTTAAGCCAGTTGTAATATGTGTCTTGTTTTAAGCAAGTTTGTGTTTATTTATTTATCTTGATTTCAACAATGATGTATTCATGTGTCTTGATTTAAGAAATGTTGTATTCATGTGTCTTGATTTAAGCCAGGATGCAATTATTTATTTTGATTTAATACATGTTGTGCTTAGTTGTTCGGATTTAAACCTGATTGTAGTTACTTGTGTCGATATAAGACACGTTGGATTAATTTGTCTTGATTTAAACCGTACTGTATTTGTTTGTCTTGATTTAAGCCTCATTGTAGTTTTTTGTGTTGATTTAAGACACGTTGTATTAATTTGTCTTGTTGTAAACCGTACTGTGTTTATTTGACTTGCTCTAAGACGTATTATATTGTTTTTTCGTAATTTAAGGAAAGATGTATGTAGTTGTCCTGGTGAAAGCCTTATTCTCCGCCATTCACGGCATTAATTGTTGATTTAATGGTCGCCAGTAAACTCAATTTGCGACCATCTCCAATTGATGCCGTGAAATACAATACAATTATCTCCTAAATTTCTATATTTCGTAACGGTATTACAGACCCTGGATCGTTTAACTAAACATATATTTCGTATCATTTGCGCTTTGTATCGTTCGTTCGTTTTTCGTCTTCCGTTCGTTTGCGTTTCGTGCATGAAATTTGTTCGTTCGTTTCGTGTATCGTTCGCCAGTTTAATTAGGCGAACACATGAACGAACGAACGATATGCTAAACGAACTATACACGAAACGAACGATACACGAAACGAACGCACGCTACGATTTCCAGTTTAAAATAATTACTACAATTTCAATCTTACAATATTACTAAACATTTTAAATTAAAGTGTAAACAACATTTTACATATACAAACATGTATTTCCTTTATTTACATGTACAAATGTACCAGTAATTTTGTACAATAAGGGAAACGATATTTAATAAATGCATTTTTTTTATAATATACTCTAGGACAAATAAACAAGAAATCATCTACATGTATGTAAACAAATGCCTCTGACAGTTTCACCTGGGAAATACATGCACTGTTGTGTAGGATATTGGCTACATATATTAAATGTAAATGATAATAATTTGATATTTCACACATACAAGGATAATCTGCTAATCAAGGATGGGTTATTCATTAAACTCAAAAGTTTTTTTTAGAAGTGATAGGTTTTGGACACAAATGGGATAACCAAGCAACTTTTTTCAAAGCTTAGAACTTTGTCTGCAATAACTGATAAACTTCAAAACAGATATTTTGATTTTTGGCACAAATTACTGTTCAATGATAATAGAGTGATTGGGAGAATAAGTTGTGAACGTATCGTAAAATTAAAACAGACTTCAAAAGAGAACAATATCTCTATGCAGACATTGATAAGAAAAGTTTTTCAAATTTTATAAAAATTTGTGTAAGCAATTGTAATTTAAATATTGAAAAAGGTCTTATCTGAAAATACCAGTTGAAGAGAGGATTTGTCAATTGTGCCATATGGATGTGGAGGGTGAATTTCATTTCCTCATGAAGTGTGATAAGCTTATTAATTAGCGTGTTGCTTTATTTAGAAATATTTCTGATATTGTACCTGCATTTACAACTATGTCAGATGAAAAAAGGTTTATGTTTTTATTAACTAGTCATGATTTAGATATATGTAAAGTGGTTATATTAGGTGTGAGTAATATGTATCTAGTAAATCAGTCAAGGAAGCAGAACTTATAAATTTACTAGATAATTTTCTTTTCTACAGGTATTTTACAATATTTGTATCTAATATTATATATTAATTAGAATATATGCTTATTTATATATATTTATATTATTGAAAGATAGATAACTCTGTCGGTTCTCCTCAGCTGTTTGTTTGTCAATACATGTATACTCTCGTATGTCAATGTATTTGGTTATCGTTAGTATATTGATTTTTTTTAATATTTTGTTGTAATTCAACTGTTCATTAATTGTATATATAAATAGAAAGTCATATTTGGAAGTCAAATATATGAGATTTAAAATTTAATCATAAATATAATTATTAAACACATTGGTAATATAAACTATTTAATATAAATTGTATTGCATGTATCCTATTACTTTACCGACTAATTTATCATTTATATATATAACTTGCTTATAAAATATAAGATTACAGAAGTTAAACACATCAATTTGCACAAAAGTCATTCAAATAATAACACGATACTATTCGTGTATCGTGCGTTCGCTTCCTGTATCGTTCGTTCGTATCGTGTTTCGTTTATCGTACGTTCGTTTCGTGTATCGTGCGTTCGTTTCGTGCAGCGTGCGTTTGTTTCGTGTATCGTGCGTTCGTTTCGTGTATCGTGCGTTCGTTTCGTATATCGTGCGTTTTTTCGTGTCGTTCGTGTGAGGCGTTCGTTCGTTTTTCGTTCGTTTCCTTTGCGTTTTTCGTTCGTTTGCGCTTCGTGCGTATTGTAAGCTTATACCATCCAGGGTCTGTATCTGGGTTTCTGTACACTAGTGTGTACAAATTTGATAAAAGCCTATTAGGTCATTTCTTTTAAAAAATTAGTAAATGACAAAAAAAAATCTTAAAAAAATGCTGTCCTAGTTCAAACAGAAAAATCACGGATTAAAATATGCCTCGGCGAAATTCTACAACCAGACGATTCTGTGCGGTGATGGCGCCATATTGGTCCGACAGTTTTGCAGCAGCGTTTTAACGAAATACGTCTTTCCGCAGCCGGTCGGTCCCGTAATGTTTGCCGTGAACGGATGTTGGAAACGAAACTCGTTCTCTGCTTAATTAGCGGCGGTGGCAGCGGCGGCGACGCACCACCACACCCACCGCCATCATCAGTACGGACATATATGCAAACGTGGATATCCACCGGTGCCGCCACCGGCAGGGTTGTATATGTCGTGCAATATTAATCTTTTTTGTTACAACTTAATCCCCGAGAGTATCATTTTCTTAATCTCCTTAGATTCATTCAAAATAATTGATATTGTAATGATTTGACATTATAATATCGACAGATAGATTTGTGAAAATTAAATCACATTCCAACATTTTTAGACATGTGTTTGATAACTAACCAAACTAAAATAATATGTCTTGCTTTCTATATGCATAACTATCGTCGGTCGAAATAAGATGCAATGCACTGCATACGTATGCATCATCTTAATCCGGATAAGAAAAACACCTCCTTAAACGGATTTGTGTACATGGGTATTTGCAAGCGTATTAGATTAAGTAATACTATTTTTCATTGGTCAGAAATATGATGCAATGCGCTGCATATCTTTAATCGGATTATATAACACACCTTATTACATACTTAGTTAAAATAAAGGCATTTTTGTATGACCAATATGACCGGAAATAAACTGTCCATATTTTCACATCATGGTAAAATAACCGGTTATTAGGTGCCCCTCGTGCGTTTCAGACAAAATAAACAACTTCCGGTGTTTACGTCTGCAGATGTCGGAAGTATATACTAAATAGTTTAATGCATGGGCATTTCCATATTGGCCTGGTTATCATCCTTCGACCCATATTGGCCCTCGACTTCGTCTCAGGCCAATATGGGTGTCTTGCGATGATAACCAGGCCAATATGGAAATGCCCATGTATTAATCTGTTTTTATTATGACGTCGAATCGGTAGGTGGGGTGTTCTATTCTTAGGGTTTTCCCGCCATTTTGGGGATTCCCTGATGGCCACCATCTTGCGCCTTAACGCCTTAGGTTTTTAGGTTGACTAAAATGTCCTAACATATACTACTGAGGGTATATTAATTTAATAACGTGTCTAATATTCATTTTCGTATAATTTTGGGAAACTGTATGCAATTGTGGGGCGGTGTTTGTTAATACGAAGGTACTGAAACAGATTAATTTGTGTTAGGAATACGATGAGTTTGTGTCCCGGCACATAATGACAACAATTAAAACAGTTGTTGCAAAGAATCTACAACGATTGAAAACTATCACCACAATAATGAAAATAAACTGATTAGTTGACCCGAGATATGTATAATTTGTTTTTCCTTAATACATTTTCAAATACTCACAATATTTTTAAATTCAGGAATTTTAAAGTCGTCCGTTTTTGTTTGGGTTTATTCGGTAAGGATAACAGTGTCGACATACAAAAAATCCCGCATACTCAAATTCCATACAAAAGTTACTAATGTTATTCCAACCGAACGCCACCAAAAGGCAAATAAAACATTGTATAATTAAGAATATATAAAAACATTTGACCACGAGCGATAGCGAGAGGTAAAATATTGGCATAAAGGGTCAACCCGTGGTAAAATCAATATATATTCAAGCCCTCATGAATTATTTATATTTTAATAGGACAAATATGGTATTAATTTTTTATATACACACTAGTTATATCTCTTTTTGTGATCTTAAGACATTATTGTAATTACTTCTGTCAATTTAACTGTATAGACACTAGATAGTATTTATTGTAGGTCAATATGTATTCATTGAAGAGTTGAAGGGAAAGGGAAGTAAAAAGGAGCAAAGTCTATCACAGGTAATAATCCGGGACTTTTTGTAAGATATATATTTAAACCTTGTAGTAATCTAATATATGTGTAATGAGTAAATTAAAGAATAATTGGTGTGATTTTAGCAGTACAACATCTTTAAGCTCAGTGGCGGATTCAAGGGGGGCTTTGGGGGCTTCAGCCCCCCCCCCCCCCCCCCCCCCGTCGAAAAAGTTAAGCACATATATTAACAGACGCTTTTCAAGTCTATTTAACGTCACGATGGCTTTTAATCGAATGGTTTCGATCTGTGTGATGAAAGTAAAACAAAATACAAATAAAATTATTTGTATTGATTTGATCTTCAAAGAGGTAATTAAGTAATTATGCTAAATCAAATTTTCAAGTTTATTTGAAGTTTTTACGAATGCATTGTCAAAATACCAATTAATCAGGTATTGTCTTAAACCGTTATATAAACATGTCTAGTGTCATAATTTCATACTGGTATAACCACCAAAACCTGTAAATTGAGGCTCTTTGAAGGGAATTCTTTTTTAAATAACTTTTATTTTTACAAATAAATTTAAAGACAATTGTTATTGGATTAAAAAAAAATACCTGAGTTTCCGTTTTGAAAATATACGAATACATCATATTTTAATCTCTAAATGAAAATATAAATACATTATAGAATAATTAAAATTAATTAGAAATGAAATAGAGTTAAATTATATTTTTTTTCTGCTATTGCTCAGACACTTGAGCACTTCACAAAACTGCCAAAACACACATACACCAGACCAGGAGCAGCTGATGTAACTTGTTTGTTGTATTCCATTTGCAACTTTAATTTTGACGTAGCCATTGTTATTGTTAAAATGTGCCTGGCTTTTAAGAAATCACTACAAGAGAGATCACTTTACATAGGCAGAGCCTTGAAAACGTACCTTTAATCCCCAGAGCTCACTAGAAGACTACAGAGCAAATGTTGAACAATTCAACCATCAGTGGTTTGAGAGGAGTGTTAAAATATGTGAACCACTAGACATAGAGGTTAAAAAACCGAGAATATGTGGGAGACACATGATGAAAGATAATGCTGAAGACTACTTTAGGAAGTCAATACCTGTACCTTTTCTCGACTATGCGCTAAATGAAATGAAAACAAGGTTTACCGACCTACACGGCAGAACCGCTTTGGGACTACAGTTGGTAATGTAATGTAATATTCTATGTGTATTACTTCATACATTTCTTTCCTAAATATACTCAGTAATTGATAAGTTGTCAGTAAAAATAACACTGATTATTTATATATGTGTTATCTTAATGCATAATTTTAATTTATTATTATTATTGATTTACCTGTATTGACACTAGAAAGTCATTATTGTAGGTGAATATGTATCCATTGATGTCTACATCACGGGTTTAAGGGAATAGGAAGTAAAAAGATGAAAGTCCATCACAGGTAATCATCGGGGACTGTGTGCAAGATCTATATTAAAAAAACATATCAGGGCATATCAAGGGGAATGTGATACGTATACAGAATATGTTAAAGACTTGATTGGTGGTATCGAAACAATAAACACTTGTATGTCAGGATTTAAGTACATGCGTCTTTGTATGTTTGTTAATATTCTTGATAAGTAATTGTACACTGAGTATGACATGGGAGCATTCTTCATTGAAAATGAGTTCACTAAGTTATCACAATAATTATTGAATTTTAACGGTACATTTCAAATAACAGTTCCTAGTATTTCACCAATATTCGTGCACAGCTAGTACTATTGGCTCATACTAAGCTGTACTATTATAAATAAAACAATAACAAAATAATTTAAAATTCATGCGAACCGTAACAATCAATTATGCATTAATTTGTCGCAGTTATATAGAATAGATATATAATTTAGTGTACAGAACGTCGCCTCTGGAAGAACCCTCATTATGTATACTACAAGTCATAATATTAGAATAATCTAAAAAAATGTTATGAACAAAAAAACCTAAAGTGCTACGCAGTAGAAAACAAAACTGACGAAGATCAAATATGTCCGAGGGATGAGAATCAAAGTTTTAATAATAATTACATGAATTCGGAAGGAGATATATCTACACAATGGTAAACCGTTTCCAGCAGAAACAATCAATTTATAAACAAAATATATCTAATAATTATTTTGTAATGATGTTGGTGTGGTAGATTGCATGTATTAGTCCTCGGGGGTACCATCATCCTAGTCGTCAGTGTTTCGACACTGACATGGTTTATTAAATATATTTATTATTGAAATGTACCATTCTTAAGTAAAGCAATTATTATTAT
>MJUT01039853.1:130096-155290 GCA_002080005.1 Gigantidas platifrons | reverse complement strand
ATGTAATCTTAAATTGCATAATATATCTATTTGTTGTGTATGTAACTGGTTGTCTCTCACAATGAATATGCCAGTTATTATTGACTACTAATTCTGACTAGTGATGTCGGTTGTCGTTTTTGTGTTTGTTTTATTTCAGACAATATTGTGGTGTTTTCTTGATTATGAAAATGTGTTGTCTTCGTTTAATTCAGATTTGTTGTACTATTCTTCAAGTTCAAAAAAAAGTTTAATTTTGAAGAAAATATTAAAAAAAGTATGTGCATTTGTTTGCTATGGTTATTATATTTTGCTACACATTCCTGTTTATGTAACTTTATGTCATGTGAATTAAGTTAATTTTCAGAATAATGTCAGTTAAATGTTCTATCAATTCTAAGGAGTTATCTGGCCGGCATTGTGATTGTGATTTCAGTCAGTACGTTGATGCTTATCTGATTAAATTGAAGAAAGTGAGGCTTGATGTGTTTTCGTTTTTCTTTAAGATACGTAAGGTTTATTTTAGTTACCATGGTTAAGTCAGGTTTGTTGTATTTTTCCTGGTTTTACAACTGATTTTTGTAGTAAGTGTGAATAGTATGACACGAGCATTTATACTGATACGATGAAGAGCCGATTGCATAGCCACCTCCTAACCTTAACTTTACCCCTAACCCTAACCCTAAGACTAACCATAACAATAACACTAACACTCACTCTAACCCTAACGCTAGCCCTAACCCTAACCCTAACCCTAGGTAAAAAAATATTTATAATTAGATGATAGGTTTATATGACCTACAATGAAAATGTATCGAGGGTAATAATTCATCAAATATTTTTTCTTGTAATAAAATTACATCAAATGTTGATTAAAATATGTTTATGACTCCCTGATACTTTAATCCATTTATCTTAAAAATTCAGAATTTTATTAATATCATAGTGAAATTCACCAATGAAATGATTATTAATTAAAACATAAACGTATGTAAAATTTACATATAGCCTGAGTACATGCATGTCATAATGGGAAATACAAATTTCAAAGAACGATGACATTACAACACTACATCTAACTATTCACATTAGTCCGGATCATTATTTTAGGTGATTTCTAACTGTTATCTATGTTTGTTTTTATCTATGAAAATGTTAGCATCTTTCTGGATATCAAATTAAAATACCGGCAATACAATTTTAATTATCTCTTCGTATTTCACGATAAATTCTACCATTTTAATTTGCTATTGAATTATAAAATTAATATTGTCTGATGAGTGCATTAAGACGATATATATCACCGGGTTTTCTTTTTAATAACCTATATACACATTTGTAGGGGCCCGGTTGGCTCAATGAGTTACGTCGTTGGATCTAACAACTCGTACAAGCCTATCACCACAAGGCTTTGTAAATTACAAAAAGAGTGCTCTGGACTCGCAGCCGCATGTGATAAAGTTTACCAGTTGCTTGCTCCACCACTAAAACTGGTCGCCATGATATAGCTGAAATATTGTTGAAAGTGGCGCTAAAACACCAAAAATCAAATCAAATATTTTTAGTAACCTACATAAGCAAAACAATGATAGTCTTCCCAATGTTAAGGATGGAGTGTGTAAGTCTTATCACCAATCTCCAGATAGAGAGCTGTGTAAAGGGCTATCCCGCGACCGTGTGTTGCGCCGACGAGTTACCGACCTACGTGGGAGTCAGGTCACGCACGTTCATCGTCAATATGGACACGTGCGAGCGTGGCGGAAGTCACTGGGTGGCGTTTCACTTTCCCCTCGTGTGATCCGCCGAATTTGTCGATTCGCTGGGAAACGCACCGGAAACATATCACCGCCGTTTTGCCAACATCCACGGACCGCAATGCTACTACTATTCGTCTCTTCTTCTTCTTCTTTAGATATACAGTACTCCTTCATGATATTGAAGATTGCGTACTGTTGCATGCGTGTGTATTTACTAAAAATATTTACATAAATTTCATGAAAGTGAAATCAAAAGTGTGAATAAAACAAAAAATTAAAACTATGTACAATTGTATTTGATATTTAAATGCTAAAGAGAACGTCGGGTGTTAGCTGTTGATGGATAATTTTCTTTGGTAAGTTGTTCCATTGTACTATGGTGTGTGGAAAAAATGAGCATTTGTATGTATCTCTTTGTGTTGTCTCAAATCCAACCCTACGACACCGACAACTGCGGACTGTATTGCCTGTACTACTTCAAACATTGACCTCGAGGAACGAGGACACAATTTTAAGATCTAACTGTTAACATTGTATATTATCATGCATGCATTGTTATTGTCGTTATGATAGAATGTATTGAACTTACATTACAATCGAACTGTTAAAATTGTATTTTGTCGTACATTGTTTTGGTAAATGGCCCCATTATAGAATGTATCGTAATAAATGGACGAAGTTGCGTTAACACGACTATTTTATATGTTCAAGCATTGCCGTGTCCGTATTATAGAATGTATTATACGTAATAAATGATACGAACGACATCGTGTCGTTGTGTTATGCTCAGAGTTACTTCCATTTGAAAACGTTTAACCATACTGGAAACGTATAATTACTCCGCTTTGAACATGCACATTGAGCTATCCCCCCGATCTCATCGAACATACACACCGAATAAAGTTAGTTCTCGTGGTTTATAAACTCTGATCGAACATATAACTGATCTAACATCTAAATATTAAATTATAAATACTATTTTAACTATCTAGTTCGAGTTCAACCCGAGGACTGCGACACCTGTGGACTCTATTGCGTTCACGATGTCAAATACAGATATAGGAACTTTACTCTGGAAGATATCGTGAATAAATTTTCCGCTTGAGACCCAAAGATGATCGAGGCCGAATTGAAAGAAATTTCCGAATGAATATTGTGTACAACAATTTATATAATGAATACAAACATTGGATTATAATTTTCGTTATTGTTGACGCCTTAAATCACTCCTTCCTTACTCAATATTCCCCCAATTTTTCATTTCGTTCTTTTAATACCTACCTGTTTGTGTCGGATATAATAGAGTCAGCGGCTACTGTAAGAACGATAGCATGCATGGGTTAGTGATAAGACCTACACACTCCATCCTCAACATTAGGAAGACTACAATTGTTTTATTTAAGTATGTTATTAAAAAGAAAACCCGGTGACATACATCGTTTTAATGCACTCATTAGACAATATTAATTTTATAATTAAATATCAAATCAAAATGGTATAAATTAGCGTGAAATAGGAGGAGATAATTCAAATTGTATTACCGGTATGTTAATTTAATATTCAGAAAGGTGCTAACATTTTTATAGATAAAAAAAAACATAAATAACTGTTAGAAATTACCTAAAATAATGATTCGGACTAATGTGAATAGTTAGATTTAGTGTGGTAATGCCATTGTTCCTTGATTTAATTATAAATACTTTTTTTTTACCTAGGATAAGGGTAAGGGTTAGGGTTAGAGTGAGGCTTAGTGTTAGGGTTAGGGTTAGTCTTAAGGGTAGGGTTAGGGTTTGGATGTGGGGTAGAGTTAGGATTAGGAGGTGGTAATGTAATCGGCTCTTCATCGTATTGGTATAGATGCTCGTACCATACTACATTTACTAGTCAGGCTAACTTGTGTTTTTCTTTGTCTTAGTTTAAGCTAAATGATATTGTTTTGTGATTGTTTGTGGTTTAAGGTAAAAGGTAAAGGTAAAATATATTTAGGTTTAAAAATTTCAACATCATACACAAGAATTTATAAATTTCTCGTTAAGTTAAAAATAAAACATAAAACTGCCATCTTTAACTGAAACTTCAATCCACCAATTGTAGCTGCTGAGAACTTTCTCACCAAGGATAGCCCATGAAAGCCATTCATCTTATTTCCAATTATAAGTATCAGCTTAAAGTTCAAGTGGACATTAAAAGATCAACATGAGCGGGTAGAGGGATTACTTAATTTTAAAATAAGTACATTATCTATGAAAATATATATGTATATATAATTGTCATTATTATGATATGACACGTCTTTCCCGTTCTTCACTGGTATGTATCAGGTGGCACTTCACTTCTTTTTTAAATCATTGATGGATTTGATTGAATCGGGTAGAGAATTCCAATCATGGATTCCATTGTAGTAAAACGTTGTTGATTCGATGCCTTTAATTGTTGGTGTAGCATAATTAATCTGACTTGATCTAGTATTATGGGCATGATGTTCATTAATTGTGATGAAATTATTTTTCAAATAAGAAGGATATGTATCATACTAGATTTTATGAGCATGGTTCAATCGAAGCTGTTTTACTCTGTTTTCAATATTTAAAAATCCTAGACTAGATAATTCAGCTTGCTTTATACTAGTTCTTGGGCCCATGCTGTTGATGAATCTAACTGATTTGCTTTGTGCCACTTGCAGTTTGTTTTTTAAAGCACGAGTTATACCAGCGTACCAGGAGGAACAAGAATAATGAAAATGACATTGAATAAGTGCCATACTTAAAGTTTTCCGCGTTTCGGCAGAGAGACAATTTGCCTTTCTATACCTAAACCTCAACCGGGAATTAACCTTTTAATAATAGAGTTAGCTGTTTTTTCGCCAGACAGGTTTTGATCAATGTCAATGCCTAAATATTGAACACTATTTTGTGAATTTATTATATGACCTTTACAGTTAATTTGAAATTCAGTTACATTTTTTAATTTTCTCTTTGGACCAAAAAGAATGCATTCTGTTTTACCAAGGTGGAGAGAAAGTTTGTTGTCAACGAGCCATTCACTACAGGATTCGAGTTCTTGACCAAATTTCTGAGAGATAAATTCAGGATTTTTATGAGAAAACATAATAGTACTGTCATCTGCGTACAGAA
This sequence comes from Gigantidas platifrons, assembly GCA_002080005.1. NCBI lineage: Eukaryota > Metazoa > Mollusca > Bivalvia > Mytilida > Modiolidae > Gigantidas > Gigantidas platifrons. The sequence continues at coordinate 150,420 of MJUT01039853.1, read as the reverse complement.
GTAATTTACAGTCTAAATTAATGCTTATGGACATATCATTGAGATAACAAAGGAAAAGTAAAGGACCTAGAATACTTCCATGTGGAACACCACAGCTAATGTTTGCTGGGTTGGATTATGTGCCATTAACATTAACCAACTGTTGTCTGCCTGTTAAATACGATTCAAACCATTTAATGTTAGATACTCCAATCGCTTGAAGCTTGTTGCAAAGAATTTGATGATCGACCGTATCGAATGCCTTTTGAAGATCTATCATTACCATACCAATGAAGAGGCCTTTAGATGTTTGAGATTTAATATGACCAAAAAGATGAATAAGGCAGGTATCGGTGGAATAAGCGCTTCTGAAACCAGATTGAAGTTCATATAGCAAGTTGTTTGTTACTAAATATGATTCTAGCTGTTTATATACTGCTTTTTCTAAAAATTTTGATATAATACACAGTATACTTATTGGTCTATAATTTCCAACATCTGTTCTATTGTTTTTCTTAAATAATGGTTTGACCCGTGCTGATTTTAATTGATCGGGAACTATACCACTCGTTATTGATAAATTTACAATGAAATTGATGGGCTTTGTTAGTGTAGTAGCCGCATCTTTGACGAACCTTGCTGGAATGTCGTCTAACCCTGTGCTTTTAAATGAATTAAGATGACACAATTCCTTACATATAAATTCCTCGGACACAGGACTTATTTCAAGTTGTAATCTATTGATATTAACTCTACTATAAAACTGTTGGAAAAGAGCAGAACCTACATGGAATATATTTGGAGATGGAGGCAACTTTTCAACAAGCTTCGATGCCACGGTTGTGTAAAAATTATTGAAAATGTTTGCGATGTCATTTAAATTATGAAAATTTTGACCATCCACCTTCAAAACAACACAAGCATTGTTTTTTTTTGTTTTTTTTAACTATAACCTAAAGTTTTCAGCTGTTCCCATAATTTTTTCGGAGCGTGTTTGTTTTCTTCGATTTTATTTGCGACGTATTCTTCTTTAGCCTTTTTTGCATTTCTTTGTACCAAATTTCGCAATTTACAGTAATACAAATATAAATGTTTACTACCTGTTTTTTATATGATATTAAATATTGATCTCGTTTTCTAATATTATCTAAAATTTCTGAAGTCATCCATGGTTCGGAATTCTGTTTAATTTGTATTTCTTTATATGGAGCTATTGAATTTAAAGTTGATTGAAATAATTTTCGAAAAATGTCCCATGNGTTTTTCTATAAAGGCTTCATGTGTATAATGTTTTAATGATCGTATACGTACAGTACTCTGCTTACCTGTGTGTTCTCTAGTTGTTTTTCTAGTGCAAAAAATGGCAAAATGGTCACTAATTCCAACTTCAATGACACCGGATTGGCAAATCTGTTCACTAGTATTACATAAAATATGGCCTATTAATGAACTACTGGATGATGAAATTCGCGTTGGTTTGGAAATTAATTGTTCCAATGCATACATGTTAAGGATATTCGAGTATTTTTTGTATATATCAGAATTTGTTGTTTTTCATACAAATATTAAAATCGCCAAGAATTATGATTTCACACTCCGGTCTTATTTTGTTCAGAATAAGGTCAAACAGTTCCAGAAAATTGTTTTGCTTTGGTGGCCTATAGCAAGTTCCTACTATTATAGGTTTGGATTTAGTTAATAACAACTCTATCCATACAGATTCTAGCTCATCGACTGAGATGTCTTGTACTAAAGTAAAGAGATGTCATCTCTAATATAAGAGCAAACTCCACCGCCATTTCTAGTTCTATCCTTCCTCACAATACTGTAATTTTCAATCCAGATTGCTGCATCGGTAACAGAATCGTCGAGCCATGTTTCCGAAATAGATATCACTGCGGCTTTGGTTTTACATGCAATAATTTTTAATTCTGATATTTTTGGGAGCAGTGACCTAGCATTAAGATGAATAAAATGAAGGCTCCTTTGTTTAGAAAATTTAAAATGGTCCGAATCTTCAAATGAAGTTTTGGGTTCAAAATTTTTTTTTTTTTCAAAAGACTGATGTTGATCTTCTACAACATTTTTATTTTGATTAAAAGGAAGTGATTTGATTGTCCATTGATCGCAAATAAAAGAATTGTGTACATCATTTTGCGTTTTTTCTTTAGAAATTTGGTTGCTAGTGATATTTGTACATTTTATGTGGGTTTTCTGGTCGCAAATAGAGCAGTTGATAGATTTACTACGTTTTATGACGCCCTTTGAACATTTACTACACGGATATTTTGGATTCCGTTTAGATGGATTTGGCCCTGGATGTGGATGGATATCACCACTTTGTAAGAGAAAGAATAGAAAAAGAGACCCGGTAGAGGTTTTGGAAAAAGTGTGCTGACAAGCGTTGACAAAAATATTTTTCATTCGTGCATGAAGAGTTCCATGATCAAAATGAACATCGACTGTCAAAAATATGTTTATATCACAGATTAAAACCTTTCCAAAATCACTTTTTTGGAAAGAATTTAGACCAGAAAAGTCAAAATAATTATTTCTACATATTAAATTGGTAGGGGGAATTGACAATTTGTAATAGTTGTTGATATAACCAGCAATACAAACATAAAATGCGAAGACCAAAAACACACCTCGTCCACCCGTCATGCTGACCTTAAGAACCTTAAGTCAGGCCTGGTTGTGCTTGTCTTTGGCTAAGTAAATTATTTTTTATATATTTTATGGCTTCATTCAGGTTTAATGACGTTTACTTGATTTAAGTCCAGTTGATGGTATTTCTCATGTCTAGGTGTGGTGTGCTATTGTATGATTTATTCAAGTCAGTCGTATTGTAAATCATGTTGTGTTATTTCGTATTTTGGATTTCGTGTGTTTAAGACATTTAGATTTCAAATTTCGTAGTTCAAGTAGATTTTTGCATTATTTGCTTTATAGTATTTTTCTTACTATAACTACTGTATTATTGTATTGTTCTTCGGTTTAGTTGTTTTTGTCTTGGTCTAGGCCATGGTTCAGTTTTTGTTTTCTTATAATTTGTAGTATTTTACTTCGTGGATTCCTTTATTTTTAGTTCTTCCTTTCTGTAAGGATTGATGTACCAGAAGTTATCTATATTTGTGTTACGATTGTGGGTAAATGAATGATGCGATCATCTTGTAACCCGGTGCATAATGAAAGCGAAAATAAAACAGTAGTTTTAAAGGGTATACAATAATTGCGAATTGTCATCCCAATAATGTATCAAAAAAATAATTTGCTGACAGGAGATATGTATAATGTGTTTTTTTCAATATATATTTTCTTCAAATATATCATGGAGTTAAATGCAGGCATCATAATGTCGTTCAGTTTTGTTTGGTTCGAACTATAAGGTAAGGATACCAGTGTAAAAAAGAATGCGCATGCTTAAATTTGATACAAAAGTTACACATGTCATTCATATCGAATGCTACCAAAAAGGCAAACAGATAATTTGTTAATGAAGACAACACTAAATATTTCTCTACTTGTTATCATAAAACTTTATTGTAATTACTTCTATTAATTTACCTATATATACACTAGAAAGACTTTATTGTAGTTGAATATGTATCCATGTATGTCTACATGACCCGTTGAAGGAAAAAAGGAGAGTAAAAAGATCAAAGTCCATCACAGGTGATAATTCTAGACTTTGTGTCAAATCTATATTTAAAACATGCAAGGCTATATATATATTTGTAGATGTAACAAAGACTAGAATAAACATAAACATTATGTGATATAGTTCGTCAATGATTTGTTTTTTCCGGGTATTCCTGTTCTCTTTACCACTTAATCAGACCGCCACAATATAGCTGAAATATTGTTGAAAGAGAAACCTAATTATAAGCAATATATATTTGAAGGTCAGGATTTACAAATATTTATCATTTTTTGTCTGTTTGGTGATATTCCAGATAAGTTATTCAACCAAGTATGTAAATGTAGGCAAATTACATGCCTGAAAAAAGCATAGAGACGCTTTCTAATGTGCAACAAATTAATATGAGGGTCTTTGGGACATGAAGTTACTCTAAGCAGCATTGTGATCACCAATGGTGACATAAATGGAGCACCTGGTATCACTCATTGTTGATCAGGTTTTGCTTATGGTTTCACAAAATGAACGCCTGGTCTAACTCATGATGTCATAGTAGGAAAAATTTGTTCTTAATCAAGTCGTCATGAATAGATCACCTGGTCTCACCAATGATGTCAATAATTGTTTCTCCTGGCCGCACTCCAGTCGCTATAAATGCCATCACTATTCCTGCTTTATGTAGTACACATGGTTTTACTTATAATAAATGTAGCTTCTGGCTTCACTCATGGTAACAAATCGAGCACCTGTTCTCGCTCAAATGCAACACCCAGTATTACTCATTGTGTCCTATCGGATAACACACAATAAAAGGCAATGCAGTGTTCCAACAGAGCTGAAAATTCAAGTACTGTTATTCTTAAAAGCAACATGTTGTCTATGATCTATAATGTTTGAAGTTGGTATGATGTTAAGATTACTCAGAATTACTTTCTAGTTCTCTTTTTAATTAACATTTATTCACAAGATTATAATTACACCCTTAAATATATTTTCTGTTCTGCCGTTTTTATTCTGTCTACAATTCTTCATATTTTGACTGATTATAACTACTCTGTGTATTTTACATCTTCAAACATGAAAATATCAATCTTTTGACAGTGTTTTCTAGAAGATGTTTTACTGGTTACGGACCCTTCAAATTTCTGATAAAGATATTTTTTGGACTTTGAAATACAAATAAACAAAATTTTAATCCAATATCTTACTGAAATGGATTTTTTATTAACTTGTTATATTTGATGAGTGGGAACACAATTTTTGTGTATGAAATTAGGCGTTTTATTATATTTAAGCCTCACATAACGAATGGGAGAAATTCTTGTCTAAAACTATATAACGAAACATAACTTTTCGATAAAGCCTGATAATTTCTCCAATTGATATCCGATTTTCGTGAATTTGGTATCAAATTAATCCTGATTAATTTTTCTAAAGATTTATATTAAACTAGTTTTGTTGTATTCCTGTTTTGAAAAGTAAATTTTGCTGTAAAAATAAAACAAATTTCAAGTGCAACAGCATAACGTCTTATCTATGCAAATTTTTCGGTACCCTTTTGCGTGTTACTCAAAAACTATGAGAGATATCTTCTTCAAATTTGCATGCAACTTCTGTGTTTCACCATCCAAAACATGATATTAGAGTGATACCTTTAAATTCAATGGAAGCATGTTAATATTGCACATACCACACTGCTTTTGAGTATGAGCCCTATATTGTGTTTCAGCCGTATGTTAATGATCTGGTCTCTGCCTTGCGTCACATATGGATGTAGCATTTGCATATAATCATGGTGACATCAATTAAGCGCATAGTCATACTCTTGGTGTCATAGATAAAGCACCGGGTCTCACCTTAAGCGTAATAACTGGATCACTTCGTCTCACTCAAGACGTCATAAATACACGATCTAATCTTCTTCATGATATTTGGTGGGAGTTCTTGTCGTCCGATATGTTTTCTTATTTGTGAAGTTGTCATCTTTGTACAGGTGACTATGTCGTGTGTACTTACTTCTTATTATATTTTCGTTGTGCCTTCCAAAAAAGACAGATTCTTAAAGATAATGCAGATGTCTTTTATCATTAGAATGTAGTCTACAGTTAAACCACTTTCATACAGAATGCTATTTTTTTCTGTTTTTTATCGATTGTGGTTGTTTGTTTTGCCTTGCTTAGTTTTAGTTGTTTTCTTGTTGTGTTTTTCTTTTTATTTGTTTTTTTTTGGGGGAGGGGGGATATTTTTTGTTTTCTTGTTAGTTTTTTGTGTTTTTTTTTCTTTTCTTTGTTTTGTTCGTTTTGCTATATTTATTTGAGGAAATTTAGTATTTGTTGTCTTAGATTAAAGTTTGTCGTATGATATTATGCTGTCGTAAATATTTGTTTTTACCTTTATAAACATCTAATCTTTCTATTACACAATCCACTATAATATATCATTTGAACATGTTCACTGTTTGTTTTAATGGTATTTTATCTTATATTATACGCTGTTTATATTTTGCTAAATAAGTAGAGTTGTCAATTACTCTGTTTATTTTATTTTAGAGGTAATGTCTACATACTTGTTTACGGTTTTATTCGGAAATTAATTAGCTATGTCAGCATAATTGCGATCCTTTTATTCTAAATATTATAGTCAATTTATTTAACTATAGTAAGATTAATAATGTATTTTGTCCCACTTTCAATAAAGAGATAACCTGGTTTCAATCAAGGGTGTAATGAAAGGAATATTTGGTATAACTCATGGTCTCATTAGCGGATCATATGGTCTCATTTATTGTGTCATAAATTGAGCATATGGCCATAAATTCATCGCCTGATCTCACTCAAAGTGTTGTAAATGGATCATTCATGCAATATATAGTCACTCATAATTTTTGTAAGAGTTCGTGTCGCCTGATATGGTTTCAATATGTAGAACATCTGCATGTATCACTCATTCTGTCATATCTTCAGGATTTGGCCTCACTCAAGGTACCATAAATGGAGCAGTTGATTTCACTCATGCTGTTTCAAATAATGCACTTGATCTCACAAATGTTTTACTGTTGTGCGCTTAGCGGAGAAGCAGCAACTACCAATTTAATAATTGTTGGTCTGACTCGACCTGGGCTCGAACACAATATCTACAGCACTCGAAGTGAGCAGGCTAACCATTACGCCACTGATGCGGTTTGCCCATTTGATCTAACTCTGTGTCATAAATGTAGCACTTGGTTTCAATTAGTGTATCATAAATTGATCACGTGTTATAGAAAACTTGTAACTTTAATGTAAGTACCATACAATCATGACAAAGATAGACCACAATTCAAACAACAAAAACATTCTGACGCATGCTATATTGATTTATATGTATTGTATTATGTCTTAGTAAATGTTGACATAAATAGATGACTATCCATTTGCTATTATTTATAACTGCCAGATCTTCAATTGCACCAACTTGGACAACTAGATTCTGTGCATAAAAGTTTAGAAATCCGATTGGCAAAGCGGTGACAGTTGTTAGGTATCCAGCTGTAGCCTCCGAATCTGGTTTCGTAACTTCGTGTACACCTCTTTAAGCAATCTACACTGAGTACACCATATCCTGCAACCCGGCCCTCCTGACGCGTTGAGCATGACCCTGCTTCATAAGGTGAACTTGAACTAGAATACGCAGCTCCTGGTCCTATGAGTTCAAAATAATGACCGCGATATTTTATCCACCGGTGTGTGAGTGCATGTTCATATCTATGTGGTACTCCTCTTTTCCCTCTTTTTTTACCCAGGCGGACAAGGCAGTTCAAGTTTGTCTTTCCGAACCAATACGGGTAGGGTTTTCCTGTCAATATAAATTGATCACATAAGTACAAATATTAAATACTATCTACATCTGAAGCAATATAGCTTAAGTAATATTTTTTAATAATTAGAAGTTAAACTAAGCGAAGAAGGAATAGATAAATCACCGTCTGATTTAAACAATAAGTTGAAATCATTATATTTGCAAAATAGTGTCTCTCACAACCAGATAACATACTTAATTCAAATGAATAGCGTTAGAATCTGAATGCAGTATTTCTTTATATAGCTGAACAAATATATTTTCGCTTCTTTACATTTACTTTGTTTCTAAATGCAAAATGAAGCTAAAGAAGCAAGATCTTGTAATAAAACAAGGAAGAAGTATTTCAGGGATAACGTTCTATAAACAGAGAGAGCTATATCATTTTAATTTATATAGAGTTGTAGTTAATGCTGCATTGTTACAGTGCTAAATCATTGAACAAAGATATTCATTGTCGTCTACTGTTTAGGGTGACTAAATAAGCTGTTAAAAGAAAGTTGTAATAGTGATGTCCAACAGTTCCAATAATATCAACTAACAACCGCAGTGCGATCAACATTCCTGGCAGAGGCGTAGTATAGGTACAAGCTGTTTCGGCGAAGGGTCTAGAAACCATCGATGTCCACCAGCGGTTCCAGGACAGAGCCCTGGTAGTGGACTAGGGGCGTAGTCACTCGGAAGCTCACGGTTTATACAACAGAAAATGTGACGTTGTTTTGTCTTAATCAGTTTGGAAGTGTCTCTAACAACATAAAGTTCAGATTGTTCTTCCATTTTTGACAATAACAATACGGACTAACTAGAACTTTAACGTCCTTTTCTATTCAGACAGATCTCTCGTGGAGGCACGGATGGTCAGGTTAATTTATACAGTTGGAAACTTTAATGCCGAAAAGAATAACACTATGCATATATGAGAGAAGTTACAATTTGAACTTTTATTCATCATGAATTATTCATTTTGTTTCACTTGTATCAGTTTATGGAGTCAAGGCGCCGATTTCTTCTGCTAACAATGTGATCTATAAACATATCCAAGTCGACTTGCATATGTCTGTATATATGCATAAGTGATAAGTTGGACAGCCGTTCGTCGCCCATAGTTGATCTTAAGTAGGATTGCACACATCTATTTACTCTGAAAGATATCTCGTTTGTTGCCGATGACACCAGCATTGCGAGTAAGATATTTACGATTCTGTATATAGCCAGTATTAGTCACAGTTTTTGCATGTAGAATGTAGAGTATTCTATCTGGCTTATCATCTATAAGAGCCCACCTGATTTTCCAACGACAAACTTCATCCATGAAATCATGGAATATATCTACATGCGTAATCCAGTATGAAAGTGGAGAATTGACTTAAATAGTTTTATTTTGAATTTAAAAATATTGTCAAATGCATACACTAGTCAAGAAATTCTGAATAGACCAGTTCTTGTGTTAGAAATTCTGAAAAAAAGTCAGAACAGATTCTGAACATTCTGAACATTGACTGAACATTCTGAACAGATTCTGAACATTCTGAACATTGTCTGAAAAGTCTGAACAGATTCTGAACATTGATTTTGAAAATTCTGAGCATTGGTTGAACAGAATCTGAACATTGCCAGAAAGGTCTGAACATTCTGAATAGTGTCTGAACAGATTCCGAGCATTCCCAACATTGTTTGAAAAGTCTGAACAGAATCTGCACCTTCTGAACATTGTCTGAACAGAGTCGGAACATTTTAATTGAATATATCATGTGATATATCAATTATTCATGATTTTTTTGAAAATTAGAATACAAATATATTATTTCATTTCTCATTGAATTTGACTTTTTCTTTATTTTACTCCTTCTTCTTAAATCAATGTATTTTACTTCATTTTCATTAGATTTTAATACAACTATATTATTTCATTTCTCATTAAATTTGACTTTTTCTTTATTTCACTCCTTCTTCTTAAATCAATGTATTTTACTTCATTTTCATTAGATTTTAACCAAGACAACTTATTAATTACTTTTTAAAAAATAATTAAAAATCCTTTAAGTGGCCCCAACTTAAGTGCTGAAACAACAATCCACACTATAAGTAAGCATGGAAGTAAGATGAAATAATATTAGTGACCTCTATATAATAAAACAGTATATGATATCAATTGCCAATTGATAAACCTACATCCAGTTTTAATGTTTCAGAGAGGTGTCATATCTCTGCATGGATGAATCAATGTACAAAGTTTTGAAGCCATCAATCAAATGTAGCATTGGGGCACCCTATACATGTATCTAAGTACAAATAATAACTATGAAAATATTTAACAAAGTATATAAACAAGTTCAATAAGCATCTCTTGATCCATTTTATCCATTTTAAGGGAAATAAAAACAGCATAAAATTATTTTAGACCATCCAAGTTGATGCAATGTTCCACCTTTTGTGTTTACAAAGATTGTTCAAAAGACATTTTTTTATATAAAAGTTAAATATGTTAACTATTGATAACTATATAAAAAGTCACTATTTTATTTTTGTTTTTGCTTTCTGTATAAACATTTTCTTTTTATTTTAAGAAATAATAAAAGGCACCATTTTTTCATGAAATGAACATGTTTATAATTGTAGACATTTACCCATGTTACATATATATAGTCCTCTCTTGCATTGAAGTGTGGAAAGCTGTAAATAATGTGTATTTTGTATTTAATAACCTGACATGCATAGCTATATCAATACAGCATCAAACGTTATTATACAATAAGCAACCAACACACACCCCCCCTTCCACCCCGAATTTCTAAAATCGATCTGATTAATCATTAGATGTGATGAGTATTTTAATTGTCTTTTTCATCATTCAGTAATATTAGTCACATTTATGTTGAACAAATAGAAAAAGTCTTTGGGTTGAAATATAAACCCTGGTAAAAAAAAAAATACATTCGAACTTTTAGACATCATCAAGAATGTAGACAAAACCGTGATTTCACAAAATTTTAAGAATATCGGGATTCATTCGACTAATCAGACAATTTTAAGAATATTGAGATCCTGTCACTAATATCATATGCTATATTTGGTTAAAATCTAATGAAAAGGAAATAAAATATATTGATTTAAGAAGAACAATTCGCAAGAAAGAAAACGTCAAATTTAATGAGAAATGAAATGATACAGTTCATTAAAAAATAATTACTTAGTGAAATTTCACATGCTATATTTAGTTAAAATCTAATGAACATGTAGTAAAAATTATTAATATATTAATGAAAGAAGAAAGGTAGAAATAAATAAAGAGAAATATATAGTTGTTGTAATTTTATTAAAAGAAAAAAATAATAAGCGAAATTACACATGCTATGTTTAGTTAAAATCTAATGAATATGAAGTAAAATATATTGATTTAAGAAAAATATTGAAATAAGTCAAATTTACTAAGAAATGAAATAATATAGTTGTAATTTTTTTTAAATAATTTATTGGTGAAATATCACATATTATATATAGTCAAAATCTAATGAAAATGAAGTAAAATATATTGATTTAAGAAGAAAGATTGAAAGAAATAAAGAATCAAATTTAATGAGAAATGAAATAATATAGCTGTTGCAATGTAATTAAAAAAATAATTAATTAGTGTATCAAATGATATATTTAGTTAAAATCTAATGAAAATGAAGTAAAATATATACATTTTAGAAGAAAGATTAAAATAAAGAAAAAGTCAAACTTAATGAGAAATGAAATAATGCAATTGTACTTTAATTAAAAAAGTAATTAATTATTGAAATATCACTCACATGCTATATTTAGTTAAAATCTAATGGAAATGAGGTAAAATATATTAATTTTAGAAGAAAGATTGAGATAAAGAAAATGTCAAATTTATTGAAAACTGAAATAATATAGTTGTTATAATTTGATTTAAAAGAAATAATAAGTGAAATATCACATGATATATTTAGTTAAAATGTTCTGAATCTGTTCCGACAATGATCATAATATGTTCAGACTTTTCAGACAATGCTTAGAATGTTCAGAATCTGTTCTGAAACTGTTCACAATGTTCAGACTTTTCAGACAATGTTCAAACAATGTTCAGAATGCTCAGAATCTGTTCAAAGCTTTTCAGACAATGTTCAGAATGTTCAAACTTTTCAGGCAATGTTCAGAGTGTTCAGAATATGCAATGACACTGTTCACACTTTTCAGACTCTGGTCATACAATGCTCAGAATGTTAAGAATCTGTTCAGAATTTTCAGTCAATGTTCAGAATGTTCAGAATTTTCAGTCAATGTTCAGAATGTTCAGAATCTGTTCAGAATTTTCAGTCAATGTTCAGAATTTTCAGAATCTGTTCAGATTTTTTCAGAATTTCTAGCACAAAAACTGGTCTATTCAGAATTTCTTGACTTTGTAGTGATAGGGAAGTGGCTACTTGAGCCAATTGCAGCTCCACTCTGCCTGAGTGTACTTACCCGAGCACGTATTTGTTGCAAGCCACCAACTCTTTGATAAATTCACACATGTGACAAAGATGAGTACCTTGAGGGGTAAACAACACACTTTATAGAAAGTATATACATGTATTTAATATAAGATTAAAAAATGATAAATTATGTAGGAAATGCTATAAATTGATAAATTTGAAGAAAAACACAAACCCAATACATATTTTGAATTATGAACAATTGACTGTATTAACATAATTTCATAAGCCATATATAAATATGTTACAATGAAAACGTAGATATCTAATTTAGTGAACACGGCGTGTTTCTTCAATGAGCCTCAACATGTACGTTCAAAGCTACATGATTTAGAGAACTTTTGGAGGAAGAAATCCAAATTGTCACTTATGCCTGAGGTTGGACAACTGTACAAGTATAATTACTAAACGCAGGACGCTAATATACGTTTTATGTAATTATAATAAAAAATATATAAAAGTGATTAGTTGTCATTAATTATTTTTTCCAATTGGTTGAGTCCAGTTTGCTCCTCCTATTTATTTACGTTATGTGCATTTTGTTATAAAGCCATAGGGGTCGTCGTAATCGTGATGGAATAGTAATTGTATTTATAATTATCGCTGCAATCAGTGCCTATCACCACTAACGTTGCGAGTACGAACACCACTCAGGCGAGATGTACTGGATACCACATTATGTGATAATGTTTGTATCTGTTACTTGTGACAGGTCTGTGGTTTTCTCCGGATACTCCCGTTCCTCTACCAATAAAATGTCTGCCACGATATAGCTGAAAGTGGCGTTCAACAACATAACCGCCTAATCCCCTTATAACACTATTTGCATGTTAGTGCTTAAGTATTAGATATAAGATAAATAATTAATCTTACCATCAACAATAATTTCATTTTGTCGTATTCAGTCCAATCACAGAAAGTCAAGATATCCTTACCACGTACAATGTACGACTTCTGATAAATATATATGCATTTCTTTAATTTATATGCATCAATTATAATGGTTAACTGCAACATTTCGATTGGTCAGTAAATATCTAAATATTTTTAATAGACACCATTGGATACGTATTTACTACGCATTACATATTACCCGAAGTTGAGTTATAAATGTACTAAAGTCATATTTTTGTATTAGATTAACGAAAAATCCAAATATATTTTAAACTATAGATTTTTGAACAGCAAAATAAACGAGAGTTATATTTAGAATTAGGAGTGCTAATTAAAACTGTTACAGTAATGCTTCTTATTGTTTTGGCTGAGGTTGCACTCAGATGACATTTGTATTTTGGTCTATTTTGTTGTTGTCCTTTTTCGGGTGGGAGTAGATGTACTTTATAGAAGAGCCATTCGTACGTCAGGTACAGACCCTGGATCGCGTAAGTTTACACTATGCACAAACGCAAATGAACGAAAAACGCAAACGAAACGAACGGAAAACGAACGAACGCATCACACGAACGACACGAAAAACGTACGATGTACGAAACGAACGCACGATACACGAAACAAACGCACGATACACGAAACGAACGCACAATACACGAAGCGAACGCACGATACACGAAACAAACGAACGATACACGAAACTAACGCACGATACACGAATAGCATCGTGTTATTATTTGAATGACTTTTATGCAAATTGATGTGATTAACTACTGTAATCTTATATTTTATAGGCAAGTTATTTATATAAATGATAAATTAGTCGGTAAAGTAATAGGATAATGCAATTTATATTAAATAGTTTATATTACTAATGTGTTTAATAATTATATTTATGGTTAAATTTTAAATCTCATATATTTGACTTCCAAATATGATTTTCTATTGATATAATTAAAAAAAAATTATATTTATTTAATTATATAATTATACAGAATTTATATTTATATAATTATACAGAATTAATATTTATAATTATTCGGATTCTGAATTGACGATTCCAACCAGACATAGGTGTATCAGTTATTTTCTCGATTAAGCTGTCCGAGAGGCGTGTGGCTTCAAAAGGTCATATGATTGTTAATTAGAATGAAATTACAAATGTAAGAGTTGACATTTCACACCAGCAGTGCATGTATTTCCCAGGTGAAACTACCAGAGGCGTTTGTATACATACATGTATCTGGGGATTCGAAAACATTAATATAACAGAAAAAGTGCATTTAAAGTTTTTGAAACAAGCTCTTTCAGTTAGAACAAGTACACCAAATTGTATGGTGTATGGGGAAACTGGTAGATACCCCATAGAGTTACATATGAAAATACGAATGATAAATTTTTGGATGAATCTAATGGTAAATGATGATAAATTGTCTGGAATTATGTCTAAATTAATTTACAAATTACATTGTGCTGATACTTTTCATTCAAAATGGATGCTTTTTATCCAGTCTATATTGAACAATGTGGGATTATCTTTTGTATGGAATAGTCAAATTGTTATAAGTAAAAGTGACTTAAAAACTACTGCTAAACAAATACTACAAGATCAATTTGTTAAAAAATGGCATAGTGATATGGAACATTCCTCAAGAGGTCAATTATATTCCTCTTTCAAAAAAGATTTTTGTTGTGAAAAATATCTTTTAAAGTTAAAAAGAGAACAAAGGTTGTACATATCGAAATTGAGATGTGCAAATATTAAGTTTCCAATTGAAGTTGGAAGATGGCAGAATATTCAGCGGGAATATAGAATTTGTCAATTATGTCAAATGAATGAAATTCGAAATGAATTCCATTACTTGTTTAAATGTTGTAATGAAGAAATTTCTAGACTAAGGCTTTTATATGTACCCAAATATTATACTAACTATGCAAGTGTTGAAAAAATGTATGGGTTGTTATACATTTGCAATGTTAGAATATTAAACAATATAGCATTATTCATAAAGAAATTAATGAAATACCTTTAGAATGCACTTACATGTTTATATGGTTTATAAATCCGTAGTTAGTTTTGTAGAACTTGCACGTGAATTGTCTATCTATAAAATTTATATAGGTCAAACCAGGTGCGTCCGACACAATTTACCTGTACGATCGATGTTACTGTGACTTAATATATAATAGTTGTGTTGTATGTATTTAATTTGTTTATATAAGTTTCATCTTTATCCAGTTCGTCATTATGTAAAAAATGTATTCTTGTATGCCTCTTGTTACAGTGTAAGCTGTCTGAGAGTAAATAACATCTTGACTTACTCTGATGATTTCTTGTTTATTTGCCCTAGAGTAAATTATAGAAAAAATGCATTTATTAAATATGTTTTTCCCTTATTGTACAAAATTACTGGTACATGTAAATAAAGGAAATACATGTTTGTATATGTAAAATTTTGCTTACACTTTAATCAAAATTTTTTAAATAATAGTAAGATTGAAATTGTAGTAATTATCTTAAACTGGAAATCGTAGCGTGGGTTCGTTTCGTGTGTTGTGTATCGTTCTTTTCGTGTATCGTTCGTTTCGTATATCGTTCGTTCGTATTTCGTTTCGTGAATTAGTCTAATTAAACTGGCGAACGATACACGAAACGAAAGAATAAATTACACACACGAAACGCAAACGAACAGAAAACGAAACACGAACGAACGATACACGCAAACGAAACGAACGAAAAACGCAAACGATGCGAAATATCTGTTAAGTTAAACCATCCAGGGTCTGTATCTAACCTGTAACATCTTTCTCTCAGTCACGTCTACATTAGACGAACATGACAAGCATTTCTCTCATAAATTATTATTATATTTTGCATTTTGTTGTAAAATGGGTAAAAAGTCTGGCTTATCTCCGGAATGCCAAAAGTTTCTACAAATGTTGTTTGCCTTTTTTAGTAAGGAAAAAGCAACGAAGAAGCCAATTGTCTCATTTGAGATGGTATATGAAAGGCCATCTAAAGCTTTGGGTGTGTCTTACATTTCAGTGCACAGTAATATGAATGGTAAGAGGCCTTGTAAGTCAAATAGATCCAAAGAAAGAGCTAGCATTTTGGACGACTTTGATCATTGTGTTATTAAAAGAACAAAATATGTGATAACCGAAGAGTTCTGTACGATCAAGTGTCTATTATCAATGATAAGGTGTAACTATCTTACAAAGATCAACTCTTTGAGGGAAGCATGGCTTGATATCGTGTACATGGATGAAGCATGGGTTTACCAAAATCACTGCAGAGATTATATGTGGCTTACAAATGATGGGTCTGATGTCCCAAAATGATCCTCGGGTAAAGGCAAACGTTTGATTGTTTTGCATGCGGGTACGCGAAGTGAGGGTTTTATTGACGGCTGCGATTTAGTGTTTCTGGCCAAATCAAAGGATGGTGACTATCATCAGGAGATGCATGGTGTTGTCTTTCTTGAGTGGTTTGAAAATCAATTGATTCCTGCTCTGAAAAATCCTTGCACGGTTGTGTTAGATAATGCAAGTTATCACAATGTAAAACAGAAGATACGTGTGCCCAAATTTTAGTAAGAAATAAGCTGTTCTCCAAAACTAGCTTACACAACACAACATTCCTTTTTCTGCTACTGATCCTAAAAAAGTATTATATGAAAAAAAAAAAAAAACCCAGTAGTTAATAAAACAGATAAAATTGATAATTTCTACGGACATGAAGTATTAACAACCCCCGTTCGACACTGTGAACTTAATCCGATAGAACTAATATGGGCGCAAGTCAAAGGCTGCGTTGCTAAAAATAATACCACCTTCCGATTAAAAGACGCTAAAGAACTCACGTACGCCGCTTTTGGAAAAATTACAAAAGATGTATGGACAAAAGCAGAAGAGCATGTGGTCAAAATGTGAAAAAAAATACTGCAAAGAAAACTGTATAGATAGAAGTGTCATAGAACCTATTATCATTGATTTTTGTGGTGATGACTCGGGTGACGACACGGGTTGAAGTATAATCATATTAAGTATAATAGACAGAGAAAAAAATGTAAAAATCGTATAAATATCACGTTAAAGCCAATGTCGAACATATTTGAAACATGTGTCTGCCAATTCATTAAGGTTTTAGAACAGTTGTAACTGTTGAAAATATCTGGGGTCAGATTAATTATTTAACTTATATTGATTATAACACATAAATTAGTTTAAGTTTAGTTTAAACATATTTTATTGTCTTATAAATGTACAATTAGATTGGAAACAAGTTATATCAACTTAGTATATCCCGCTCTATACAATAATGTTATATACATAAATAAGAAAATGACAGCAAGTTACATAATATAATAAAGTTATACATGAATATATTTGATAAATTTGATAAACAAACGTATTGGGGGGGGGGGATAAGGGGATTGAGTGCAAATAAATGATAGCATCCTGAGTACAGAGTATAATTTCGTATCATTCAAATCTATTTGTATGGTGTATATATTTTTGGACATTTCTAAGCACTATTATATTGTTTTCATCAGTTATATTATCAGAGCCAAATAATAAGTTTTCAATTGAAATAACTGTATACGGTGTAATACTCATAAATAATTGCATTCTTGCATTTGTATAAAGGGGACATTCTAATAGATAATGAATAGCATCTTCTAAAGGACATCGCAGGCGCAGCTGGGGTCACTTACTATATTTGCTCTAAACAAATCTGCTCCCAGTGAACTACACTGGTGTCTTAGTCTAGTATGTATTATATTACATTTCCTACTTCCTAACAAATAATAATTAGAAACATTAAACAAATTCGCCCTTAAAGTTTGTTTGAACTCTGAAGTATTTTGTATTGATTTAAAATTCGGATCCAATGAATTCCATGAACGTATAGTAGACGGAAAAAACGATTTGGAAAATGTTTCTAAGCGACATCTTGGTACCCTATATTGTAAAGAATTTCTCAGATTATAATTGTTAACAACTAAATATTCATTTAGACAGTCCTGTAAATATTCAGGAGCTATATTGTTATGTATTTTATGAAATAAAGTAAGTTTTCGACGCTTCCGTCTACTACTTAAAGTCTCCCAACCGGTTTCAAAGTATAAAGATTCCTTGCTTGCAAATTTTGGCAACCCAGTAATTATCCTAGCGGCTTCAAATTGATGCTGTTCCAATTTATCTGCATCCCTTGAACAACACCCATCCCATAACTCACATGCATACTCTAGTAATGGTAAAATATAAGTTACATATATTTTATTTAAATTATTCCTGTTTAATATGAACTTTAATTTTCTAAGGACAAATATTTGTTTAGTTGCTTTTTGGCATATATTATTTATATGTTCTGCCCACTTGCTATTGCTAGATATGGTGACTCCTAAATGTTTATGATTGTCTACCTGATTTAAGTTTTCGGAATTAAATTTTAAATTTATTGGATTTATGTTTTGCCGAAATGAAATAACCATATATTCAGTTTTTTGGGGATTAAAGTCTACTAGCCATTGCTTTGCCCAATTATCTAAAACATGAAGATCCAAGTTTAACCTGTCTTCAACTTCTAATGGATTAGTAGATGAGAACATTAAAGAGCTGTCATCAGCAAATAATCTAACAAGACTTTGAATATCATCTGCAATATCATTTATATAAAGCAAAAATAGTAATGGGCTCAAAACTGAACCCTGCGGAACGCCTGCTTTCAATGTGTCAAGTGTGGAAATTGAATTGCTTAATAAAACTTGTTGTTTCCTTTCTGAGATATAATCTTTGAGCCATTGTAATAATTTTCCGTTGATGCCATATGATTTTAATTTTTCTATTAAACCTTTATGCCAAAGACGGTCGAATGCTTTGGAAATATCACAAAAGACCGCAACCGTAATTTGACCATTTTCTAAAGCTATGCAAATTGTATGGTATAATTCAATTAACTGATGGGATGTAGAGTAACCGGACACAAATCCAGATTGAAACTTATATAATAATTTATGTTCAAGCATATAATTGTAAATATATTTAAACACGTTTCGCTCAAATACTTTCCCTACACAGCTTAAAAGAGCTATTGGTCTATAATTTGATACAATAGATTTGTCTCCCTTTTTGAAAAATGCTAAAACATTCGCAATTTTCCAACATGATGGATACTTTGAAACTCTAAGTGAATGATTAAAAATATATTTCAAGGGTAAGTACACAGTGTCTGCAGTATTTTTTAGCATTTGGTGACTAATGAAATCTCCACCTGATGCTTTACCAATTTGAAGTGATTTTAGTATATCTTTCACATCGTCATTATTTATGTCATCAACATCTAAAGAAAACGGTGTTCGTCGAGGTAAGTTTGGTGGATCGATATTATTTGGTGTTGAAGATATAGAGCAAAAATAATTATTTAATACATTCGCTTTGTCTGATTCATTTACAACTATATCGTTGGTAACAGGGTTTATTAAAGGAGGTATTACCGTGGAACGACAATTACCCATTACTTTTTTTACAAGTGACCAAAACGCTTTTGGGTTATTAGAATTTTCCTCTAACAAGCCATTGGCATTTAAATAAAACTGTTCTTTAGCATGGATTATCATATTGTTTACTTTATTTCTTCGTATTTTGTATATATTTCGATTATGTACAGCATTTTAATTTTCTATGTAAACGATCGCGAATTCTAATATGATGCCTAATTTCAGAATTAAGCCATGGTTTATCTGTTCTACGAATATTGACTACTTTGGTTGGAATGCATTCTCTTGCCATTTCTAAGTATTTATTTGTAAAGAATTCCGACATTTCATCTATATCGTTAACTAATGTAAAAAAAGATTCTTCCCAATTAAACTGCCTAATTAAGTTATTTAATTTTTCAAAGTCTGCATTCTTATACATCCATATTGTTCGCTGGTACGTTTTTTGTAGGTAATTTGGAATTAGAAGAGAAATTTTCGTTGCATTGTGGTCACTTTTTTCTCTACATACATCAATTACTTCAGAAAAAGTTACATTGCAATCAGCTGATATCAAAACGGGATCTAACAAAGTTCCATTACCTGTATTCTGATTAATACGTGTAGGTTCATGTATTACATTTTGAAGATAAAAAAACATTTATTATATTACTCAAGGAATTATTATTTTCTTCCAATAAATCAATATTCAGATCTCCGTAATAATGACATTTGTTGTATAATTAAATGCTTCCTCGATAGAATATTCGAAATTTTGCCAAAACGATTGTGTAGCCCCAGGGGAACGATATACCACGCATAATAAAACTTTATAATTTGGAAATTCGATTTCTACCCAAATCATTTCAATATTTTCAAATTCTAAATCTTCTCTTCTTTTTACTTTTAATGTTTCAGAGATATAAACTAAAACTCCTCCACCAAAACAGTTTCTATCTTTCCTTAATATATCTTCATGATAACCTTGGATTTGTATATCTCTACTTAGTA
>MJUT01039853.1:77272-129022 GCA_002080005.1 Gigantidas platifrons | reverse complement strand
TATTAATAATTGTTTTTGAAGATGATTCAGTCTTTTTTGCGAAAATTCTTCCATCTCTCGTCCAAAAGGAATTTATAAGTCGACTTCTCCTGGCTTGATTTAGCTTTTGTACCAAATATTGGCGATGACGGGTCAGATCCTCAGTTATCACGATTTTGTCCGGGTTATTTTTTAGACTACTTTTGTTACTGTATATTTTATTTTTAATTTTCCAATTTCTCAAGCGACATATAATTTGTCCTTTCCCATTAATAATATTTCCAATTATATGTGACCGGTCAATGTCGTCTAGGTTAAGCTCAACACCAAGGTAATCTTTACAAACCTTGAGAACTAACCCATCAGTGCCTTTGATATTATCATTGTTCATGGGTACATTATGGAAGCGAAGAGAGTTTCTTCTCCCATATTGTTGAAGAGATTCTAAATCTTTTTCTAATGAATCTATTTTACTGTTCATCATTCTGTTAGCGTCACTAAGCTCTTCATTTGATTTTTTTAATTTATTTATTTTTTCATCTTGACTTTTGACTTTTGTTTCAAGAGTGGACACATAATTTTTCATGGCATCATCAAGACTGTTTTTAACTGCATTTGCAATAATAGGACCAATGGATTCGATAAAGCTTTGACTAATTACAGTTTGCTGTGTTATTTCTGTTAAGTTGACTGACTGACCCTCTGTGGTTTGAAATATGACCGGTGTATGGCCATTTTGACTGGTGGGTGCATCACATTTTGAGTCGGATTTTGACTTATTATTCATATTGTTTGTATCTAAGTCTGACTCTGAATCTGATGTGTATTTTCGAAATCGTTTTGGTTCGGGTGTCACTTTGTCGTGGTCGTTGTTATTACTCATTATAATTTGTAAATTGTTTGTTTATGTTCATGTTCCGCCATATTTGTTGTTTATATATGATGATTTACTCACAACTTTACTGTATAATACTACACAACTATCAATATCGCAAATATTTAATACATTTTCCAACTACTACTTTAAATACCCATCTAAACAATCCAAATATGAGTACTGATATAACACATAAATAATACACAAAGCCAAAAAAAGCTAAACAGGGACAGTTTATAACCCAAATGAAAACCAAACACATAACGGGCCTCATATTCATGAAAAGTCAAAACAAATAAACACAAAGGTCGAAACTTTGGATTCCTGTTTTGGATAAGCATTTCGAAGTGGAATAGGTACATATATATTTCCAAACTTTACCTCATGTTTGAGTTGAAAGATATAACTTGGTTTAGTAGAATTGTTACGTAAAATAATTGCAAGTATCAATGATCCCTCAATAATTTTTGCAGTTTTTAGGTATTTTTTACCAATGTTAAGTTGAAGGTTTGGTAAAATATAGCTAAAACAATGACAGTACTCAATGTCATACTCTACCCCTCCCCCCAAAAAATCAATCCTCCAATTGATATCAGAGATTCTATAATTTGAAAATGTACTAATTTTAAGAACATTTTTAATTAGGAAGTTGCACAATCTCAAAACTCATTTTTCGTTCCGTTTCTTATGTACATATATATAAATGAAAAATGCAAACATAATCGAACAAAAGGACAATGATATATTCTTCATATTATATGATATATGAAGACTTCATTTTTTCACTATTAAAGTCACAAGTTCTATATATTTAGTGAACAAATAAGATAATGTAAAATGTCCCAGTCCAAGCAATTTTTACAGGTAAAATATTTTACAGATAAAAATCAATGAACTCAATAGTGCGTGTAAGTGATGGTGACGGACTCTACGGAGAGCAATGGAATCTTTCGGGTGACCGTCGAATGTCTATTCTCCTCAGGGAATAAAACCCATGGCCGCAGACTGTTCTCTTTTAGAGACTTATTCCCTCCGTATTTCACCAAACTTTGTCAAAATATACACCCAACAATTCCTTCAAATTTTTTTTATACGGGCAGGGCCACATCCGTTCTCTCTCTGGTCTGCAAACTTCCAAATTAAATTAACACCCTTGATTCTCTACACAACTCTCTTTTACACTTCTACTTTAAAATCTACAGTTTAAAAGCTATTTCAAATTTTCGTTATTCTAATCAACAAATTATTACTTTAGTATATATTATTCATTCATGTAATAAGACACCAATCAACGTATATTGTAGCACATACATGCATATTTTCTTACATATTTATTAGATCAAATGTGACACAATTGCAATTTATTTTCAATTGCATTAATATTGCATGATATTCAATTATTTGTTATCGAAATGTAATATAAAGGGCAATGCCGAATTCAGCACGATACTTCCACAGCAAGTCACGAAGAGCTTCCATTAGCACCCATTTCTTTACAAATTATTATTGTCCAGCAAACGAAGAGCCATTATCAAAGTACTTACTATTTCACATTTTGCATGTTGGCACCATTTTGACCCTCTAATATCTTGAATTGGTAAAAAAAAACATACAAATCCGTTAACATGATACATAACATGAATATAGTACTGCATCAAAAACTCATCAAAGTGGGTTAAAATAAAAACGCTCTAAATTCAGGCCTCTTCGGGTTATCATGTTTCAATAGGGTAATACATTTTAATGTTTTATTTTACTATTGAGTCTGATTTTGGTCATGTAGGATTTCAAAATAAAAGTATTTACAAGGAGAATTTTCACCGCGGAAGTCTTAAATGATTGATTATGTTCTACGCAAAAGGTTGGATCAATTAATTTAGTGCTATGGCTGCCATTTTAGATTGGCATCAACATCATCATTTCGGATCTGTCTTCTTCAGGACAATTCCTACAAAGTTTCTGTTCGGATGGGATATTTTGGAAAATGCGAAGAGCATGACAGACACAAACAATCGATATGGACTTTGAATATCAGTTAAATATTATAATAATTTATGAAATATGTTCAAGATTGATGCCTAGCACAATATATATCCTTCCAATCTGCCTCAAATTAAAACCATCAATATAAAAAAAAATACATAAGGCCATACACAGTTAATTTCTTGGTTCTCAGGCCCGCCCGCATGTGGAAATTCGTCGCCGCATTGCCGATTTTTTTGCAAAAATAGTTAAAAAAAAAAATTAAATGCGGTAGCGCTGTCCGTACGGAAAAAACAACCGCATCCGTTTTTCTTTTATATCGCGTGGTCGGTGAAACGCTTTAAAACGCATCATGCTTAAATGAGATTTAAAGCATCGTTATGACAATGTATAAATAAAAAACGTGTTTCCGTTTGACATTTAGACAAAATGTCAATCGTTTCTGTACAAATTCGGCACAAATGTTTGCCAGTTTTACCAGGAAACATAATAGGGGGCTTCTCCGAAGCTTGTACCTTATTGGAATTGTTTACGGAGATAAACAAAAATGGTACGTTGGGACCAGCGGATTGGACGTTTCCATAAAAATTAACCACTTGTGATGTTTCTGCCACCATCGGAAGAAATAAAATTGAAATTTTCAATAAAGTAATGAAAAGATTTATACATTGCCATATTTTTCACAANAAAAAAAGAAAAAATGCCTCCCTCATCACTTTTTACAGCAGTAAAAGGATAAAAAAAATGCCGCCCTCCCTCATCAATTTTGACAAAAAAGGGCCTGAGAACCAAGTAATTAACTTTGCATGGCCTAAGCTCAGTGAACCTTTTTTATTTTTATTTTCTCTTCCTTGTCATTATTAGAATTACACGATGATATAATTGGTTTATCTAATATTAGAAGGAAATGACATTTAAATTGGTTTGAGAGGTACTTAACATGCATTTCCTTGTGATAAAATTTCACATCTATGTGATTTACAAGAATCGTGTTTACTTCCGCGTTCAATAGTTGAGAGGACCCGGCTTCTACATTCCGTAGTCGTTCGGTCGCAACATCCAAAGCTGTTGTCTCTTCTATCAAATACTAATCAAATATTACATCTAATCATCTTAATTACACAAGTACCATGGCGGGTGCATTGTAGGAGGCAGGAACTGATTCCCATTCGTGGGCACTTGGATGCACCTACAGTTTTGTTGTTGTTCGTGTTGCTCATCTTTTTAGTTTGATGTGTTCAAGAGTTCAGTGCTTGGTAGAAATTGAAGTCGAACTTTTCACTTACTTATTGACCTTTCCAGCTAACACAGTTTGGGACTGATGTTCACTAAGACATATACAACAGGGAGAATATCATTTAAAAAATCGCATTTCATATTCTAATGTATGCATTCACATTAATATGGTTGATCGTGATGAATGTAAATCAGCATTACAGTTACGTACTGTTATCTCAAACACGGATAAACATTTCCTCAGATAACTGCAATAAAAAATCATAATATATGTAGTTTTATTTTTCTCTGATAATTAAATGTTTGAAAATACCCAAATGGGTAATTAGAAGCTGTAAATCGATGAACAGCAACATACTGTAATGGTGAAAGGAAAATCAATACCTAATGTGTAATCAGAAGAGGTACATCGATGTACAGCAATATACTGTAATGGTCAAGAGAAAGACAATACCTAATGGGTAATTAGAAACTGTACATCAATGAACAGCAATATACTGTAACGGTCAAGAGAAAAGCAATACCTAATGGGTAATTAGAAACTGTACATCGATGAACAGCAATATACTGTAATGGTCAAGAGAAAAGCAATACCTAATGTGTAATCAGAAGCTGTACATCGATGAACAGCAATATATTGTAACGGCCAAGAGAAAAGCAATAACTAATGGGTAATTAGAAACTGTACATCGATGAACAGCAATATACTGTAACGGCCAAGAGAAAAGCAATACCTAATGTGTAATCAGAAGCTGTACATCGATGAACAGCAATATAATGTAATGGTCAAGAGAAAATCAATACCTAATGGGTAATCAGAAGCTGTACATCGATGCACAGCAATATACTGTAATGGTCAAGAGAAAAACAATACCTAATGTGTAATCAGAAGCTGTACATCGATGAACAGCAATATACTGTAATGGTCAAGAGAAAAGTAATACCTAATGGGTAATCAGAGGCTGTATATCAATGAACAGCAATATACTGTAATGGTCAAGAGAAAAGCCACAAATAACAAACAATAGTGGATGAAGCACTACTCATAATATTCATAGAATGAGTAACAATAATCTGACTAAATGCCGTGGGTTGTATTCCTGTGATCCAGAAGGGAAACATGTGTTGTTCAACTAGTGGCATCCGTCATGCTACTCTTACTGCAAATACGGCTAGAAATCATGGAAGAGGAAAGGAGGACTTGCGATATTGATACAACCGCAACGGACCATTCCTGTGGCATCGATGTCATATATATTTCATAAGTATTCACTCTGTCATGATGGCTACAATAAAACTGATGACTTCAGCACAACTACTAGGAACGATTGATTCAATATGTTTCATGTTAACATCAACTAACAAATGTCCACTCGTTTTTCCTTTTTGGTGCAGGTACTGTACATGGTGTAATTCTAGCTTTATTTGTTGTTCTTTACTTTATTGCCTCAAGTAGATAATTAATAAAACGGCTTTTTATCTACTGATTTACATGTTAAGACTAGGCTTAACTATATAGGTATTGGTGACGGTATAGAATAGGAGGGCAAGGGAGGTTATCAAGTCATAAGCGAACAAGACTGACATTGACCATAGTTATTAACCTGTTTGAAAAGAATGCATATTATACAAGTATATTCTTCAAAAATGTCATGTGTGTTTACAATTGCATAAGTATATGTTAGTTTATCCCCACAATACCAATATGGCATACAATAGATATTCATATTTTCTTTCATAAATGGCCGTTTTCGGGTTGAGACGACCGAGTTAAAACGAGTGCACTTGCACTCGTCTCTACTCGTTTTGACATCCAATCAGAACGCATCTAGCAAGACAAAATCGTTTAAATATACATCCTAAGCCAGGAATGTCACATTATACACCCTGTCTGATAGCTGAATAACAAATATATTACGGATTTAACCATTGGGTTTTTTTTTCAAATACAGATTCCAACCGTATTAAATATATTTGTGTCTTTTATTTTCATTTGTTCGTATTTCTAGATGTCCTTTTCCGTACCTTTGACGTCATTCTTCAATGACGTCAAAATATTTGTCACGTCATATTTCATGCATGGGGTGTCTCATGATGGAAACTACTGTACTTTCAATAAAATATTAGTGAGAAAAGCTCAAATATCAGTAGAAAGCTACTTAGTTTATCAATCGGTGTCACAAAATCAATGTTATGTGATGTGTATTTCATAACGCTCAATGCTATTGATCTGATAATCTGTGCAAATTAGTTACTGATCAATGGCGAGGTCTCTAGGAATTCGCGATAGTGTAAGTTGTTGGTTTACGGAAGAAATAGGTACTTACATGCGTTGTTGGGAAAGCCCGAGCGATCTTCCATTCGTGATAGAAATTATTGTTTCTGTTCGCTCGTTTCGCTGGGCTCCACTCGCGAAAAGATATAAAATTTCTATCGCTCGTGGAAGATCACCCGGTAATTCCCAAGATCGTATGTAAGAACCTATTACACTTCTACAAAAGTCTGTAATTGTATAATATTTAGTCAAATGAATGAAACATTTATTTAGAATATCATTTCTTAACCTTGATAATATACAATTATAGCTTTTGTATGAGGTCGATACGTGGTTATATTATCAATCTGATATCATTCTTAAAATTTAATTAGTAGATACCAAATCAATGATATACTGAATAAACAAAGGTTGCACTGTCAAAGATTTTTCCAATATAGAAAATAGCAGGTTGCACTAAAAATAAACATACATTTTCCCAAATAATGACGAAGTCGTTAAATCAGATCAATGATATCCGACTTATAGTAACACCTAATATTATTATAGAGATAGGTGTGAATTATGGGGATTTTATCCGTGAAATAAATTCCGGTATCTCACATGTGAGATATAAGTTTTTTTCCCGCCGGAGCTACTTTTACACAAGTACAAGTGTGGTGGTTACGTCCCTTTTTGTGCTACGGTGAATACATATACGATTGTATACTGGACAAACATCCGCGAAATGTTATTGACGACTTTGGTACATAGCCATTATGAAGTCATCGACGTCGTATGAATACTTCAAGTTTGAAACGTAAATATTAGACGTTATTTGTCATCGTATGGTAGTTGGATTTACAACTACATATGCAATCAGTGATTATCACCACTAAAGTTGTGAGTTCGAACCCCGCTCATGGTGAGGCGTACTCGATGCAACAGTATGTGATAAAGTTTGTCATTGACTTGCGACATATCGTTGTTTTTTTTTTCGGGTACTCCGGTTTCCTCCACCAATAAAACTGACAGCAACGATACAGCTGAAATATTGTTGAAATGACGTTAAACAACTTTAGCCAAACCAAAGCTAATGCTTAATGCCATAGATTTTGCTTTAACAAATAATTATCTATGAAAGCTTGACTAATTAATATTTCAGGTTCTAATTTACTTTATATTTCTGGGCAAAGCGAATATTGTTATTATCACATTGCCCATTACTGTGTCAGACTGTCAATTATGTTTTGTTTCAGGAATAGGTAAAGCGAATATTGTTATGATCACATTGTCCATTACTGTAGCAGACTGTCAAACTCTGATCGCGTGTCTTATGTACTTAGTAATTATTCCATGTTTTGTTATTACTGTATTCTCATTGATGTTATTTTTTCAATTGCATGTTATATAGTCTAGCCTTAATGCAACCTCAATAGCTTACTGACGTTTTTGGATCCCATGGTGACGACGGTTTCCACGTGATAATCAATTTCATTCATGTATCCATTATTTACTCAGTACATCTCTATCTTTTTATTGACCATTCATATACATTCGATGAGGTGTATTATTTTTTCATGAAAAGTAGTAGAATTAACAAGCGAGAACTGAACTCTGCGCCTCTAGTGTGAGAAAGATGTTAATACAGTTCTACATTTAGTTATGGTACATGTATTATATATACCATGTATCTTACGAATTAACTTATTTAAACCAACGAATCCGATGGATGAATTGGTTTAAATAAGTTCATGAGTAAGATCCATGGTATATATGGTTTGTAACAGAAATCAATATTGGGTGCTTTCGTCGAGGTCCGCGTTAACCATGGAATAACATGTAGATCGTTATATTAAACCATGGCTTAAGCTCCTCTCACTTCCATAGAAATTGAACTGTTATTCTCATGTGATGTCAAAATCATGGAAGAACATCAAGATCTTCATGTTAGACCATGATTTGTAAAAGTTCACTATTTTTAAGTTGATTACTGCATAAAAGCATCAAAGGAAAAATGCGTATTTATGTTACAATTATAAATACAATGTACATAATTCTTGACAACTATCTTGAAGTCATCTCTACAAAAATCTACGATCATCAACTGGTTGACAGCTACGAAATATATTTATCTCAAATTACAATGGATCTTTTCCCCTTTAAACATGTGTTTCTTTCCTCTGTCATCGAAAAAGACATATGTCGGACCTGAATGTATGAGTATCACTGCGGGTGTCTAATTAAAAAATAAATCATGGAAGCCAGAATGTGCTGGGAATTTTAACATGTATTGGCGATATTAGTATTTTATCCCGAGCCAGAAACGGGAGATAAAATTTACTAATATCCGCCAATCCATGTCAAAACTCAAAACACATTCTGTCTTCCATGATTTATTTCGATTCTGATATGTCTAAGAGTACAAATACGGTAGTATAATTTGATTGGAAGACGGTAATTTATATTTACGCTTTTGGAAAATATCGCACACAATGTATGTAACTCGAATAATACCGCGCCCTCTATCGGCATTATTCATGTTACAATTTATGCTGCCAATGTACAAGTCAGTCACGTTCACCGGTGCATGTGCTAATGAAATTATACTGAATGGATAACTTGCTCGTTTGTTAACAAGGCGAAAGAAGGAGGTCATGTTGGAATAAGAGGCAATAACTGTTTAACCTTAGCGAGCACTTGCGTTCATCCCAGGTTTTTATTTTGCGGAGTCCGTATTGCTGATCATTTTAGTTTTCTCTGTTATCTTGTGTTTATTTCTTAGTTTTGTTTTTCTTCGTCCTGTGTCTTGTATGGCCAATGTTTCACTGCATTGTCCATTCTAGTTTTCTCTGTTATGTTGTGTTTATTGTTGTACTTTGTTTTTCTTCGTCCTGTGTCGGGCGTGGCCAATGTTTCACTGAGTTGTCCATTCTGCATTACCGCTCTGGTTTTCTCTAACATATATTGATAATAAAATGACTCACATTTCACAAAAACGTAAAAACGTGCAGAACACAACAAATCCATATCAGATGATGTTTATGTCGTTTAAGATAAGTTTTATGACACCTAAAAGGAGTCATTATAAGTCCTAAATCGACAGGCTGACAATACAATAACAATGCAATGACACAAAAGAGGACAAAAAGACTACTTATGATCCACAAAACACTGCACAGAAAACTAACGATTGAGCAACACTACCTCCAGAGAAAAGGTGAATTCGTATGATGTAGCTGTAACATGAAAGATAGCACTAGAAGTACATGAATTGTTTACCCTTCTGGAACTCCTCAGACCATTCCCGGGTTTTAATGGAGTTATTTGCTGCCCAATCTTTCATTTTCTGTTTAGTGTCTTGGTTACCATAGTCTGTATCTTTGTTCTGTTTCTTTTAATTATTGTATCGGATGTCCTTCTTTGATTTACGACTTCTGATTAAAATCCATGATTATCAATATTATATTGTCTGGCCTCAACGATCTTCAATGATTTATTCATAACGACTTTGAACCCACGATCTACCACACTCAATGCAAACACGCTAATCAGTACTCCACCGATGCGGTTCTATTTAATTTATGTTACTGATCAGATCCATTGTTTACTTAAAATAGTTTGTAGTCCGATGTATTTATTTTTAATTGTCTATTTCACTTATGTTGAAAAAAAAACGTATCTTAAATTTTTGATCAATAGCTGATATGTGTCCTATGCTAAAAGAAGGCTTACATAGACGATGAATAAGATGAAACAATGAGCAAAAGAAA
Source organism: Gigantidas platifrons (assembly GCA_002080005.1). Lineage (NCBI taxonomy): Eukaryota > Metazoa > Mollusca > Bivalvia > Mytilida > Modiolidae > Gigantidas > Gigantidas platifrons. The sequence goes on along the minus strand of MJUT01039853.1, from coordinate 118,920 downwards.
AGGAACAAAACTACAGACAATGATATACAAACTGCTACACAGAAAACTAAAGATTGAGCATCACAAACACCACTAAATACTAGGATGAACTATACTAATATATTGTCTTTTTCCAGATTGGTATGGTTGGGACAACTAGGTGTAGTGTACAAAAACAATTGAACAATTTGTTCAATAAAGCATTCGTATGATTATGTAATGTTTTTTTAATAATGTTTGAACCACTTTATATATATTTAGTCGAATATAAGTTGACTGAATTATAAGGCTATACCCATTGGAGATTACAAACCATGGAAATGTTGGGATATTCAAGTCATTAATAATTGTATGTTCAGTATATGGACATGTAAGGAGCACGAAAAGAAGCCGAGTCCAGAGGGGCCGCCATGGCCGTGGTCGCATAGTAATTATATGTACATCTATCTATGTATGTATATTAAAGTTGCAAATTGAAAACAAACATTTGTGTTAATAGGAACTCGATACAACTTTAGTTTGTTGCCAGGATGATCCGTTCCTCAAAACTTATATAATTAATTATAGCGATTCAAGTTGAATTAATGCTGCTATAGACTGATTCTGAGCTCTAATAAAGGGGTCAGATAAAGTTTAGTGTCATTTGTCCTAATAAACATTTTCTGGTACCTGAAACGACAACATTATTAACGCGGACTTGATAGAGGACGTACATAAAAATGATTAACACAACGACTGTTTCTGCTCTTTTTGGTAGAATTTGGCTGCCGTTTTGAATTGATCGATATTGCAGGAGGGAAATGCAATATTAGTATATTGTCGGTAAAAATCAAATGTATTTGCACTCGTTGCGAATATACATAAATGTATATTGTTGTACATAAATGTATATTGTTGAAAATGAATTGAATTGAACTGAAAAGCACAACAACCTGACTCTATTCAGAAAAGACATATATAATACTGCAATTTTTCTGTTATTTTTTCAAACATAATTTATTTTGTATACATAATATATTTACTGTTAAATCGTGCCTCATTAATTTTACATTTTAGCTAAGCATGGCGTTTCCGTTTTGTTATCTTAAATCATCTTGCACCTTCAATTACAATATTGCAATGCACTTGGTATATTTTATAAGTACATCGCACATGATTCAAGAGCCATTGACTTTTTTTTTAAATATCTTTCTGATTCATAACTGTTTAATTGCATTCACTTGAAGAAATATCAAGTATAAACACAATATACATACATGTCAGAAAATATAAATTCACTTTGAACTCTCCAAAGACTCGCTTCCATACCTGTATCTAAAGCTCGTACAAATGAATTGTATATTTGTTTATACTGCAATGTCAAATAGATCCCCCAACAACAACAAAAAACAAAAAACAAAAACAAAAAACAAATTGCAAGTTGACTGCTGCAATAGAACTACTGTATAAAAGTGATCCTATTACAATAACGTTATAATTTTGATTACTCCTTTGCCATCTTCCAAAATTTTGTGAAAAACTACACCTCTAAAATGCATAGACAAGATTAGTGCAGTGTTTTAAAATATAAAGGTTATGTGTATTATGCTTACAAACTGGAGTAAAGGCGAGGTTCAAACAGTCTTTATTCAGTTATGCGTAGAATACGCATACATTATATATTTTATGACACTGCATTAATTTTAAAATCAAACAAGCTTATAGTCATATAAGCAAGTAATACAGCTTGTGATAAAAACAAAAGCAAAAAAAAAAAAATAAAACAAAAGCACAAACAAAGACAAAAACAAAAACAAAAATACAATAAACATAGAGAAATGCAACAAAAGTCAAGACGTTGAACCTATCGAAATTCTGTTGGGTCCAGCATTAACTTTATTTTTTTTCAATTTCAGATAAATGAGTAAAAAAATAGTTTTTTATAATGCTACAGTTTCCTTCAGAATGAAAAAAAGAAATGAAATTCATCATCTATATTTTGATATTTCCAAAAATGACAAATTCTAAGATTTCGGGACACTTTTAATTTCTACCCAATTCGATTTCTAAATTATGGTCAACTATTTCAATCTTTGTGAGAAGTTTGAGAAATTCGACATGAGGGTGTGAAAAAATTATGTTCACTCACAACAATAAGTTTTAAATGCTTGTTGAAGAATAATTGCTTTACTCTTTCAAGCTTTCAATATTACTTATAGAGAGTCTAAAATAATTCAGTTCTGATTTTAAATCACACTTCAAAGATTTTATATATCTCATTGTTTTACAGGATGATATATTCTTCATATCAAGCACCTCTTAAAATTAAAATTAAATTTTGCATTTAGTCCGTGGGCTAGCTTACACCCCCCCCCCACGTGCACCCCCCATCTTAACATATTTATTTATGTCCTCCTATATATCTTCTTGAGAAAAAAAAAACATGCTAACATTGAATATTTTGGGATCAACTAACGTTTGTGAGCCCTTTTTTACATCCATTCGACAATTTTTCCGTATTTTCAGATTTTTTCATTCTTCGCTGTTGCTGAGGACGTGTAGCTTATGAACAACTATTTGAATATATAAAATGAGGTATGGTGGATAGCTGAACATACTATCGTTCAAATGAATACAAGTTATTAATATTCTATGAAGCTCAGTATTCGTAGTAGGTAAAAAATATATCCCTACCCCTGATGAAAAAACGAGATTTTCCCCCTTTTGTTTTGAATAGACAAAATATTACACAACTTTGATCATGTTTTTACATTTAATTTTTAAGACTATTGCATTTACGGAAAATAAAACCCATTACATCATCAAAAAACAGGCTTTGAACTGTAGATTGCAGAAAAATGTAATATTATGATTTTTGCTTATTTTACCTCTATTCAGCCCAAAGCGCATACTATCTTTTTCATAGTTTAAATTGACATCCAAATTATACATCTGTTGTGTGAAGTTATGTAATGGAGACATCTTAAAATAAAATGTGTTCTAGTATCACACTGTATAGGGCTTCTAGCGGCAAAATATTACCCCTTACCCTGTCGAAAATCTCATAATATTTTATCATCAGTATTAGTCCGAGGGCTAGCATAAACCCCTGTGGACCCCCACCTTCCATGTTAGCATATTATGTTAAGTCTTCCTATATATCTTGAAAATGTTGGGACCAACTTGCCGTTTGAGGCTAATATTACACCCTGTCGCAGCTTTTTGAGGATTTTTTCAATTTTTTTCAATCTTTGTCTTTACGATCATTAAATGTATACTAAACATTCTTGAAAGTATATCAATACGATATTAAATGAAAGCTTATAGTATTATCCTTCAGTTGAATATAAGATATATACACTTTGTGGCTATCAAATTTGTTTTCAGACGTGAAAAACCTATCCCTCCCACTTCATGAAATGAAAAAAAAAGAAAAAAAATTCCCTTAAAAGTTTAGAAAAACAAATATTTCCTATTAAACTGCAATCTTGTTTATACTAAACCAAACAAATATATCATATTTAATAAATCATGCATCTCCTATTAAACTGCAATTTTTTTTTATACTAAACCAAACAAATATATCACATTTAATAAATCAAGCACTAGTAATCCTTTATGAAGTGATTGTTGTGGTCAAAATACTTGAAAAATGGGATATTTTCAATTTTGAAGATTTTCACAGGATTCTGCATATATCTTAATTTTACTAATAAAATAAAGGATAGCGCATCATAATGACGTTTGATTTTTGTGTCTGGGTACTATAATAATGTGAAAAGAGAATAATTATGTTCCTTATACCTACTGATTAACAAGAAAAAAAAGGCAAAATATTAGCCCTACCCCTTTAAAAAAAACACATAAAATTGGATGAAACTCTGTTTATTTCCTTAGAAACATGGTCGGGTAGGGTGAAATTTGTATTTGCCCTGTGAGATCTTTTAATTCTTTATTCAAACAAATCATATGAACATCATCTAAGAGGGATTAAATTCTACCAATGTCAGAAAACATGAAAAATGGGTAATTTCTGATTTTCAGAATTTCTACAGAATATTCCTTATTGGCCAGGTTAAGCTACTTTATAGGAATTTTTGTCCAATCAATATAGTTTTATCTAAATGCAGAATGTATTAGCATTTATTTTAAAAACCACTAACCCTCATGTATGCATATTATGATTCCCATTTTAGCTCCATTCTACCCCTTCCTCTACTTCAAAACTGTGACAAATATACATGATATACTCAATATTTCCATATTTCAGTTTCATTCTTCAACAAATGACATGAACAACGAGTATTGCAAACGACTAAACAGTATTGAAAATTGGCGAAACAGTTCTCACTAGTCTTCCTCTTCACCATCAACCAACGAGCTTAAGACATAGTCGAATTCATCATCACTTTCATCGCTTTCTGTCAAACCTGCAATATTGTCCTCAACTAAAACGTCGGCGAGTTGTTGTGGACTGAAATCATCAGACACCCATTTTGGTTCAATCATCCCATTAACGCAATGCCAACCATGTCATGAGTAGGCTCCGAATATACTGGTTTTGAAATGTGGGCTATTTTCCAAATTCCTACCTCATAGTTACAAGCAGGTAAAAACCTCCATCTGCAGAAACAAATCCTCTGAAATTTGCAAGGAATCTCCAATTTTTGCAATAACACTTTGGAATTGGTGTGACCTTTGTAATGTCTTAATTGGCTTGACCTTTCCAATCCCCTGAAATGCGCTCGTTGTATCGCAGCGTGTGAACGCGTGCAGGCTTAAAAATGCTGTACACAATTCCTGCTGGTACTGCTGTGCTAGTTTGGTGATATCTATCAACATTTTCTTGTTTCCAGTTCCAGTATTAAAGAGAATTGTCACTTTTTGTAATTCCAACGCGTAGTGAAGGAGGATAAAGAATATATCGGTATCCAGACTACGAATTCTAATATTTCCGTATCCTTGTTGTTTTCCATAAAAACAATAGAGAACACATCGTGAATCAATTTCTTCCTGTGTCGATTTAGTTGATTTAATTTCTGTGCGACACACGCTGGTACCATCATAACTTGTAATATGAAAGGCATGCCCATCAGAAACGGTTATTACGTTCTTACCCAACAGCTTAGGCGCGAAATTATCCTGAAATATGGAAATGTTGAGTTTATCATGTATATTTGTCCCAGTTTTCAAGTAGAGGAAGGGGTAGAATTGAGCTAATATCATAATATGCATATATGAGGTTAGTGGTTTTTAAAATAAATGCTAATACATTCAGCATTCAGATAAAACTATATTGATTGGGCAAAGATTCCCATAAAGCAGCTTAACCTGGTCAATAAGGAACATTCTGTATAAATTATGAAAATCAGAAATTACCCATTTTTTCATGTTTTCTAACATTGGTAGAATTTAAACACTCTTAGATGATGTTCATATGATTTGTTTGAATAAAGAATTGAAATATCTTAAAAATGTTACCCTACCCGACCATGTTTCTAAGGAAATAAACCGAGTTTCATAAAATTTTACGTGTTTTTAGAGGGATAGCGCTAAAATTTTGCTATTTTTTTGGTTAATCAGTAGGAATAAGGAATATAATTATTCTCGTTTTACATTGTTATAGAACCCAGATACAAAAATCAACCGTCATTATGAAGCGATATTCTTTATTTTATTAGTAGAATTCAGATATTTGCAGAATCCTATGAAAATCTTCAAAATTTAAAATATCAAATTTTTCAAGTATCTTGAACACAAAAATCACCTCATAAAAGATTACTAGTCCTTGATTTATTAAATGTGATATATTTGTTTGGCTTAGTACTACAAAGATTGCAGTTTAATAGGAAATGCATGATATATTAAATGTGATATATTTGTTTGGTTTAGTATAAACAAGATTGCAGTTTAGTAGGAAATATTTGTTTATCTAATCTTTTAAGGGGAAAATATCTATTTTTTCATTTCAGGAAGGGGAGGAGTAGGTTTTTTCACGTCTGACAAATTTTGGTAGCCACAGAGTGTATATATCTCGTATTAAATTGGAATATATTACTATAAGCTTTCATTTGATACCATATTGATATACTTTCAATACTGTTTAGTATACATTTAATGCTTTCAAAGACAAAAATTTAAAAAAAAATCAAAAAATCCTCAAAAAGCTGCGACATTGTGTAAATATTAGCCTCAAACGGCAAGTTCGTCCCAAAATTTTCAATATGAACATGTTTTTTCTTCAAGAGAATATATAGGAGGACTTAAAAATATGCTAACATGGAAGGTGGGGGGATGCACGGGAGGGGGGTTATACTAGCCCACGGACTAATACTGATGAGAAAATATTATGCAATTTTCGACAAGGTAAGGGGTAATAATTTGTCGCTAGAAGCCCTATACAGGGTGGTACTAGAACAGATTTTATTTTAAAATATCTCCATAACATAACTTCACACGACAGATGTTTTTTGATGATGTAATGGGTTTAATTTTCGTAAATGCAATATTTTGAATAAATTCAATATAAAAATATCATCAAAGTTGTGTAATATTTTGTTTATTCAAAACAAAAAGCGAAAAATCTCGGTTTTTACGCAATTTCATCAGGGGTAGAGATATATTTTTGCCTCCTACGATTACTGAGCTTGCTAAAATATTAATAACTTGTATTCATTTGAACAATATTATAATCAGCTATCCACCAAACCCCAGTTTTTTATATTCTAATAGTTGTTCATAAGTTACAAGACCTCAGCAACAGTGAAGAATGACAAAATATGAAAATACGGCAAAATTGTCGAAAGGATGTAAAAAAGGGCTCAACAATGTGAGTTCATCCCAAAATATTCAATGTTAACATGTTGTTTATTTTTCAAGAGGATATATAGGGGGACTTAAACAAATATGTTAACATGGAAGGTGGGGGGGGCACGGGGGTTATGCTAGCCCACGGACTATTATCACTTGATTGTCAATTTCTGTCAATAGTAAGTCAGCTGATTTAAACCAGATTCCCAGATAAACCGTGAAAGGGGTACCAGAAAAGTTATTTTTCGGTCAATGATCGTATAGAGCAATAATACAAATCTTCACTCGATGCAATTAGGCTGCTAAATATTGATAAGTGCAGGAAGAAAGTAGATAAGCAGAGAGGTGTGATATTTCCGTTGTACAAGATAGACCGGACGGGACAAATTAACTCATTGCGTAACTAGATTCAATATAAATTGAAGAAACCTAAACATATAAAATCGGTCAAATTCAAGTTTTAAATGGTACGTTCTTTAATAGTTTACAAACTTCAGATATTATTTATGCTGTTGACATTCAAATTTAGGTTATTAAATAACTAAAGTATAGTTCTATACTATCAATAATAGATAATTAAGAAATAAATCATGGAAGCGAGAATGTGTTTTGAGCTTTAACATGGCTTGGCGGATATTGGTATTTTATCCCGAGCAAGAGACGAGGGATACAATTTACTAATATGCACCAACCCATGTTAAAACTCAAAACACATTCTGGCCTATCATGAATTATTTCGATTCTGATATGTCTAATAGTACAAACACGGTAGTATACTTTGATTGGAACACGGTAATTTATATTTACTTTTGCGGACAATGTCGCACACAATTTGTGCTGCCAAATTCGAGCCGACGATAATTCATCATCATGTACATTTACGAAGGGAAAGTCAGTCACATGCTCTAACGCATGTGCTAATGAGCCCAATTAATAAATCGTTCGTTTGTTACAAAGCGAAAGAAGGACGTCAAGTTATAATTAGTTATTTGGCTATAATTAGATTAAAGAGCCTTTAGACAAACACTATTTCAATAGTCACCTTCACTTTCATCAATAATGATATTCCAGCATCATCAACGTATGAAGTTTACATTTCATAAGGCATACGTTATTCTAGAGCATACCATTTTCTGGAAAGAGCTCGCCAGCTGACACAACAGCTCTTCAAATAATGGTACGGTCCTCCTAGGTTGAAATCATCGCTTCAAATATTATACTGTCGTCATCACATTTTAGTTCACCGCTACGAAAAATCCATATCTCAAATGACAATCGATTTTTCCTTTTCGTACGGATATTTTTTTCCCTCGTTCATATATATATATATATATATATATATATGAGTTACACGGTGGCTGTCTTGTAAGAAGCAGACAGGAGCTGTTTACCTTTGGCGAAAACATGCGTTCAACTCCGGTTTTTTGATTTTGCTTATATTTTTAGTTCTTGCTGTGTTTCTGTTTTGTTTGTCTTTGTTTTGTGTCTGGTGTCCAATGTTGCCTGTGTCTGCTCAGTTGGTCTTGTTTACTTTCTCCCAGTTTACGTCTTTACGTTCTTGGTTCCTTGTTTTGAAGTCCGTTATGATTTTCGTATAAACAACGATGTTCGGTACGTATTCACCCCCTGTTGTTGTAGAAGGGTTTATGTTATTATCATGTTGTGTTTGTTTCTCTAAAGGTTATATACAAAGATAAGTACTAGAAAATAATAATACGAAATATAGAAGTTGTATGAAATAAGAACGACACCTATGCTCCTCTAGTAGACAACATCGAAGCATTAGTCGAAGATAATATTGAACAAATAAAAAAAAACGGATTTCAAACACAGTTCAAGCAAAAAATAAAAATAAATAAATAAATAAATAAAAACAAAAACAAACAAGCTTTTGGTTGAGTATTAATCCTGACAAGACCATCCATCTACGAAAACATTGCAGGCTCTAGAATAACATATCACCTGAGAAAACCATTAATTTCTATGCATCGAGAAGGTGCTACTTAAAACGGAAAATGTACTATTGGAAAAACAAACTCTCACTTATATTTTACTTCTTGGAACGCAATAGTCTCCAATTGCCAATAAGCCACATGATATAGATGTTTGTCTAAATTCAAACCATTATAGTTAGGATCACATAAAATGCCAAATTTTTTCTTGCACGCCGAATTCAGCTGCGTAAAATAATTTCTATATTCCCCATTAGACCAATATTTCATATATACTAGTCACAAAAAAAGCGATACAAGGGTTTGATGCTCAATAATTTTTACATAGAGAAAAAAATCGACAAAAATCATATAATTTAGATTCATATGGGCTTAGCAAATAAAAATAAATAATATCAACAAAATTTCTCAACATTATTATCAGAACAAATCATGGACAGAGATAAGTTGTCAGTATGGAGGTTAACTTGTATTTTGTGTCCTACAAGTTATAACTTGTACAAATTCACAACTTGTACACAGCATATATATATTACAGTGTTAGAATGTGAATTTTGAACTGGCAAAATTTGTTTCGCCCTCGATGGGATTTGAAATCGATACCATTGATACACTGCAGCACCAATCGATTAGCCTTATGTAAAACGGCTTTGAACAACCCGGTCACATCCGTCATATAAAAACATAGCTTCAATAGTCTGAGTGTTACATTGTCTCGTAAGGTGAATCTAGTGATAGACATAAGACATGTGTTTAAGCGTGTATATATAGTTTCCATTAGGTTACACGTACCAACATGAAGTCCGTGATGTTTATGTTCTAATGTTTTGAAATGGTCCTTGCTGCTCCTCATGATAAAAAAATCTCACTCGTAGAGGACGGCATTTCTAGAGTACCTCTATATGCATTACTGGATACACAGAAGCTAAAGCAGAATATAAAGACAGAGTTTGAAAAAGAAATGACTGCAATGGTTCAAGAAATACTAAAGGGAGTTGTTGATTCGCAGATAAAAGAGAATATAACTGCCATTAATTCAAATTTACCAAACATCCGTGAAGAATCCAATCACCAACAATATGAAATAGAACTACTGAAACTAAAAGGTACGCTTAGTATTACATCTGACTATAAATGGTTATTCATAACGCCTTATTTCCGTAAGGACAAATTTGACGCTATTAGTGATAAAAACGTAAATATCACCTTAGGTGCGCACAACGTGTCCTTGTTTCTCCATGGTTAGTTTCTCAATAGTGTTTTCTAGATCGCTATTTGTTCTTTTTCTTTAACTACCTCATTCGTATAATCTTTGGCGTCATGACAGTTGCGACCGTTTTGCACGCACTGCTCATTGTGCCGTCTGTCAACAGTTCTTACATATACATGATTCCCAAAATTCAAATCATCTCGAATACTACATGTAGCTAATATAGCAGTTTGCTACTAGCAGACCAATTTCTCCTGGCACACAGGGATATTAGCCGACCTTATCTGTGTGTAGTCTTTCGCGAGCCTAGTAGATTGCGATCGTTCGTCAACCATCCCAGTCTCTTTCAAACGCTACATAAAACGATCAATTACAGACTTTTGTATCACCATTCGCCTTCTATTGCAAAAACCTGCCTGTGATGTGCCAACAGCTTGCCACCTCTCTGCAAAAATCTATTTCGCCTAATAATATTTAGTGATGAAAACACTAAATACTCAACTTGTAACTAGATTAACACGAAGGGAGTCACTATTGGAGCAGGAACTACATAACTCGCCGACGCACCTGAGGTCACCCCGGTTTTTAGTGGGGTTAGTGTTACTCGATATTTTGCTTTATATGTATGTTGTGAAGATCGTTGCTTGTCCTTTTGTGGTTTATCTTTTGGAACATGGTGTTGTGATCTTCAAACTCTTCTTCAAATATACTTTGTGTAATATGATATGATACAATTATAAACCCGTTTTATTCGAACACGACATTATCGATCTATGACGTATTACACATTGAATTAAAGATTATATATACATATATTCTTTACAGCAATCGCATTTAAAAAACTTAATTTTCAAAAAGGTTCCGCTTTGGCCATGGTGTTGTATGTTCTTCTTCGATATATGGATTCTGATTGCCCCTTTGGTATCTTCAAACTCTTCTTAGCGTTTTCTAACTTTTGTTTTGACTATCTTAGAAAATACAGAACTTTTTCTAATTTTTTTAATTCTGTCAAATACATTGTTTGTACACTTTTAGATATGGCCATGTATAGTTTCTGCATTTGATCTTCGCGTGGACATTTTCGACTTGAATATACGTTATAATTATGAATCTCTATTTTCTTCTGGCAATTAGTAATGTTTCAAGATTTGAGTGGATACAATAGTAAATCTATGTCCTGTTGTTTTCAGAAATTACGACAAAACCTGGATGTAAGTACATCGTTACGTGTTTCTCTGTTATGTTATTTAATTCCACTTGTAACAACCAACAATTTGATTTGATACAATTGACAAGTTAGGGAGCCCAGCTGGGAATTGCAGCAAAAATGGAAAGTTACGTCACTGTACTGTGATTTCATTTTCCCCACAGTTGGATGTCTTACTTAGCATATTACTCTGTGAATCCATCTATTATCTAGTGGCCGTCATGGTCGTATGGTAGTTGCATTTACAATTACCTATGCAATCATTGCCTATCACCTCTGAAGTTGTGAGCTTAATCGATACAATATTATTTGATAGAGTTTGTCAGTGACTTGCAACAGGTCAGTGGTGTTCTCCGAGTTTTCCGGTTTCCTCCACCATTAACACTGACCTCCACGATATAGATGTAATATTGTTTAAAGTGGCGTTAAACACCACAACCCAAACCCTCAAATACGACACAATCATATCGACGATGAAATATTACAAAACAAAAAACAAAAAGCAAACAATTAACATGTTTTCAGCTATATCAAGTTACATTCAATGAAATTATGGTGATGTCCGCCTCGTTCAAGACAAACATGCTTAAATGCATTGTTTTAGTGCTAGCACCCTGAAACAACAGTCCACGTATAGACTTGTCGCTCCACTCGGACTCAACATCCTGATACCGATCCAACCAGTCTTTGTTCTTACTCCTTAATGCTTAGCAGCAAATATCAATTTCATAGTCTCTACTTTAACTCGACTGCGGATCGAACACCCAATCTGTGGATTGAGGCTGGCACACTAACCATAACATCATCAGGTCGGTCTCAATAATATATAGGAAAAAGGAGAAAACTAATATTAACTTTTGATTGTAAATGCACTTGAAATAAATGAAAATAACTTTCTGTTTTGATGAAATATATATTTGTCGTTATATATAATTGTTTCAGGAATACCTCTAGAACGTCTGATATCTTGTCACATTCTGTACAAGTTCTTCTTATCTAATATTCATTATACTTACAGGTCAATTCGGTTTTCGTAATACCTTCGGAAGGGCTAAAAGTCATGTCATTCAATTCAACCCGGATTTTTCTGAGTCTCCGTCAGTTGTACTCGGATTAACGCAGTTGGATTTTCGCAACGATCGGAATGTGCGTATCCAAACACAAGTAGAACAATTAATCAAGACTGGATTTGCCATGTCCATTTATACATGGTCTGACACCATATTGTTTCGAGCTGGAGTCAGCTGGATGGCATGTCCAAAATACCTTTAATTCTGGCCGACCACAACAAATAATTGTCATAGTATGAATATTGAGTTACAACAATTTTATATAAATGAATGATTGATTGATTTGTGTTTAACGCCAACATTAGCAGCATTTCATGTATATACTGGCGCAACTCTTTAAATGAAAAGATTTTTTTGTTTTAATATTTAGTGATTGTAGTTTAACACCAAAGTGCAATTTAACAGTTATGCTATGGTAACAAGCTGAATGAATGAATGAATGAATGAATGATGATGATGATGATGATGATGATGATGTATTACTATCAGTACTGACAACACGTGTTTATATGAATTAGTGTATATTGTTAGCAGAAACAACAATACTCGTTATTACTCTTTAATTCTGCATTCCTAGAGTAGAATCAATAACATCTATATATCTTTTTGAATACACTGAGCATGGATTGAAGCCAAAATCTTGCTCATTCGTGATTGTCCCGATTTAACAAGAGTAACACAAATCATGCTACTAGTGGAACAGTGATAACTGACACGATTTCACCCCATTTTGTTTTATAAGGTTCCATGTTTGATCTTTCCACTTATTATATTTTCGACCATTGTTTGCCTTTAGTCCCTTTTTAGCCATTAGATTGTCTGATTGTCTTTGAATTCCGATTTGCCCATTATTATTTTCAAGCTTTTCCTCCACAGCTGATGCGAGCTCGCTATTCATTTCATAAGTAGTAAAGTATCAGATAACCTGTGACATAAACAATGGTCCATGAAGAGCAGGTTTGTTAGCACAGGTATATGGACAAACAAACGATCACACGATTTTGTCAGCGATCAATGATCATACTATATATATGCATAGTTTGAAATCGGCCGCAATTTCTTTTTTCGAGACAGTCGCCGTCAACAAACGTGCATTTTTGTTCCAGTTTGTCTTTTTTTTTATGAAATTTCTGTGAGTAACCATACTCGAGCTATATCTCTAAAACTATAAATCGGAACCAAACAGTGTTCGTTAATCGTACATGTATCGGGCTAATTATTTTGAGCATGAAGAGTTTGGACATGCCAAAGCGTAATCAGATATCGTAACATACAACACATGACACAATGGCCAAAACGAAAAGGAGAAGAGTACAAAAAACGATCTACAAAACCCTACACAGAAAACTAAACATGTAACAGCATGCATATGGTATGCATTTCCTTTGTTTGTCTTCGTCTTGTGTCTTGTGTACACAATGTTGCCAGTGTCTCTGGATTGTCCGTTATTGAATGCTCTTTCGGTTTTCTTTAACGTTTATTTAGAAATTATTTTGAACCGAAGACGAATTTACCTTATATATGGACCACTTGACGTCTTCTCCTGTCGGAACATACGAGTTCAGCCCAGTTTTTAAGTGGTTCGTGCTGCTCAATCTTTAGCTTTATGCATAGTGCTTTTTTTATCCTTGTTTGTATTTTCATCTTTTTTCTATTTTACCTATAATATTATCTATGGTTCTTCGATTTACGCCATTGATGTCTTAAACCAGTTCTTTTATCGGATACTAAGATGTAAATAGAAATGTATGGGATATTATGTTTTATTACATACTCATATAGATATATTGAATTTGATTAGTCTAACGAACGTCACAATTCATGACATTTGATATTCCGTTATGTCACCCGCTGGACGTTATGTCGCGTGGTTATATCAACCGCACGCGATAATTGTATAATATCACGTGACGATTTCATTCTCCATTGATAAATTAAGTATATACGAACTGCATATGGATCATCACTTGGTATATGTTGTCAGATATGAACTAGACAAATAATTATGGCATTGTGTAGGATATTCGATGTAATAAATCAATTATAAACCTTGTAAGAGTGAGATATGACGGTTTGTCTCCCTTCGAAAGTGTATGCCACCCTCGGGAAAGCCCTCAGCTGACATAATCTTTCTCTGATAGACAAACCGTCATATCTCACTCTTTCAAGGTTGATAATTGTATAATATACATACAAACGATAGAGGAACCTTCGTGGTCGTGATCGTATGGTAGTTGGATTTAAGACTACCCAATGTAATCAGTCCCTATCCCCACTAACGTCGTGAGTTCGAATCTCGCTCACAGCGAGGTGCACTCAATACAACATTATGTGATAAACTTTGTCAGTGAATTGCGACAGGTCGGTGGTTTTCGCAGGGTATACCGATTACCTCCACCAATAATTCTGACCGCCACAAGAAAACTGAAATATTGTTGAAAGTGGCGTAAAGCACCATAAGCATAACCATAAAAGATGGATAGTGTAACTTAGAGAAAGATATACTTTATTAATAGCATATCGTTAGATATCAATTAAACACGTGTGTACATATTTGAAGTAAATGTATGAACGAATGCGTGTAGCAAACATACACATAAATGTGTAAAATAAACACATGTACATAACACACAAATGTGTGCAGAAATAACACATGCACAAAGACATATACAAATGTTTGTTGTAAACACATACACAAAGGTTTGAAGTAAACTTCTTCGCAAAGGTATGAAGTAAACACATACACAAAGGTATGAAATAAACACATACACTTGAGTATTTGGTACTCATACACAATGGCTTGTAGTAAACACATGCACAAAGTTATATGTTAAACTTATACACAAAGGCTTGTAGTAAGCACACACAAAAAGATTGCAGTAAACATATACACTAATGTTTGTGGTAAACACATACATAAAGTTATATGGCAAACACACACAACAAAGGCTTGTAGTAAACTCATGCACAAAACTTGTAGTAAACACGTGCACAAAGGTATGAAGTAAACAAATACACAAAGCTATGTGGCACATACATACACAAACCCCGAAAGGTTTGTAGTAAACACGTACACAAAGGTTTGTAGTAAACACACACAAAGGTTTGTAGTAAGCACACACAAAGGTGTGTAGTAAACACGTGCACAAAGGTTTGTAGTAAACACACACAAAGGTTTGTAGTAAATACATACAAAAAGGCTTGCAGTAAACACATACACAAAGCTATGTGGTAAACACATACAAAAATACTTGTAGTAAACACATACACAAAGGTATGAAGTAAACACATGCACAAAGGTTTTTAGTAAACATATACACAAAGGTCTTTAGTAAACACATACATAAATGTTGATTGTAAAATCAAGCACTAAAGTTGCTAGTAAACTCATGTGCAAATGTATCTAATACTAATCAGATTCAAATATTAATATTTATCATATGTATATATCTTTTATTAAAATATGTAAACATACACTATATAGATAAATACGATTAGATACGGGAATTTTTATATATGATCCCATTATAATTAAATATGAAAAGTTAAAAATAGCGTGTATTACTTAACATGCATACTAATAAAAATTTAAAAAAAAAAACAAAAAAAACTGTGGTATGATGGGGTACGAATCGCACTGATCAATAACGCACTGAACATTCTATCATTTAAAGCTATACCAAGCGTTAAGAACTTTGTCACTCGAAAAATGTTGCAAATATCATGGCTACTGCAAATAATGACCCATTTGTATAATACACGCTTGCATGTGTGTCCATATCTTTGTTAATTAATGATCGACTGCTGATTGTAATAACCTGTTTGTCTTTTTGTCCAATGGTTACCATAGAAACAAATTTGTATCGAGGATATTTCATTGATTTAACAACATCTTTCAGTTCTTCACACAGTTCCTTGGATAATTATCTGCACTCTTGTGGATCATAGGAGGAAGACTCTAAATTGTCTTTCAGAAATTTAAAGAGAATTGGTCTACATTTCCGAACCTTATGACCAATTGTTTCATTACCTGTATAATCTAGTCGATGTTGACGATTTATTTGTAGATTTCTGACTTGTCTAGCATTTTTTCTCATTGATAAAAACTGTAGTAAACTTTTGTCAGACGTCTGTTCCGTCCCTTGCTGTTTCCTTGTCCCGCCAGATGGTGTTGGAGTACGTCTCATATGAACGGCGCTTATATCCGGTTCAAATTTCTCCGGTGTTCTTTGTCTTTTATGGTAATGTTTTGCTTTAGGTGATGTGTTTCTTTCCACTACCAATCTAGCGAAATCATCGTAAGCAATTTTTTTCCTGTTTCCATCCGTATTTTGTGAAATTTCTGTTTTGAAAAACTTCGGTTCAGCTACAGATTCATCTATTTCTTCTCTTGACTTCATTTAATAAAGCTATTCCTGCAATGAGCATATTTGAAAAATTAAAATATATCTACGTTTATAGATAGACAATAGCATACGTGATTTTCTAACACTCCATAACGAAACATCGTATATCATATTAAAGGAAAACTTCAGAAAGATGATAATGTGTTATAATTCAATACATTTTAATTTTTTATTCGTAAATAACTAATTATTAAAAAAAAACCAACAACACATATTTATTAACATTAATATACCCCATTAGAAATATGCATATTTAGAATTTCCTGTCCTAATGTAAGCGGTCATGACACCTCTTCATGTGACGTCACTTCATGTTAGCTGAATAAAAATTGTATCTGACCCTTTCCAACCTCGAGCCCTTTTGGGAATGTTTTAATATCATATCAACTGCAATACAATGCCTACAATTTGCAAATCGTCCTATTTTTTTCTTAATATTCCCATCCCATGGTACATTTTCATAAAGCATACGCGTTTATTTGGGGGGTATATCTTAATGCTCTACATGATTGGACGTAGTAGGTTAAATAACTGTCACTTTTAACTCGTTATATGCGTACATGTACCAATCAGATTGAGAGAAAAACAGCAATACATCATTTATATAGAGGAAGGTGAAAGCAAATGATCGGGTTTGCTTCGTTTCGTGTTTCCTTGAGAAGCCCCTGTATGAAATATGCTTCATACGAACAAAGGTACAAGTCGATTAGAGGAGGAGCACAGTATGTGCCCATAGGTATGGCGACTGTCTGTTGAAGAAAAGGCGTCCATCGGACATATTATGCTGTCAATCACCACCTCGACCATTTTGATGACATCAGTTTTAGACAAAAATTGTTGGCACAACCACAGTGATTTTTGTTACAAAATAAGATTTGTCACTTCCTTGGACAAGTTAGGTGTATCTGTATCGAAATCGATAATTGATTGGGCTTTATGACGGAATTTTCCTGATATTGTGCATATATTACTTATGTACCTCAAACAATAGGTTTCCTTCCCCGGTATTATAGAGCTCCTTAGCGGCTGTCCACGGAAAACCAAACTGTGAAATATAATTAGACTGGATATGACATATTGCCCGTCATTGTGTAAGTTTGAAACAATACTGACATTATATATTTTGTTTAATTTCAATAGTCAATTCAGTTCTCAACAGTATGTTCATTGTTATTCAACAATACTCATGATATTTCTTATTCATGTATTTCAGGTTGAAGCATCACTACCAAATTAAAGTTATAACCTTTGACGTAGTATTTATTGCCATAGTACCTAAACATTTCAACACAAGGAAAGATGTCAGAAGATGCAAAAAACACGAAGATTACTAAAAAGAAAAGAAGTACTGCTAAAGGTAAATTTCATAGAATTTATGGGCGTTTACTAGAAGGGATACAGGTGCAAATTTATATTACTGTAATTAGTAAAATATTACAAGATCTGGAATCAGCATATGTAGAATTAGAAGCTAGACATGAAATATATCTAGAAACATTTGAATCAGACAATGAGGACGACAAAACCAAGATCATTGAGTTGAACCATGATATAACCGTAATGTATAAAGAATTATGCAAATCAAGATCAATGTGTGAAGACATGAAGGAAAGAGTAAAAGCTGAGAGGGCAAGTGAAAAGAAAGCACATTATAATGAAAAGGGTCAAACAAAGGGAGCATTTGAGACTTTTAAGGTGAAAAAATTAGATGCCCCTACGTTTACTGGAAATATACGACAATATCCAAGTTTTAAGGTTGACTATGAAAGACACATGCTACCATCGTATGGATGTGATTCATACGCTCTTAAGCAATGTTTAAGTGGTGAAGCATTAATGGCTGTGAAAGGGGTGGATAACGACTTCGAAGAAATGTTTCTTCGTCTTGATCTAAAATATGGTCGGCTTGAAAAACTGGCTGATAATATTTTGAGCGAATTAAAAGGGCTTTACGAAAGCAAAGATTTGAATTGAAAACTCGTACAGGATTTCATGATTTTTTGCAATTCTTAATGGAGGAAAAGAATGCGATTGAATACATGCAGGACGACATGAGAGAATGTGGTATTAGTAGAAGCAAAGCACATTCCGTCATTGCAAAAATTAACCAAGACGACGAGAAGGATGGGATTGTAAATACATTACAAATGCAAATGCAAGAAAATCAAAACATGATGAAACAAGTAGTTGAGGGATTGACACAAGTGGCACAGATGGTATCACATTCAAATAATCGAACTAGTTTGAACAGATTTGGTCAAGATAGATCATCTAGTAATAGCAGAGGTTTTGAAAGGACGAAGTGTTGGTATAATAAATCTGACGCTCATGAAATCGGAGATTGCAGTATATTTGCAAAACTAGATAGTCAAACAAAGATTGATATGTTGAGAAAAAATGGCGGATGTTTCATTTTTTTAAAGATAGGACATTTGTCAAGACAATGCAACAAGCGTATGCCTTGTGATATATCAGATAATGGATATCAAAGATGTGGAAGAAGCATCATAGAAGTTTGCATACTGCACATATAGATGGGATATCGTTCCATAATTCTGCCCAGATAATAAACAACGACAAGGTAAATGATGGCGTATTGTTAATGATTAGCTCGGTGTCATGTAAGGGCCATTCTCTGACAGCAATATGAGATCCTGGTGCAAACATGTCTCTTATTACTCATAAGGCTGCAAGAAAACTAGGATTGTCTGGTCAGGAAATAACATTATCAGCAACAAAGGTTGGAAATGTAACGGAATGTATTCAAAGCAAGGAGTATATACTACCATTAACTGATCTAAATGGTAACACATGGACAATAAAGGAATACGGCATGGAAGAAGTTACAGCTGATATTTCCGATGTTGATATTAGTAAAGTTGCTAGATTGTATAAAGGAATTGACGAAAAGGACGTTAAAAGACCAACTGGACAAGTAGACATATTAATTGGCACGGACTGTTGCATATTAATGCCTAATAAACTGGATCAAGTCGATAATCTCCAGCTAATGCGGAATCAGTTTAGATACTGCCTCAGGGGAAGCCACCCTCTACTTGGGGTACCAAAAGTAACAAATCATGGAATCGTGAAAATATATTTTGTTTTTTTCCGGACAATTGGCACAGATAAATGCAACACATGTTGTGGACAGAAGTGGAATTAAAGAACGATTAGATTCCTTTTTTGATATTGAAGGACTGTGGACCCAATAAGCTTTAAGGTGTGGGTCATGTAAGTGTGGAAAGTGTGCTATAGGACAATCGAATCACAGTTTGAGAGAAGAGAGGGAACTAAATATCATAAAATCAGGACTTAAACATGACAAACAATCGAAGCAATGGACAGTACAATATCCCTGGATAAAAAACCCCAATCAACTGACTAACAACGTATCATCAGCAGTTGCCAGGCTTTTGTCGACAGAGAAAAGATTGATTCGGAATGGGTTGGAATACGCAATTGCATACAATGAACAAATCATAGACATGATAAATCGAGGAATCGCTAGAAAATTAACAAAGAAAGAAATGGAAGAACACAAAGGACCTGTTCAGTACATACCACACCATGAAGTGTTAAAAGCAGAGTCAACTTCAACACCAGTTAGGATCGTATTTAATTCATAAGCTTCGTTCATGGGACACGTACTCAACGATTATTGGGCGAAAGGGTCGAATATAATGAATGCTTTGATAGCTGTACTTATACGCTTCAGACAAAAACATACAGCTTTAGCTCATGATTTATCCAAAATGTACAACGCAGTTAAGCTATCAACGCTTGATCAACATACACATAGATTTGTATGGAGAAATCTTGAAACTCATAGTGAACCAGATCACTATGTTTTGATGGCAGTAGCCTTTGGTGATCGACGAAACGGAGCGATCGCTACTCTTGCATTACGCCAAACAGCGACAATGTATCAGCATATATACCTTCACGCATCGGAAATGGTTATCAGAAATAGTTACGTAGATGATATATTACAATCGGTTGATAATGTTGAAGAAGCACGGCGAATTGCTCAGGAAACAGAAACAATGCTAGCATTCGGGGGATTTTCTGTCAAACATTGGATTATTTCTGGCACGGAAAGCGGATACAAAGGAATTGTAAATACTACTATGAAATTGGCTGAATCAGGACCAGAAAAAATTCTAGGAATGAGATGGATTCCAACTCAGACATGTTTGAATTTGAAGTTAAGCTTAACTTCTCACCAAAACAGAGAAATATTCGGACTGGCAAAAATATTGCAAGGAATCAGATTGATTGTAGTGTGCCTGAATTGTTGACGCCGAGGATGGTACTTAGTCAGGTGTCGAGCGTTTACTACCCGCTTGGACTTGCAACTCAGTTCACCTTAGCTGCAAAAGTTCTAATGCGAAAATTATGTACATTAAGATTAACAGATGATCAAACAAAGAAATGGGATTGTCCAATGTCAATAGAATTAAGAAAAGAATGGGTGAATTTTTTCAAAGAACTGTTTGGATTAGAAAACCTTAGATTTCAGAGGTGTGTACAACCGGAAATGCGATTGGAGATTCGATGTTAGTTGTGTTTTCAGATGGTAGCAAGATTGCATATGGTGCATGTGCTTATGTAAGATGGCAAGTGGGAATGGATAACTTTGAGTAGCGATTAGTTATAGCCAAGAATCGAATAGCACCTATCAAACAGTTATCAGTTCCGCGATTGGAATTATGTGGAGCCGTCTTTGCAGCCAGGTTAAGAGAAATACTAGAGAACGAAATGGATTACAAATTTTGTCGAGTAATTCACATAGTGGATTCGAGTATTGTCAGGGCGCAGATCCAGCGGGAAAGTTATGGATTTGGTACGTTCGTTGCTACAAGGATAGCTGAAATTCAGAATAAAACCGAGCCATCTGAATGTTGGTGGGTACCTACTGATAAAAATGCAGTAGATCTCACAACTAGAATCACATCTCCACATGATTTAGAAATAAATTCCATATGGCAAAGCGGACCGCAGTTTTTGAGATACCCGATAGAAAATTGGCCAATTAGACAAGATTGTAATGTTGAATTAAGTCAGCTGCCTGGCACAATAGGAGTTGCAATGTCATCTGACATCAAGGTAGTCACTGAAGATAATCCTGTTTTGAATTTTGAAGATATTAACCTAGAAAACATTTCAAAGTTCTCGAAGTTATTGCGAGTGACTTGCATACTTATGCAAATTGCTAAAGCAAAGTCTTTCAAGTATGTAGCAAGGAATATAACTGCTGAAGATTTAGTTAATGCAGAATTGGAATGGATTAGAGTTTTACAAAAGGAGATAACAAATGACTGGCGGAGAAATTATCAACGTATAGGACCGGAAATGAATGAACAAGGAGTCATTGTTGTGGGAAAAAGATTTTTGGAATGGATGAAAAATACTTGGAATAGAACCGAGATTTTGTTATTGCCTAACAAAGGACGATTTGTGTGGTTGTATATCCAATCAATACACGAACATGATCACGCAGGAATAGATGCAACATTAGCAAAAGTTAGACGCAAGTTCTGGATACCAGGAATTCGTAGAACTGTAAAGCTTATCAAAAGACAATGCATTGCTTGTCGCAGACGAAACGAGAAGTATGTTGGCCAAGAAATGGGACCATTGCCACTAGAAAGGATGCAGCCGTCACCTGCATTTTCATACTGTTCAGTGGATCTTTTTGGTCCTTTTATTATCAAGGACACTGTAAAAGGTCGAACTCATGGGAAAGCCTACGGTGTATTATTCAATTGCATGAGTAGTAGAGCTGTTTATGTAGATTTGGCCGAAGGATACGATACAAACAGTTTCATAATGGTTCTCCGAAGATTTGTTTCAATAAGATGATATCCAAAGAAGATCAGATCCGACGCTGGTTCACAGCTCATGGCAGCAAGAAAGGAACTTAACACGATGGCTCAAAGTTGGAACTGGGATACAATAAAAATGTTCGGGAAAGATAATGGGATGGAATGGGAAATAACGAAATCGGCAGATGCTCCCTGGGAAAACGGTTGTAGTGAAGCTTTAATTAAATCGGTTAAGAAAAGCTTAGTGCTTGCTGTTGGACAATCCATCATGACTTTTTCAGAATTACAAACTGTAATGTTTGAAGTAGCTAATCTATTAAATGAGCGACCTATAGGTACGAAAGAAACCTATCCCAATGAGGGATCTTATTTGTGTCCTAATGATCTTATTCTAGGAAGGGCATCATCAAACATTCCTATTGGCCAATGGGATGAAGCTGAAAACTTCAAAAAACGATGGAAATTCGTACAACAAGTAATAAATACTTTTTGGAGAAAATGGCACAATGACTATTTTCCTACACTAATTGTTCGTCAAAAATGGCATACAAATAAAAGAAATCTTCAAGTTGGGGACATAGTTCTTGTCCAGGATAATAGTGCGTTTCGTGGAAACTGGAAATTAGGACAAGTTTCTGAGGTTAAGCCTGGTAAGGATAACATCATAAGAACGTAGATCCAGGAACTAAGTACACAGGAACACAGGATATGTTGATTCGTCGGTCAGTGCACAGACTTGTTGTATTGCTTCCGGTTGAGGAACAGTATCATAACAATTAAGCTTTGTGCCGGGGAATGTATCGAAATCGATAATTGATTGGACTTTATGACGGAATTTTCCTGATATTGTCCATATATTACTTATGTACCTCAAACAATAGGTTTCCTTCCCCGGTATTATAGAGCTCCTTAGTTGATTGGTTTTGGACGCGGCTGTCCACGGAAAACCAAACTGTGAAATATAATTAGACTGGATATGGCATATTGCCCGTCATTGTGTAAGTTTGAAACAATACTGACATTATATATTTTGTTTAATTTCAATAGTCAATTCAGTTCTCAACAGTACGTTCATTGTTATTCAACAATACTCATGATATTTCTTATTCATGTATTTCAGGTTGAAACATCACTACCAAATTAAAGTTATATAGTGACAACCGGAGTCTTTGAACCGTAATGGAAGCGAGAGGTTAGCGCCGTAAAATCTGATTCAATCCACCATTTCTTTAGAAATGCCTGTACCAAGTCAGGGCCATTGCGGTTTCCCAATTTCACGGTTGTTGACTGATTTTGTCTGTTTATTGATTTATGAGATTTGAATTTCTCTTTGGAAGATTGCTCGGTGTTCGGTAATTTTGTTATTACCCTTATTTATTATAACCTTTGACGTAGTATTAATTGACATAGTACATAAACAGTATCTATGTTGGCCATTCTTTTTTATGAAACACAGTTGGCCTAATTCTTTTAATCTGATTTGAAGCTTATAATGGGAAATAGTTGTGTAGAGGGTAGAGAAGTCAAATGTTTTAATGCTATTTCAGGAGGAGAGGGATCTCGGTTTTATAACCGACCTTTAGAGTTCTTCAGAAACCACATCTGATTCACACCAAACCTTGAGTAGCTAGTGTCACAGTAACTCTGCAGTCTGGTTTTGACCGCTGATAGAATAAATGTTAATAATTTGGAAAGAGGTTTCTTTCGTGGAACATTTGGCCGACCCATCAATATAACGCTGTTTGTAAGGACACTTGTGTAATTTAGGAATCCAGTACAGAGTGACGGTAGATCCAGTTCTTCATCTTTCGTTGAAAATCTAAGAGAATACAAAAAGACCTATATGATTGTCTATGAATTCCTCTTTCGTATGTGTCGTCGGGGTATATGTAGGGTTGCAAAGTGAATTGTCAATACCTAATTCCTTTATAAAGAAGGCTACACAATGTAATTTATACACAAACAACTGTATTGTACTACTCGAACTTCGTTTTAACAAAATAACAACGCCGATATTTAGAGTTTCTGTTTTGGGTGCACGTTTATTATATCTTTTTTCTTTAATTCAAACTACTACAAGACGAAAATGGTCAATGCAAAAAAATATGTCATATATTACAGGATAACAACAATATACCGTATATATATAAAAATAATTTCGTTGTGGTCACTTCGTTATGAACATATTTTTTATATTATATTATATAAAGTCCGTACAGTTATTTTTTAAGTTATCGCCACTCGCTATAACCTCAAGAATATACATTGATTACATTTCTATGAAATATGTTTTTTTATACCATTGGCATATAATTGTTTTATATTCGGACGGACATAATGAGAGAGAATATAATCAAACTGTTGGACAGTATATATAATGGTTACCAATCCTAAATGAACAATTAAGAGACACATAGCAAACTAAAAAGAAAAGACAACTAAAGATAAGTAACACGGACCTCATCAAAAATCCAGTGGGACGGGGATGAGCAGGTGCTCGCCAAAAGGCAATAACATTTGACAATCCAGAGACACAGAACGAAATAAAAAACAAATAATGATGATTAACACAGACCTCATCAACATTCAACAGTTAACAAGGCAAATTCAAAGATTCAGGGGAATAAAATTGCATTGATTGTGCACACATCAAGACTGACCTCAGAACTATATCTAATTTTCGAGAAACACATCCTCCGCTCTTTTCGGATCGTTACTGCCACAATATTATCTCGTGGCCTTTAAAGATATATGGTGTAACCTAAATCTGTAGCGATAATAGTACTTTGATAGGAATATATTAGTAAGTGTAGAAAACAAACAGAAATATGTTGGAAATAATAAGGAAAAGACATACCTGGAACATAGCTACATGTATATTGAGTATCATATGATATATATGCCGCGGTATAGCTGAATTATTGCTTAAGTTGGCGTTAAGCACCACTCAATCAATCTATCTATGGTACCTTGGTAGTTAAATTGAGAAAATGGAGGCGAAATATGATTAAAATAGCGGTATCATAGAACCCGCGGTACCATAGGGTCAGACCAATATGCATCATTTCAATTTGTGACGGATGATAGATTACATGTATAAATAAACAGTTATAGTTGGGTCAATCGTGTTCCAATTTGTGCTTGCTGAATGGACATAGACAATTAAAATAAATAAATAAAATGAAAAAAAAAAGAAATGAAATAACAAACAAACAAAAAATGAAATAACGGATTGTAAAATATTCGCATAGTGTTTTCGCAATAAAATTTAAAAAAAAGAACCAAATAAAATAAAATGAATAAAGTAAAAAGAAATTTAAATAAATGTATATAATGGTAACAATACTTACTGAAGCAAGAAAGCATTAATTGATGATATCTTTTATTGAAATAAACACGCATTAATTCTACAGTAAAATAAATAGATATTAAAGTGAGAGTGACATCTATCAAACATAATAACTAAAATGAAAATTAAACTAAGTAAATAATTTTCTGAGTTAGGAATTCACCCTATGAAATAACTCATTGACAATACCTAGAAATATTCTTACATGGCTCCTATTATAGGAAGAGTAAAATTATCGCATAATTCAATATTGAAATGTTTCTTTATGATAAATATTTACTGAAGTGGGAAATACCAGAGCACCAGGGGCTGTCGTGGTCGTGATCATATGGTAGTTGGATTTCCAACTATATGTGCAATCAGTGCCTATCACCATTAAAGTTGCGAGTTCGGATCGGATCGGAGGTGTACTCAATACTGCATTATGTTATAAAGTTTGTCAGTGACTTGCGATAGGTCGGTGGTTTTCTCCGGTGCCTCCGCTTCCTCCACAAACTAAGCTGACAGCCAACAAATAAGTGAAATAGTGTTGAAAGTGGCGTTAAACACCATAAACTGTGAACCACCAGAGCACCAGATACAATTGTACATGTAAAAATATGAATGTGTGTTTAAATAATATAAAAATAATAACTACCTTTTCTCAAGTTTCTTCAGATTCACTTCTTGCAAAATAAATCACTTCTCGTCAAAAGTACATTTATGACTTGGAATGTTCAGTCAGAATTGACTCATGTTTGTTTGTATAAATTTAATTTGTATGTTTCCTCGTTTTTCATTTATACAATTTGTAAAACGGAAGTGAAATATTTGCATTTACGAGATACGGTTAGAGAATAACAGAAACTTCTATAACAGGGTCCCCATTCTGTTTGATTAGAATAAATAAAAAATGTACACTTAACAACATGGATATTTAATATATTTAACATAGATATTTAATTTATTTTGGTAAGTTGAAAGTGTTATTTTCTTAATACATAGCAAATTTATTTCAAATCACATTTTGTTTACAAATCGCACGATATACACATTTAGTAGGGTAGCAGGGTATTGATTTTTGCCGATTTGCCTTAATAGATAAATTGTATACCTTTGGAAAGAGCAGAACGTGACTCATCGAAATATCGATGTCGTCGTTATCTAGTGTGGTCACGTTATGAGATAATTTGGGTCAAAGGTCAAACCCGTATTTTTCAAAAAAAAAATTATCAGACTTTAACAATATCTTTTTTGCGTACATTTTTCGTTATTTTTATGCAAAAAACAGCGGAAGTGGTTGAGAAATGATCAAGGTCTATAACCCCATATAATTTTACGCTTTAAATTACATTTTACGGGTGTCAAGGTACCGTAACCGCGGAAAGGTAACAAAATCATTATTTTTCACTACTAAAAGTTAGTATTCATTATGGGTTTTTTATTATTTTATATTAGAATCGTATACAATATATGCCGAAATTGTTTTTTAAAGCATAGCATTCCCCTTTCCTGAACTCATTTGTATCGCGAGCTGCAAGTTTCTGCCTTATAAAAACAGCTTTAAAAAAGAAGACTACATCAAATACTGAACAAGCAGTGAACGAAAAATTCAATCTCTAGTGGGAAACTTTAATAGTTGATTAACATTGGATGAAAATAATTTAATGGAAAATAATTCCATGGTACCGGAATGTATGATATTAAAGTATTAAACAATAAATGTAAAATGGGAGGAGGTGACGTTGGTCCACAATGTTTTGTAAAAGATTTGTTGCGAGTGGTAAATCTGGTTTGTAAGAAGGAGGTCTCGCTCTTTTGTTGGTTTAAAGCCCACCAACCACGTCAAGGTCAGAGATCAACTCGCAGGTTGTTTTTTTTTTGGGGGGAGGGGGGGTTGTGTGTCGTTTTGTGGCTTTTTGTTTTTTGCTGTTTTTTTTTTTTTTTTTTTTTACAGATTTAAAGACTCCACGTAACAATTTCATTCCTGTAGATCTAACTGTAATAAGTCCACATCATCGTCGTCTATGCTTTTATTTCTGGACGTTTGTGTGTTCAAATTGCGACATATTTCACCTGCTTAGCAAGGACAAAGGTCGGTACAAAACCCTTGCTAAAAACACACACAACCACTTGAACAGACTGCTTTACATTTACAAGTGCAAATTAAATCTTGTAAAATGTCAGATGACATTTGACCTTGAAAGTAGACAGGAATGAGCGAACCATGTATTTTTCCCAACCAAACTGCAAAGGACTCTTAGGAGGGGGCTTTGTAAGATGGCACGATATCCAAACATAAGTCTGGAGTGGCGCTCTAATAACATGTTGCTTAAAGATAGCTTCACAAGAAGGAAGTTTGGCAAGTCATGCGCTTTTCCCCTTTGCTAACCTTGTTCTTAATTTGTTCAAGTTTTCGTCCTCCGCTTTAATTTTCCCTCTTGAGTCATACAGTTGTATTACCAGTCTTTGTGCTGCATCGCTGGCACATCAACGTCACAGTCTGCCAGGTTTGACAGATCTTTAAAGTTGTCTGGGTTTTCTTTTAGAACTTTGAAGACACTCCGCTTACCAATACGATGAAGTAGTATCACAACCCGTTACAGCATGAGCAGCTGGTAGTATATTGGTGAAAACGGGACTAAGGCTGCTACAAATCTCATGTACTGGGATAGAACGCCGCCTGTCCTTAGTACTGGAAACCGTATCAGTTTGGAACCACAACTCCTGTGTATGTTGCAGCTTAGAAAATTAATGAACACACAAGACTAAAACATCAGTATCGGGGGATTTAATAATTATACCCCCCCCCCACCGCAAGTGTAATTTGGGGGGTATATAGGAATCGGCCTGTCTGTCTGTCTGTTATGCCTCTTTGGATTTCGAAATTTTGAGACAATTCAGTATGCACTTTGTCATCGAAAATTCTCCTACATGATTAATTAGAAGTTCATGAAACTTTCTACATTGCAAGATCCTAATATGACAATGTGCACATTAGTAGGATATCCTGGTCCATTGAGTTTTACTCCTGTTATGCCTCTTTGGACTTGCAACTCTTCTGGCAGTCTATGAAAGTTTATATGTCGTTAGATGTTGAAAGGGTGGGTGGGTCCATCGAGTTTTCCCAGAATTATGATGAGTCTAAAAGCTGTGTTCCAAATATGTTTTGGCTCAATTAAGATGATGGGGATGCGGGGGTATCAGTACCGCGTAGCGGACAGTTAAGTTATTCCATTTATGTATCAAAGGGGGACTCCTGCGTCCAGCAGTACTTCTAGTTATCCTACCTATCGACGTGTTATCGGTTTGTTCGCTTAACAAGGGATCATGTGATGTGTCTGGTTTATGATCAGAGCCCGCCGACTCCACCTTGAAGAAACCGCAATTTCGTCTACTTGTGTACGTCTTATAGCAAGACCTGTTGTACAGCATACTTGCATCATCACTCCTAAGATTATCAATATCAGAAACAGAATGCACTACTCTAATAAAAAAAACACACCATCTCTTCTTGCTTCCATTGCTTCTATGAGGCTATTTTTACTAACATTTCTCATTTTAATAAGTAACTCAGGGGTAGAGACCTGGCATATAATACATTTATCCCATTCAACTTCATTCCTACTTTTTTTAGGACTAGAAGGGCAAAGCGTAAACCGGTGGCCAAATTGTGACATTTCCCGGATCAAAAACGTGTCCTACGAACTTGTTCCGTAAACTACAAATGAGTGTTCACGAAAATACAAAAATATCAAAAATAGTGTAATCTAACTACATAGTTGTTCGCTCATTGTATTGAGATAAGCTTATTCTACTAAAAGACACAATCACACGCCAAACAGAAGACAAAATGTTAAATATACTGTTTCAGTACACGTACTGAATAATGACTGGATTGTGTTAACCCCAAATCGAGTACCGACACATGGTAATCCGTGTTTGCCACAGGCTAAATTTGGTCAGATTTCACATCACTTTAATCGCTAATTTCTATTGAATGATAACTTTAAAAATATTGATTTTTGGTACACAGGTGTACTAAGTAATGATGTATTTACTTCTATTTAAAATATTCTAGAATACCTTCGGAACATTATGCTATACTTGAAAATAGGGTAAAATCTTGGTAATATGTAGATACGGGAAAACTTAAAAACAAAAAACAAATAAAAAGGTGTTAAGTTTCCCGTTTTTAGTTTTGATGATATAATTAGCATATTGGCTTTCTGTCAAGCACTTTGATTTGATAACTTACAGGTCTTCATGGTCATTTTATTCGTGTTGATATTTTGTTGTAAGATGTACAGTTAGAGGGTGCCTTCAGAAAACGTAAAAAATAAGAAAATGTGACCACGGTAGGTTACGACGACATAAATAAATAAAAACTACACTAATTTTTACGTCAAAAATATGAAAAAATTAGCCGTGTGTCATACTATTAACCCAAACCCGAAAACTAGCGGCCTTTTTAAATACCCACTATCCTACTAATTTACTTACATTAATATGGTAATAACACATTTATTTACAAGTGTTGTTGGGTTTGTTGTATTTGCTTTGAAAATTAAATAAAAAAAAATTATTCATAGTTACAACAATAATGTTTTAATATGAAATTTTAAATACCGATTCTTGTGATACCTCGAAATTGACGTTATCAAAGATAATTAACCCAAAAATTGACCAAATATATCAATTTGGTGATAAAATCAAATTTTACACGAAAAAAAAGGATGGACTACAAAGGCCCACACGATGTGTTGTACTGATTGAGACTTTTACATGTTGTGTGTGCGTCTGTGGGGGTTCTTAAATGAACATTATTACTTTAAACCTCAAGATAAAACTCTAATAAAACTAACTCGTATGTCTATTAAAACTAACTCGTATGTCTATTATAACTAACTCGTATGTCTATTAAAACTAACTCGTATGTATATTAAAACTAACTCGTATGTCTATTAAAACTAACTCGTATGTCTATTATAACTAACTCGTATGTCTATTAAAACTAACTAGTATGTCTATTAAAACTAACTCGTATGTCTATTAAAACTAACTCGTATGTCTATTAAAACTAACTCGTATGTCTATTAAAACTAACTCGTATGTCTATTAAAACTAACTAGTATGTCTATTAAAACTAACTAGTATGTCTATTAAAACTAACTCGTATGTCTATCAAAGTGACCTTTCTAAAAAAAATGTTTCTACAAACTAGTATTAAATATGTATGATAATATATAGATCCTTCTGCGTACCTAAAGATACAAAATTACAAAACTTTCAATACACAATTATTGCACAAAATTTTGCCTGTCGGTTCACTCCTATATAATCTAATTTGACTTGAATATTACAATCTGATTGGCTATTCCGCCTGGAAAATTTTTCGTTATATACGATAATCTGGGTTGGTATATTGTGACGTCACCAACGTGTTCATCCGCTAACGGCAAATTAAAATAGTTACATGAAATAATCGTAACTAAAATCGAGGAATAATTAAATGTTGTTGTCAAAATTATACTATAAGGAATATTTGAAATTGTTGAACAGGTTATACTTGCATAACCTGGTTTGGGTCAGTTTACGATTTTCATAAACCGCTTCCGTAAACTGATCCAAACCAGGTTATATCGTATAGCCTGTTCAACAATTTCAAATATTCCTTAAATAAATGTGAACTTATGTAATTTTTGCATGGAAACTAAGAAACATCAATTACATCTATTTTGGAATTGTAAATAATTTAGTTCACAATTTTTGGTTTGTTGTTAAAAACGTTTTAAAGATTTGTTGTATTACTCTTCCATTGATTGCAAAGGGGATAATTCTTGGAATATACGAGATTTACACTGAAAATCAAAATACAGTAAATCATATATATATTCTTTATATAATTTTATTTTGTGTGTTTTTCATCTATAGTATGTATTGTACCAAATCTGTATAACAATTTTCTATTTTTAAAATAAACAATTACAAAAAATATCGATATTTGTTCAGAAATCAATAAAGGAATACATATATAAGAGTCGTTTGTAGATACCAAAGGGGCAATCAGAGAACATAAATCGAAGAAGGACAGACGATACGATAGCCATAAAAGTCTCACGATTAGTCAATATTCGTGGCATACATGTAACTATTGTTTGTGTAATCCACAACTTATGGTTCTTTCACAATACGTAACTGCTTTAAATGACCCCCATGTTTTTGCTTTGTTTTAGTCCAATTAGCTACGTCCGTACATATGATACAAATGAATGGAACACATATACAAACAATCACGATCCAACCAATAGCACTCGAAGACACTCGCCCATCATGCGCCGATATTTTCCTATTCTTGTAAACGGAACTATCTTTTTTGTCTATCACTGTGTTTTCAATCAGACGTTTAACGTTTTCTTCCAAAATAAAGCCGAACAAAATATGTGTGACAATTTTACACTTACAGACACATGCAGGCAACATCGATATTTCCTGTTAGATTGTCGTTGTTTCCGGTTCTGACGTATCAATTTCCGTTGTTTCAACTGTTGTTTCCGGTTTAATGGTAGTCTCTATGATAGTTGTTTGTGATAATATGGTGTGATTGTTGAAATTCCAGTATTTGTCACCACATCCGTGTCTTGTGATGTTGTTTGATAATTTGATGATATTGTATTTAATAATATGATAATAGGTGTTACCTAACTTGGGATGAAGTCCAATATTGTTTTTAACCAATATTAACTCGGATATATGGACCTATAATATTTTTTCAAAGTAGACCGAGGGTGGATCCAGATTTTCTTAGAAGAGCGGGCAAATAGGGGGACCCAGACCCAAATCTTCCGTCGTTTTTTAAGTCCCGATCTAGGTACGAAACGATCAGGTTACGAAACGTCCGCATCCTATTTTCTGCACAGATGTAACCATGTATTGACTCCGGTATGTCATTTCAGGTGCATGAAAATTTAGTCATTAGTATGGGACGAAGTCCCAACTATGGTAGAAATATCAATTTTTTTCTATGTACTAATGACTAAATTTTCACCCTAGGTCTATTTTGAAAAAATATTATAGGTCCATATATCCGAGTTAATATTGTTTAAAAACAATATTGGACTTCGTCCCAAGTTAGGTAACACCTATTATCATATTATATAGGGAAAACAATGCTATTTCTACCATAGTTGGGACTTCGTCCCATATAATGGATGATATATATTCACCAGTGGCAACATATGTTGTTCGGTTAGAATAATTTATTGGGACTTCTAAGACATAAAAAATGCATGCAATTAGGATTACAAGATTGCACATGTTTAAATTAGACGATGGTCTGTACTTCACGAGAAATTTCTTAATAGATTTTTTTTTTTTTTTTTTGCTTTAAAAACATTTGTAGGTGTGTTTGTTTGTTTTTATGTTTATTAGCTCGCATACCCACGCTTGACTAGCATTCATATTATATTGTTTTGAATAGCTCATATATTTAAGATAGTTCGCAGGTGCGTATGTATCCAACATATTCTCAAAACGTCCAGAGTCGTCAACAGTTTAAATAAACATTAGAAAAAACCAAACGAAGGAGCAATCAATAATGGATGATTCAGGGAAACTGACAACATTGGGTTAACATGAAGAAAAAAACACACACAACTAAAAAGATTAGAAATACTGACATCACCAAAGACCAGGGCTAAACCCAGACGCCCGCAAAAGGCAAGCAGTTCCTGCTTCTTATAACACACCCACCAAAGATCAATAATGGTAGTACAAAAAGTATTGGACAATTCAAACCCCAACAAAAACAGTGACTGGTACCGAGGGACCGTGAAGCACACAATCTATGCGACTTGTACATTCACTTGATAACATAATTTGGACATTTTTACGAAAATGCATTCTTTTTTCATTTTGTAGATTTATTTCAGAAATGGATAAAGCAATTATTACTTAAATATATAATTGTGTGCTAAATACAAGTTGGTTCACTTCATTGTCACTGTGTCTCGTAGATATCGCCATAAACATTCCTTTGATATGATGAAATACTAAACGATGTTTGTTATTTGTAATAATATATTTAACACATCACAATTGTATAAATATACACTGCGAAATCAATAGAGAGTGAGTTATTAGTGTCAGAAAACAAAAACATTTTTTTTAAATAAATTCGATGACAAATGGTGATATCCTTGAAATAAATGGACAATTCAGATGCACTAACAATATTGGCAAAAAAAAAAAAAAAACAAACAACAACAACATATAAATCATCTTTTAATCCAACTTTGATAGACGACAGCCACGAACTGTCAGTTCAAATGAGTTCCAAAGCAAACAGTTCTAGTGAACCATTTTCGGCTACAAATATCATGAAAATCCATTATTTCATTGTTGAACTTAAAATCGTCTTAGTTTAATAATTCCAGTCAGTTTGTTTTAGACGTAAATAAATAAATAACAGTCGTAGATTTGTTAAATGAATAAAGTGCCGTATACTTTAAACAATAAACACCAGATCAATGTTGTAGACTATCTTGGAAAGAGTTTTACGCATGAAATATTTTTTTATGAACAAGATCGCGCAACGCGGACCCCACCAAAAACTAAGTAATGACCAGGGCTCGGAAAGCGCTAGCAGTTCCTGCTTCATATAAGACACCCGCAATGTTACCCATGTAGTCAAGAAGTCGCTTGTCGCTCACTATATATGTGATACAAAGACACGGTATACAATTTATGAGTTAATATTTTAGGATTTTCCTGTTCATCTTACAGGGAATCAAATCCCATGTTCTATCCTGTGAACTGCCACGATGAAGGGGGGAGGGGACATGTCAACTTATATCTTTTGAAAAACAGCACCTTGCTCTATATATTACAGTACGGCAACGAAGGTCGTTCTATGCATACCTATTATGTAAACAGCTACTCCGTATATATCTCCACAGTATTGATCGCCACCTCCAATACAGTGTTGCTCACACAATGTGTCTAATATTGTATTTCCAGGATCTACTTTATCTATGCAAAGACATTTGTTACCATTCTGTAAAAAAGTATTGAACAACTGAAGATGCAAAAGGAAGATGCATAAAGCAGGTCTAACTGTATCTTAGTTATCCTGTATTTCAAGATGCGATTAACATAGTCATCGATCATTGAATCATTCACAGGAACGGGAACGGAAATTTAAAAGATCGGACTAGCTTCTTTTAGTCTTAGAATTGAAATACATAGAAACGGTAACTGTCTGATGACAGAAAGGTTTGAAATACCAAAGGAGTAATCAGAATCTGTAATCGAAGAGGAACATACATTACAATTGCAAAATGAAAATAACAAACGGAGAAGCAATAATGAACATGCCTATTATGACTTGTTCTAAAACACGTTAGCTGCACTATTAAATTATACTTTGAAGTTGCAGTTGCAAAATATAATGTCTATTTTACCCCCAAATTCTCGAACATCAATAAAGAATAACATTTTCTGGGATACAACCATATGTGTATGCTTCTGATTAACCCTTTATTATCTTCAAGCTTGCTTTGTACTTCCAAAACAAATATATATTTCTGTGCTTTTCTTTAAAACACAAATGATACAAGGGCGTATAATACACCTTAACCGAAAGGAATTATCGATGTGTAGGCTCTTAAATATATGCTGTATCGTCCAATGAAATGCAAAGAAACAACACTATGCAAATTCAAATTGAATTATGATAAGTTATTTGATAAACATTTTGAAGATGGCCAGGAACAACATGACTAGTGAATAAAATTAAATTCTTCGAATTACCATTGTTTCTGGTTATACTTACTGCAAGGCTCAGTGCCAAGACAAGACAAGGAACAACATGATTAGTGTAGGCTTAGGAAAAATGTTTAGAAATTTTGAAAATTAATGGATGTCTTTTATATGATATTGACGTTTCACTTTTGCATTATGTTTGGTGTCATAGTTCTCGTAAATTACGGCAACGTATTGTGTTAAAATGTTGTCCGCTTTTAGTGACTATGTTGATACAAGCATTTAATACATACATAGAACAATAAATAGGAATAGTAAACACTTAACAACTTGATTAGTTTTGTTAATTGAAAAATGTGTACGTCTATAAACAAATTGAAACACATAGTATAGAAAATAGAAAAACAAACTGATACATACAGTTATTGTAACCAAATCATATACTATATACATATAATAATATATACAAAATATAAATATATAAACACTGACAACTTGAACAGTTCTGTTTATTGAAAATGTGCACTTCTTCAAAAAATTTGAAATACATAGAATAGAAAAAATATGCAAAAAAAACAATATTTTCTAAATTACTAAATTGTATACTAGGATTGTATTATAATAAATTTTGTTGTAGGAAGATAAATGTTTGTTCAAATATTTATATCTGCATGTGAAGATTACATAAGTAAATCTATGAGACATTCGTAGTACCAGTTTTCCATTGTTTTCTTTTTCGATCACTTGATGTCGGAGTGACTGTTGTCGTTTCGATTGCGTTTTTCGTTCACATGCGGTAGTGTTTTTTGGAAGGTTAGTATTAAAAGTATTAGCATCTGGACAAACAATATACTTTATTGACAAAAGGTTTTCATTAAAGTAAGACACGTCAAATTATGAGACGATGTATTTTAATAATGAGTTTATTTTATCGTCCTGAATATCGTTAATCAATCATTCATAAATTATGAGTTCATTTCATCTGGTTTTATGGATAAAAATTTTAGATATCTAATTTAACATATTACCACATGTGTAGAGTTGTTTTAAAAGAACCTGTTGGATTTATTCATGTGCTGTGGAAATTGTTATACAAATTTCTGAGAATAAAGCTGAAATACTGTTCATGTGACGTTAAACATCAATCATTCACTAAGCTATTGATTGCCGATTCTAGATTGTCACTATACCCTTTCTCACTTGCAATTTCATATTGTGCTGTAAGATAAATAAATCAACGTAAATAATACATATGAATTCAATTGTAGAGAATATAGTTTGAGTTTTCGTAACGATTGCGTTGCTCTTGTGACCCAGTTTGTACTATATGTATATTTTTTCATTGAGTATTTTATGAAGTGGGACTTAACCAAGCAGACGTGAGGCTAACCCGTTGGTAAAACCTGATCGTTGTCGCGTACCCTCGTCTCTTTTCTATGTTTTTTGGATAGGGTGTATATTTGTTACTTTACTTTTTTATACATCAAATTAAGGTGAGTGAGTGAGTGATTGTTGTTTAACGCCAATTCAGCAATTTTTCAGCTATATCATGGCGAGAACAAGTAAATTTTCAATGAAATGATGATGAGGTCTATTTTGTTCTAGCCCAACACGCTGAGCTCGATTTTTATATTGCTAGCTCACTGAAACAACAGGTAGACATGTCATTCCACTCGGACACATTATTCTGATTCCGAGCAAACCAGTCTTTTCTCTTTCTCCTTAATGTTGCGTGCTTAGTGGAGAAGCAACAAACTTAACTCAAAGAGCTTTAAAAAACCAAGTTAGTATGAAATACATGCAATCTGTCTTCCCTTTGTTACCTTTTCACATCATGAAAATGAGTAGGTCTATTTAGTTTTTAATTTCTGACAAAAAATCGTTCAATTACCCCACCCAACTTGCCAACTCAAAAAGCTTTCAAAAACCAAGTTAACAAGAATTAAATGTGCAGATATATTTCTTCAGTTTGCTATCTTTTTTCATTCATGAAAATGAGCGGGATAATTTGGGTTTTTCTTGCTTTTTGTTTTGTTTTGTTGTAATCTGATCTGAGGATTGTCACGTGAAGATCAGTTATCGTGAAGTAAAAATCATAATCTTAAACTTTATATTATTATATTATTCAAATATACATGCACACTAATTTATAAACAATATGAAAATAATGAGAAAATGTAATGATGGAATTTACCAACTAGCTAAGGACCAGGCACTGGTTAAAATGTTAAAAAACAAAAGATGTAGGCCTTTTTGTTGATGCCCTCCGGATGTAATGTTTGTAACTCGTGGATCCAAACACTCTCTCTTTTTTGTCTTTGATCCTCTTTCCAACTTGGATTGTGGTCAATGATATAAATTTTGGATCTACCTACGTCATCCAATGAGTGCCCCGGCGACACAAAGTGTTGACTCACGAGCAACAGCGTCTTTTTCGTAAGGTCACTTCTGTGTCCATTCATTCTTTTGTTGAATGGCTGGATTTATATCATTGACCACAATCACAATTCCCCACCTTCACGACTGCAGGAAGATGGAAGTATGTTTAATCAATTTCAATAAAGGCAAAGATGACGATGGGTGCTTAAAGTTCTGCCATATTCTGAAATTGAGTGCAACTGTGTAAGGAAAATTACTGAATGGTTGTTTAGAAACTGAAGTACAGTAAACATTATGACAACATAAGTGTGAAGGTCCAATAACAGTGTTAAATATATTATATACCTTGGGTGGATTCCTCCTAAATTGTGAAGCCCTATCGAGCCTATAGGTAAATCCGGCACTGTGTACATTATGTGATAAATTTTGTCCGTGATTTGCGGCAGGTCGATGGCTTTCTCCGGATCATCCGGTTTCCTCCACCAATAAAACTGACCGCAACGATATAACTGAAATATTGTTGAAAGTTGCGTTAAACACCATCAAACAAACACTATTTATATATGTATATATGTGTCATATAGAACTTCAATATTCTTGCACAGTATGTCTTTATAAATATTACAGTGAATCAGTAATGTAATAGAAACGTAGATACCTGGTTATCTAAATAATAACGTACGGTACTTTTCTGAGATAACCTTCATCATGTACACTCATAGTTTAAATATTGCTAAGCCAAATAATTTAAAACTCTTTTGGAGCAATAAAGCCAAGGATTGTGTAAGGCTGATTGACCTTAGTTTTTTATAAATTACATTATTTTGGAATTGTAACGTTTAAGCATAAATATATATAATAAACTATGTCAGTGCCTGACTACCGGTGAGATGGTACCCTCAGGGGCTAATAGTACACCAGCAAAAAAATCGATCTGTCTGCACCCGACTAATGGGCGATTGATACCCTCGGGAACTAATAGTACCCCAGCAAAAACATCGATCCAAACAGTATTATCTAATTTAATACGTACGAACGTTTAGAGAATAACCTTCCGCAGGTACGCTCAGTCAAAAGACTGGAAAGTAAAAAAAATTAAAATTCTTTGGGGGCAAGTAAATCAAAGGTTCTACACAGGATAGCCAAAATTAAATAACGTGACCTCTATGTCAGTTAGATTGACCTTAGTCTTATGTGTCTTACGTTCTGGGTTCCATGTTGTGATGTCCATTACGATTTCCGTATACAAGCGATGCTCGGTTCGTATTTACCTCCAGTTGTTTGTAGGAGGGCTCATGTTTTATTTACGTTGTTTGTGTTTATTTGTATATAGTGGTGTCCTACACATATTGTGTTGTGTTTTTGTTTTGTTTTTCTTAGTCTTGTCTACCCTATGTTGCCAGTTTCTCTGGATTGTCCATGTGTGGTAGTCTTAATTTTATGTAATTATTGAAAATCATTATATGCTATAATGATACTATTTATTCATGTTTTTAATGTTTATAATATTTTTGAAATTAAAAATTACAAAATAAAACTTAACATATACAATACTAAATTACATGGTTCATTACACCTAAATGTTGGAGGGAAAATACAGACTTTCCATTGGTAGATTATTATTTACACACGCCTGTGATAGAGCACAATTAAGACACAGGCAGACATTTTGCTTAACTCATATATTTTCAACTGGAAACTAAATTTGGATTACATATACTATAATATTCTGTTTGTTTTCTAAAGGTCAGTTATCTTTCTGTTTTCTTATTTTCCATTTCTAATTTTTACTTTAGTATGAAATTGTGAGAATGCACATATTGAGATTGAAGTATGAATCTGAATATAAATGTTTTATAATTTCATTTAGAATTAGAATGAGAGTAATATTATCATGGTTATCCTTTTATATTTTTACACGTGTTGGATTTCATTGGACTTTGATATATAATTTATATATCTGATTAATTTATTCAAGATGATGATTTTGTTATAATTAATATGTTCTTAAGTAATTTTTGACTTACCACTGCCCTTTTATATTATTCAGGAATTTATGATGTAGACTAAGAGTAGATTTATAGAGAGATCCTAGAGGATAAATTACCATATATAGTGTAAGCTTTGCATTTGTTTGTTTATTTTATTTGATTATTATTTTGTTTGCATGTTTATGTATTCAGTTAATTGTGTTTACTGAATGTATTAGCGTTTGTCATTTTTATTTTGTGTTATACATTCTATATGTCTTGTATGGATTGTTTGAGTATATAAATATATGCTGAAACTAATTCCGAGGTGAGGTGACGCAATTGTTTTGAATTTGCAATTATTTTGTTATTTATCAAAGACAGAATGATTTACTTTGCCGTATGCTTACTAGAAGAGTACGCTATGTTGTGGTATTTTACTTATAGAAGATAACTCATGGAAAAGTGTTTTATTTTATATTTCTTTGACTAATTATAGAGAATTATCTCCCTTTGATTGTGTAATTTGTCTTATGTGATATGTCTTGTAGTTGTAATGTATTTATGTATGTTTATTATTTGTGTATTTGTATGGTTACTGTTATATAATATTCCAAATAAAAGAATCGAACCCAAAGTTGGACTTATTATCATATTTAAGCCCTACTACACATGTATTATTGCACTTTAGGTATTCTCTAACGTTTATCTAATAAATTACATTATTTATCAACTGTAGATTTAAGCGCCGAAGTTCTCACTACTGGATGGATGATAGCCCCGGGCACTAATAGTCCACCAGTAAAGGTATCGACCCAGCGATAGTAACAAAAACTTAAATATCTAATTTTATACACACGAAATATTTCGAGAATACCTTTCATCAGGTACGCACAGTCAACAGTTTGGAAAAGCATAACATGTAAAAGTCTTTGGAAACAAGTAAACCACAGAGTCTAAACAGGATAGACAAATTTGACTGAGGTTATTAATGTTTGAGGAAGAAGATTGGCCTTTGTTTTAACCATTTACATTATGTTGTAACAATAGTTCTTTCACTGATAAATACACATCAGGGGCGGATCCAGGATTTCAAGTTAGGGGGGCGCACTTAAAATAATCGCGCCGAGCGATTTTACACAAAAAAATCATATTTTTTTCCAATTTTAGGGGGGGCGCCCCCTCCCCCTCCCTGGATCCACCCCTGCACATGTATAGCGAGAACAAGTAAATGTTCAATGAGATGATGATGAGGCCCGCTTTGTACTAGACCAACACTCTTAGTTTGATTTTAATAGTGCTAACTCACTGAATCAATAGTCCGCGGATTGACATGTCGCACCACTTGGACACATTATGACCATGCCGTTCTCTAATGCTGCGTGCTTAGCGGAAAAGCAACAAATCAACAATCTATCACACTCTAGGCGAGCACGCTAACCATTACTCCACCGATGCTGTTGTCATTACTAGACATTTCCATTATTATTATATATATATTCCCAATATTTGATTTGTTTGTTTGTTTGCTGGTGTTTAGCGCCACTTACAACAATATTTCAGTTATATCGTGGCGGTAAATTTTAATGGTGGAGGAAACCGGACCCGGAGAAAATCATCGACCTGTCGCATAATGTTGTACACCTCGCACTGATTGAGATTCGAACTCACAATATCAGTGGTGATGGGCACTGATTGCATAGGAAGTTAATTGTGAATCAACTATCATACGATCACGGACACGACACCTCCCCCCCCCCCACCAATA
>MJUT01039853.1:56796-70104 GCA_002080005.1 Gigantidas platifrons | reverse complement strand
CCCCGCTCATGACGAGGTGTACTAGTGATAAAGTTTGTTAGTGACTTGTGGCAGTAAGGTTCGTTTTCTCCGGGTACTCCGGTTTCCAATAAAACTTACCGCCACGATATAGCTGAAACATTGTTGAAAGTGGCGGTAAACACCATAAGCAAACTAAACCACACCTTATATGATAAATGTGTATTTAATGTATAAAGGCTTTAAGGGTTAGAGTTGATCTCGTTTTCTTTCATTTGATTAAAAACTTACATCATATATTTATTTATATTATTACCCGTTACTACGAAATAATTATGCAGCCCTTTTACTTTACAAAAATTGTTACGATAACTATTTATTGTAAATTCAAAATTAAGATCATGAAAAGTTGCACAAAAAAAAACTTACGATAACCGTACGTGATTGCAAAATTTGTCGTAAGTCTACGACTAAAATGACGCACTCTTGAGTGCAAAGAAACGTTGG
This sequence comes from Gigantidas platifrons, assembly GCA_002080005.1. Lineage (NCBI taxonomy): Eukaryota > Metazoa > Mollusca > Bivalvia > Mytilida > Modiolidae > Gigantidas > Gigantidas platifrons. The sequence goes on along the minus strand of MJUT01039853.1, from coordinate 69,639 downwards.
AGAAAACCGAAGAATGGAAAATTCAGACACACAAGCAACATTGGAAACACAAGACACAGGACGAAGGCAAGCAAAACAAATAACACAACACAGAAAAGAAAAAAAGATGAGAAAGACAGACACCACCAAATACCGGGGATTAACCCAGGTACTGATGAAGGGTAAGCAGTTCGTGCCTCTTATAAGACGTCCGGCATGTTACTCATATAGCCCAGGCGTATTTGGCACCACTACACCCAAAACAAACACACACAAAAAACATAAATAAGAAATGAATCTTCATAGCAACAACTGGGGATAACGACGAACCGAACATCGTTTTTATGCGGATATCGTAGCGAATCGTAAGAGTAAAATTTCTCTTAAATAAAAATAATAAATATTTTTAACAAATACAAAGCTGCATAGTCTCTGGTTTCGCGTTGATATTTGGTGACATTCACACTGTTTGACAGTTTAATAAAGAAAAAAGAAGACGAGGTCGGATTAACCTCAATTGGTTTCAAACCTAAATGTGCACAGAAAAAAACCAATCCATCCAGTAAATACGAAATGACTCTTATAATAAACTTCTTGATAAAAGTTTTATTTTGACACGCATTCGAGACGTGTATTTGACGCTAAATCATGAATATCTAAAGAATATTCAACAGAAAATATTCTCTATTTTTTGTAATAAATATGGACAAACTTCGATAAACAGTCTGTATCTCTGTTAAATGCGTTGCCTCGGGCCAATATAACCTTCCTTGGGCCATTATGACTAACCTTGGACATATAACCGGTCCATTATGAAAACACCCATTTATTAATACTATTTTTATGGACAGTTGTACAGTAGTCACAGCAATGTGTTTATAACGAATACAAGTCATGACAATGACTTGCAGGGCAATGGCCATTTTAACACTACTTTCAACAATTTCAGCTATATCGTGGAGGTCAGTTTATAATAGTGGAGACAACCATAGTACCCCTAAGAAAGCCACCGTTTCCGCCATAAGTCACTGATAAACTTGATCACAAAGGTTTGTATTGCGCTCAAGTTCAGTGTTGATATACACTGATTACATAGATAGATGATTTGAAATGTTACTCACTTTTCATTTATATCAAATATACACCAATGACAGTAAGTATAACCAGCATCGCAATTGAAGTTGACAGGACAGACACCAAATATACTGAAATATGAAGCAAAACATACATTATTGTCTGAAATATGAAGCAAAATACACAATCTTGCCTGAAATATGAAGCAAAATACACAATCTTGTCTGAAATATGAAGCAAAATACACAATATTGTCTGAAATATGAAGCAAAATACACAATCTTGTCTGAAATATGAAACAAAATACACAATCTTGTCTGAAATATGAAACAAAATACACAATCTTGTCTGAAATATGAAGCAAAATACACAATCTTGTCTGAAATATGAAGCGAAATACACAATCTTTTCTGAAATATGAAGCAAAATACACAATCTTTTCTGAAATATGAACCAAGACATTGTACTATAAGCTATTATGCACATTTCAATATCGTATATTTTACCTTCTTATCTAGTAATCAGTCAGTCCGCCATGATATTCATTCTCTTCATCTCATTCGATACCAGAAGCCGTCGTGGTCGTGATCGTATGGTAGTTTGATATATAACTAACTAATGCAATCAGTACCTACTACCACTAAATTTGTGATTTCGAATACCGCTCTTGGTGAAGTGTACTCGATACAACATGTGATAAAGCTTGTCAGAGTCTTGCGACAAGTTGGTGGTTTTCTGCAGGTACACCGATTCCACCACCAATAAAACTGACCACCACAATATAACTGAAATTGGCGTTAAACGCCACAAACCAACCAAATGAAGAATAAAATATGATGTATAAAGATCAAGATTAGGACTTGAACAGCCATCTTTACACTAACTATGCTTACACAGTTATACGTCATTTCTAAGGCAATGTACTCACATATTAAGACACTTGCATAGCCGCACCATTTCACTAAGACAGGAGTTATAGGCTGATAAAACTATTATAACTCAGTCAAGAGAGTTGGGGTTTAGATTTTGCCATTTGTTTGTACGAATTTCCTTTGAATTAGGAACTGTTCTGATAGTTGGTGTGGTATAGGTGCGTTTTTCATTTTATTGTACCATTATATAACTGAAAAATTGTCTTTTGATTGGTTATTACATACATAATACATGTAGATTTCCATGCATACAGACATTATTATGAAAGCATTTGCCTACATTGTATTGGCTCCGTCGTTGTCGTGTTCGTATGGCAATTGGATTTATAACTACATATGCAATCAGTGCGTATCACCAATAACGCTGTGAGTTCGAATCCCACTCAAGCGAGGTGTACTCGATACAACATTATCTAATAAAATTTGTCAGTGACTTGCGACAAGTCGGCGGTTTTTTCCCGTTTCCTCCACCAATAAAATTGACCGCCACGATATAACTGAAATATTGTTGAAAATGGCGTTAAACAACACAACCCTAACCTTAACTCTAACCCTACGTTGTATTTCATTGCTACATTTCACTATTGGGTTAGGCTTTGGAAATTATAATTACACCTTATCAGTCTCGACCACAACAAGTTGTATGCTTACTTAACATTGTCAAAATAACTATAAACTTGATTCGTTAGTTTCTTCTCTTGTTACGAAGGGTGTCACTAGTGGAGCAGGAACTACTTACTCTTATGGAGCACCGCCAGTTTTCAGTGGGATTAGTGTTGCTAAATCTTTAGTTTTCTGTGTAGTGTTTTGTAGATCGTCGTTTGTCCTTTAGTCCATTTTCTTTTGGCCATTGTGTTGTCTGTCCTTCGATTTACAGATTCTGATTAACTCTTCTTAGATGTTAGATTAGGTAGTAGTTTAACGTTGTATTTCAAAGATTAAGAATGTACTACTACTGTAATACTTATTAGTTGTTAAAGCATGGTAATAGAGTCGAGGTTATTCTCATGTTGCGCATTATATACAACTCAAAAGCCAAATACTTACTTACCGTGGGCATGACTTCCAGGTGTGACCTTTCCTTGGCCTTTGTGTATATATAAAATACAATCACAGTAATCTGATGACTCAAAATTCTTTAAAAATAAATTCCATTTTTTAAAGAAACCTTTGTACATATGTTTTTCGGTGTTTCCTGATAAAAATGATCCACAATCACATGAAGTTATGCTATGGAACGAGTTGCTAGTGGGTTCTTCTTTTTCACTCCCGGGAACGTTGTTATTGGGTTCTTCTTTTTCCTTCCCTGAAAATATAATAACTTCATAAAATCATAGTGAAAATGAATAAAGTTGAAAAGGTAAATGCCAACAGTATCAGAGTATAAAACTTCTTGTATTGATACTACGAATCTCGAATTTACTATTATTCTATAAAAAGTAAAAACACACAAAGAATTACAACGTCATTCTAACTTTGAATCAACGTTGATACAACGTCCCCACGTTAATTTCCACGTTATTTCAATCTAATTAAAATTAGATCTTGAGTTTCTGTCCCATTTTTCTGATATGTCGATTTCGCCATATCAGAAAAAGAGCGGGGGAGCAATTCAAGATCTAATTAAGGAATAAATCATGGAAGCCAGAATGTGTTTTGAGTTTNGTTGCGCATTATATACAACTCAAAAGCCAAATACTTACTTACCGTGGGCATGACTTCCAGGTGTGACCTTTCCTTGGCCTTTGTGTATATATAAAATACAATCACAGTAATCTGATGACTCAAAATTCTTTAAAAATAAATTCCATTTTTTAAAGAAACCTTTGTACATATGTTTTTCGGTGTTTCCTGATAAAAATGATCCACAATCACATGATACGAGGCAACTACAGTTTCCGTAAGTTATGCTATGGAACGAGTTGTTAGTGGGTTCTCCTTTTTCACTCCCGGGAACGTTGTTATTGGGTTCTTCTTTTTCCTTCCCTGAAAATATAATAACTTCATAAAATCATAGTGAAAATGAATAAAGTTGAAAAGGTAAATGCCAACAGTATCAGAGTATAAAACTTGTTGTATTGCTACTACGAATCTCGAATTTACTATTATTCTATAAAAAGTAAAAACACACAAAGAATTACAACGTCATTCTAACTAATATCCGCCAACCCATGTTGAAACTCAAAACACATTCTGGCTTCCATGATTTATTTCGATTCTGATATGTCTAAGAATACAAATATGGTAGTATACTTTGATTGGAAGACGGTAATATATATTTACGCTTGCGGAAGATGTCGCACACAATTTATGCTACCAATGGAAAAGTCAGTCACATTCACCGGCGCATGTGCGAATGAGATTATACCATCGATAAATAGCTCGTTTGTCTACAAAGCGAAAGAAGGACGTTATGTTAGAATTTTAATTACAACGTTATAATGTCGTTATTTTGATGCTGGAAATATTCTACAATAAAATTAATTTTTATTATTTTGAATAATAAGTTTAAATTAATATGTCATTACTTACCCTTCAGATGTAATTGAAGTGTTATATTTGCTGTGATACACTGATCCATATTCAAAATGAAACACGTGACATTTTGAATGATTCCCCAGATGTCTGCTGATTCTTCATTTGTGATCACACTGCTGCGTACTTGAGTAGATACAGCAGTATCATCAACAGTACACAAAACATTCTTCAGAAGTTCATTTTTTGCGTTGTTGTCAGTTTCACTGAACAGATTCATTTCCAGTGGCATATCTGCAATATCAACATGCTAATTTTGTGACGAAATGGTGCGTTTTGCTCAATAGGAGAGTATGGTGTTTGAAAATACAGTTGAGAGCTTGGTTGTGATTTTAACTTATTAAAACAGAATAAAATGCATTCCTAGGTTTGATTAGATATATTTCTTGAAATTAGCACGCAGTTCCTAAATACCGGTAATATAATTATTATTAAACCTGAGTTTCTCCCTCCCTCATACATAACTGACCATAGCCGATTTTGTTCAGGCCCTTTGATTTTATTGCACCCAAAGATTTTAAAATCATTTGGCTTTCCAATCTTTCGATTTTGAGCGTGCTTAATGAAGGTTATTCCAGAAACGTGTAATATGTAAATATGTAACTTGCTGTCATTTTCATATTTATGTGTATAACATTATTGTATGGAGAGGATGTACTAAGTTGATATAACTTGTTTCCAATCCAATAGTACATTTATAAGACAATGAAATATGCTTAAACTAAACCCTAAGAACTAAAAGTCCACCAACAGAGGTATCCACCAAATGATAGTAACAAAAATGCTATTACTATTCTTATGCTTTGTTTGATAGCACAAACTCTTCATATACAGCTGAACGTTACCGGGTTCAACTATATCTACGGAGTCCTCTCTTTAGTAAACTCTAAAAATGATATGATATATAACGTTTAAGCAAAATGTTCTTTCGATGTATACTTTTTTGCACGTTTTGTTGTAATATGATATCGAGCAAATGGTATGCTATTTTTATATATTGACTTATCACCCAGTTTGTAACAAGAGTACCACGAAGGGTGCCACATGTGGAGCAGGAACTATTTATCCATCCGGAGCACCTGAGTTCACTGGTATTTAGTATTCTTGTTGCTCGATTTTTAGTTTTCTGTGTAGTGTTTTGTTTGTCCTTTTTCATTTGGTCATTGTGATGTCTGTTCTTCTTCGATTTCGGCTTCCGATTACCCCGTTGATATCTTCCAACTTTTCTAACATCGAAATGACGTGATATCATTTAATTATTGACGAGAGGTAAGAGTACCACTGAACAACAGGTTAGTTTTTCTTTCAAGCTTGCTTTAAAACATGATCGAATGATCTTTATATCATTAAACAAAGACACAAATTTCCTATACATTTAAAAGAAAATAATTATTATAAAAGCACCAAATGGCTGGTATTCTAAAGGAGGTGATTTGTTACTCGAAAATCAAATACCACAACAACTCACTGTTAATCATATTTTGTAATTTCCATATAAAATGTAAGGGTTTTTTTCGTTTAATAAAATTTGTTGGAACTGTTCTGATGGTGTGGTATTTTTTTATATATCTTCTTTAATAAACGTGTATACTATTCAATAGGTATATAAATCTAAAATTACTGTTTATTCTGCATAAATGTTTTGGTCAAAAGGTGTCTTAAATTAAGAAGAGTTTGAGGATACTAAACACCGGGGTGAACTCATGTGCTCCGGAAGAGCTATGACTTAACTATTTCAGAAAAGTCTACAATAAAACAAAAATATATTTTATTAGCAAAATTTAAAATTTGTAATTTGTTTTACTTACCACACATATGTATGTTGAAGCATATTTGATATAAGTTTTTACCATGGATACCACTACAACTATACATGCCTTCATCACGAACACTGAAATTAACTATCTCAAGTATTGATTTCCCAGCTCCATAATTATTAGAAATCGTAAATTTCCCTTTTCTGTCACCAACAGTGTTTCCCAAAACAATTACTTTATTGGATTTGTTCCAGATTATGTCTTCTTTTTGATTTCCTTTATAAGGGCAGACAACTGCTGCTGTGGTATTTGGTTTAATGTATATTTCAATACAATCTTCTTCCTTTATACGAGTCGGACTCTTCTGGAGTGTAATTAACTCGGGCGCTTCTCCCAACAGACAGCAATCAGAAGCAAACCCTATTAAAATATAAATAATAAATTCGTGTCGTCACAATCTGATTAAAATCACGTCTCTCGCTTGTTCCCCGTTTACTGGTATGTCACGTCGTGGGAAATCTGAAGAAACTCCTTCACGGTCACATGCGAGTAGTATATGGGGACAGTTCAAGTCGCATTCGTGGAGGGGGTGCGAGGTGGTGCTACCGGAAGTGACCGTCCCTGACCGGAAGTGACGTCAGTCACGTGACCGGAAGTAACGTCACAGGAAGTGACGTCATTTTTCCCACGTTTTTTGCTTTCTGTGACGTCATTTTCCCCGCATTTTTTTCTTCTGTGACGTCGTTTTCCGCCACACTTTGTACTATAGTAGTAGTACAAAATATGTCATTGCGCATGGCCGATAGGGCTACCGGAAGTGACCCCGGAGTGGTATATGCGCAACCAGGTTTCCCGGACTTTTTTCCCTTACTTTTTTTCCCTGTACTTTTTTTTCCGTACTTTTCTTTTTCGTACTTTTTTATCGTACATTTTTCCTCCATACTTTGTTTCCTGTACTTTTTTTTATCAGTTACATTACACCTATTCTGTGTCGGATAGTTACGAATGGTCTTTTGTATCAGTTACAATACACCTACTCTGTGTCGAATAGTTCCGAATGGTCTTTTGTATTTTCCATATCTTTTCACTATTCGACTTACTTTTCTTCCATATGTTCCCTATCTTTTCACTATTCGATTTACTTTTCTTCCATATTTTCCCTTTCTTTCCACATTTCAACTTCCTTTTCTTCCATATTTTCCATATCATTTCACTATTCAACTTACTTTTCTTCTGTATTTTCCCTATCTTTTTAATATTTTCTTCTGTATTTTTCCAAATCTTTTTACTATTCGACTTGCCTTTCTTCCATATTTTTTTTCTTCCATATCTTTTCACTATTCGACTTACCTTTCTTCCATATTTTTCATATCATTTCACAATTCAACCTACTTTTCTTTCCCATGTTCCATATCTGTTCACTATTTGACTTGCCTTTTTTCCATATTTTCCATATCATTTGACATTTCAATTTATTTTCCTTCCATATTTTCCATATCTTTTCACAATTTTCTTCTGTATTTTCCAAATCTTTTGGATATCTTTTCACATTTCAACTTACTTTTCTTCCATATTTTCCATGTCTTTTCACGGGAAAATGAAATGTTTTTATAACGTTATACAAGTAACCGATATTTCAAACATCCTCTCTCCCTCCTCCTCCTCCTCCTTCCTCCTCATTGCAATTTGCAAAAGACGTTCGGAAGTAGCATGGCTACCGGATGTGACGTGACCCCAAAGGGGGTCCCCTTGGAAGCGTGGTGTGCGCGCATGCATAACCTGAAGTTGCGCAATATCCGATCGGAAGTGCCCTTGGGGTGCTCTCTAGGACGTCCGCGTGTATCATTTTCTAGCCCTTTCACTGGTTATCGGCCCCTTTTATTTTCATATAATATTCAATAATGGTTTTCACCTAAGGTGTACTTGGGTTTCTTCCATATTTTTCCATATCTTTTCATAATTCGACTTACTTTTCATATCTTTTCACTTTTCAACTTACTTTTGTTCTATATTTTCCAAATCATTTCACTGTTCAACTTATCTTTCTTCCATATTTTCCCTATCTTTTCACAATTAGACGTACTTTTCCATATCTTTTCACGTTTCTTCGATATTTTCCAAACCATTTCACTATTCAACTTATCTTTCTTCGATATTTTCCCTATCATTTCACTATTCAACTTACTTTTCTTCCATAGTTTTCCCTATCATTTCACTATTCAACTTACTTTTCTTCTGTATTTTCCAAACCTTATCACTATTCAACTTACCTTTCTTCCATATTTTCCCTATCTTTTCACTATTTTCTTCCATATTTTCCATATCATTTCACATTTCGACTTACTTGTTTTAAATTTCCACAATTAAATTTATTTTACATAACAACCTGACACAGTGTTCTATTTTTAGATCAATAAGAAAACTTACTTCCTGAACAGGGGTTTTAGTATATATTTACCTGCCAAAGGCAAGCAAATATCTGTATATAAGTTTAAATATATCTATTTTCCTGCCAAGGGCAAATAACTCTCTGTATATAAGTGTAACAATCGATTTCCAAATAGCCATTTCTTGATACGTATTACATAGTATTTCTCTTTCTGCACAGATATATGTCAAAGTACAGAGTGATGACCCCCTTTATCCTCCACATAAAGAGTTATGTCCCCTACTACAGTGTTATTCCTCCACAGACAGGGTTATGTCCCCTACTGCAGTGGTATCCCCACATAAATAGTTATCTCCCTTACTGCAGTGTTAAACCTCCACATACAGGGTTATGTCCCCTACTGCAGTGTTATCCCACATAAATAGTTATATCCGCTACTGCAGTGTTAAACGTGTTAAAGTGCAACGTCACCGGAATTCATCGGAAATGACGTCAGTCACGTGAGCGGAAGTGAGGTTATTTTACCGGGCTTTTTTTTTACTATAGTAGTACAAAATGTACCATTGGAGGGGTGGGGTGGGTGTGTACCAACATTTTGTACTACTATAGTAAAAAAAAAGTCGGATAGTGAAAAGATAGGGAAAATATGGAAGAAAAGTAAATTGAAAAGTGAAAAGATAGGGAAAATATGGAAGAAAAGTTAGTAGAATAGTGAAAAGATAGTGAAAATTTGGAAAATACATAAAAAAATTGTGAAAAGGTAGGGAAAACCCAGAAGAAAAGCAAGTTGAATAGTGAAATGATATGGAAATTATGAAAGAAAAGTAAGTCGAATAGTGAAAAGATATGGAAAATATGGAAGGAAATAGTGAAATGATTTAGAAAATATGGAAGAAAAGTAAGTTGAAAAGTGAAAAGATAGGGCAAAAATGGAAGAAAATAGTAAAAAGATAGGGAAAATACAGATGAAAAGAAAGTTGAATAGTGAAATGATATGGAAATTATGGAAGAAAAGGAAGCCGAATAGTGAAAAGATATGGAAAATATGGAAGAAAAGTAAGTCGAATAGTGAAAAGATAGGGAAAATGTGGAAGAAAAATAAGTTGAAAAGTGAAAAGATAGGGAAAATATGGAAGAAAAGTAAGTCGAATAGTGAAAAGATAGGGAAATATGGAAGAAATGTAAGTTGAACAGTGAAATGATAGGGAAAATACGGAAGAAAAGTAAGTCGAATAGTGAAAAGATAGGGAAAATTTGGAAAATACAGAAGAAAATTTTGAAAAGATATTAAAAATATGGAAGAAAGGCAAGTCGAATAGTGAAAAGATTTGAAAAATACAAAAGAAAATAGTAAAAAGATAGGGAAAATACCGAAGAAAAGTAAGTTGAATAATGAAGTGATATGGAAAATATGGAAGAAAAGTAAGTCGAATAGTGAAAAGATAGGGAAAATATGGAAGAAAAGTAAATGAAATAGTGAAAAGGTAGGGAAATATGTAAGAAAAGTAAGTTGAATAGTGAAATGATAGGGAAAATATGGAAGAAAATAGTAAAAAGATAGGGAAAATATGGATGAAAATAGTGAAAAGATAGGGAAAATACAGAAGAAAAGTAAGTAGAATAGTGAAATGACATGGAAATTATGGAAGAAAAGGAAGTCGAATAGTGAAAAGATATGGAAAATATGGAAGAAAAGTGGAATATTGAAAAGATAGGGAAAATATGTAAGAAAATAGTAAAAAGATAGGAAAATACAGAAGAAAAGTAAGTTGAATAATGAAGTGATATGGAAAATATGGAAGAAAAGTAAGTCGAATAGTGAAAAGATAGGGAAAATATGGAAGAAAAGTGGAATATTGAAATGATAGGGAAAATATGGAAGAAAAGTAAGTTGAAAAGTGAAAAGGTAGGGAAAATATGGAAGAAAAGTAAGTCGAATAATGAAAAGATAGGGAAAATTTGTAAAATTCAGAAAAACATTGTGTAAAGGTAGGGAAAATACAGAAGAAAAGTAAGTTGAATAGTGAAATGATATGGAAATTATGGAAGAAAAGTATGTCGAATAGTGAAAAGATAGGGAAAATATGGAAGAAAAGTAAGTTGAAAAGTGAAAAGATAGGGAAAATATGGAAGAAAAGTAAGTCGGATAGTGAAAAGATAGGGAACATTTGGAGAATACAGAAAAACATTGTGAAAAGGTAGGGAAAATACAGAAGAAAAGTAAGTTGAATATTGAAATGATATGGAAATTATGAAAGAAAAGTAAGAAGAATAGTGAAAAGATATGGAAAATATGGAAGAAAATAGTGAAATGATTTCCAAAATATGGAAGAAAAGTAAGTTGAAATGTGAAAAGATAGGGAAAAAATGGAAGAAAAGTAAGTCGAATAGTGAAAAGATAGGGAAAATTTGGAAGAAAATAGTAAAAAGATAGGGAAAATATGGATGAAAATAGTGAAAAGATAGGTAAAATACAGAAGAAAAGTAAGTGGAATAGTGAAATGACATGGAAATGATGGAAGAAAAGGAAGTCGAAAAGTGATAAGATATGGAAGAAAAGTAGGTCGAATAGTGAAAAGATAGGGAATATATGGAAGAAAAGAGTAAAAAGATAGGGAAAATACAGAAGAAAAGTAAGTTGAATATTGAAATGATATGGAAATTATGGAAGAAAAGGAAGTCGAATAGTGATAAGATATGGAAGAAAAGTAGGTCGAATAGTGAAAAGAAAGGGAAAATATGGAAGAAAAGGAAGTTGAAAAGTGAAAAGAGAGGGAAAATATGGAAGAAAAGTAAATGAAATAGTGAAAAGATAGGGAAATATGTAAGAAAAGTAAGTTGAATATTGAAATGATATGGAAATTATGGAAGAAAAGGAAGTCGAATAGTGATAAGATATGGAAGAAAAGTAAGTGGAATAGTGAAATGACATGGAAATTATGGAAGAAAAGGATGTCGAAAAGTGAAAAGATAGGGAAAATATGGAAGAAAAGTCGAATATTGAAAAGATAGGGAAAATATGGAAGAAAAGAAAGTGGAAAAGTGAAAAGATAGGGAAAATATGGAAGAAAAGTAAGTCGAATAGTGAAAAGATAGGGAAAATTTGGAAAATACAGAAAAACATTGTGAAAAGGTAGGGAAAATACAGAAGAAAAGTAAGTTGAATAGTGAAAAGATAGGGAAAATATGGAAGAAAATAGTAAAAAGATAGGGAAAATACAGAAGAAAAGTAAGTTGAATAGTGAAATGATATGGAAATTATGGAAGAAAAGGAAGTCGAATAGTGATAAGATATGGAAGAAAAATAGGTCGAATAGTGAAAAGATAGGGAAAATATGGAAGAAAATAGTAAAAAGATAAGGAAAATACAGAAGAAAAGTAAGTTGAATAGTGAAATGATATGGAAATTATGGAAGAAAAGGAAGTCGAATAGTGATAAGATATGGAAGAAAAGTAGGTCGAATAGTGAAAAGATAGGGAAAATATGGAAGAAAAGGAAGTTGAAAAGTGAAAAGAGAGGGAAAATATGGAAGAAAAGTAAATGAAATAGTGAAAAGATAGGGAAATATGTAAGAAAAGTAAGTTGAAATGTGAAAAGATAGGGAAAAATGGAAGAAAAGTAAGTTGAAAAGTGAAAAGATAGGGAAAATATGGAAGAAAATTGTAAAAAGAAAGGGAAAATACAGAAGAAAAGTAAGTTGAATAGTGAAATGATATTGAAATCATGGAAGAAAAGGAAGTCGAATAGTGATAAGATATGGAAGAAAAGTAGGTCGAATAGTGAAAAGATAGTGAAAATATGGAAGAAAAGGAAGTTGAAAAGTGAAAAGAGAGGGAAAATATGGAAGAAAAGTAAATGAAATAGTGAAAAGATAGGGAAATATGTAAGAAAAGTAAGTTGAAATGTGAAAAGATAGGGGAAAAATGGAAGAAAATAGTAAAAAGATAGGGAAAATACAGAAGAAAAGTAAGTTGAATAATGAAATGATATGGAAATTATGGAAGAAAAGGAAGTCGAATAGTGATAAGATATGGAAGAAAAGTAGGTCGAATAGTGAAAAGATAGTGAAAATATGGAAGAAAAGGAAGTTGAAAAGTGAAAAGAGAGGGAAAATATGGAAGAAAAGTAAATGAAATAGTGAAAAGATAGGGAAATATGTAAGAAAAGTAAGTTGAA
>MJUT01039853.1:2858-19099 GCA_002080005.1 Gigantidas platifrons | reverse complement strand
GCAAATGGAAAAGTTTGAAGTGCCATTTAACGCTTTTATTATTATTTTATATAACCTATATGACTAATTGGGATATCTAGACCCTTTCACAACAACTGCTGGCTGTTATTTTCCAGTGGACTGAATGAAGGGGAAACACACATTTTCCCACTGAATGACGTCAGGAACAATCAAACAAACATGTGGTTTTCATTGATAACAGATAGAAATTAAAGTCCAGAGTTATTTCCCTTTGTTATACTTGAAACAAACCAAAATTAAGAAAATCTAAATACAAATGTATGCCATTTACAATATTTTATTATCAAACAAAATAAAAGTTTAATCTGAAATAAAAACCTGTCTACTTAAACTGACACAAAGACAATATTTAGCAACAACCAGTTCTATACATTACCTGTAGTAATAACACACACGCGTAAATAGACATCCATTACAATACATACATTTTGAAACTTTACAATACTGGTATAAAAACAGTTGAGGACAATACCGTGGTTGCCAAAGTCAATTGATCCCAAAAAAGAACTTTTTCTATTCCATTCTTGCCAGAAAATAAAAGCTCTACCGTCATCTTGAAATGGTCTTATTGCTTTCTAAAAAAATTCAAAAAAATAATTTCTATGAAACCTTATTTTTCATGCACTTGTAAACTACCTTAAAATGCCTCAGAATGCACCATTTTGAATGTAAGTGAAAAACAAATTTCGGCGGGTCAAACCAACACCCCCCCATTTTTTTTTTATCATGTAGCCGCTTCAAATTTCAATTCAGCCTGTTCAATACAATCTTATTGAATACCCTGAATGGATAGTGCTTTCAAAGACAAACTCTTCATATCTTTTAACGAATTACAAAATGCAATTCAAGAGTATGAGGAAAAGAACTGTGTAGCTATTCTATCTTGGATTGTCAAACCAGAGTGCCTAGGTTCCAAAAACTTGCTCGACCAGAACTCGCTACTTCTACTGCGACATGTACCAAACAAAGCAACCGATGAAAACGTGAATATAGAACGAGTCCGAAAATACTTTACTAAGCAAGAATGGAAAGCACCGAAGGCCCTGATCATAGAAAAAAAAATGACAATTTGATCTGGGACTGCAAAATATGTGAAACTGACTTGTATGCTAAAGAGTCAATTTTCTGTGATTACTGTTTAGTGTGGTTCCATCTAAATTGTACCAACCTTGAAAAACAGCCAAATCAACCTATTGGTGTTGTAGGCAAATGCATCAAAATGTAAAATTAATTTGTGATCATTTGTTGACTTTTGCTTCAATAGTTTTTTGCATTGCATTGTTTTTACATTTCAAATATTTTATCAAAATTTAAACTTCATACTTTTAAAATCATCNAAAGGGTCAAAAGAAAAAGAAACAAACATTTAATTCAGTATCGTGACATTACATTTTAATGCATGCTTAAATAAGTTTTACTGTGTTTCAATTTACGGACAAACGACCATTGTTTTATGCTTTGGTTTTGAATAAATTTATGAGTATACGTTTCATCAATAATAAATAAAAATATTTTTTAACTTTAAATAATTGTTTCACGCGGACTATGACAGGTATCCTGTGCCTTGTGCAGGATGTCTTAGTTGATTAACTTTTTTATTCTTAAACTTTAAATAATTGTTTCACCTGGACTACGACAGGTATCCCGTGCCTTGTGCAGGATGTCTTAGTAGGTCAACTTTTTTTTTCTTAAACTTTAAATAATTGTTTCACGCGGACTACGACAGGTATATCCCGTACCTTGTGCAGGATATCTTAGTAGTATTTAACAAACTTGCCGAAAAGAAGGGAAACTATATATTATGACGAAATGGCTTCTTGTTGGACCATGGAGTAAAAAAAATTATTGGCCAAGTAATTAGACATGTATTCAATATAGAATATTGAGTAAGAAGCGTGATTGGGTAAATAATTAGACACACATGCAACATGTATAGAACACGTATCTGAACAGTTTTTGATTGATCTTAATTGGCTTTGATTACAATTAGCTATCACCCACTTTGAAGCCACAAATCAACTCAAAAAAATAATACAATCCAAGCTTATAAATGGTAATGATACGTTTGCACATTGTTTTCTTAACATAATTGATAAAAACAAAAGCAAATATCAGAATTAAAGAACGAAAATATGATGACAGCTTGCACACCTGAAAAGGAAAATAATTATGAATGAATCACTCATATTATCAAAAATGACAGTTATACAAATCTCAAGAACATACAAATGTACAAAAAAAGGTTGATATCCCATTTCTTTATTTCGCGGCGTTTAATCGTCGATGTCGGTGTTTTGGCGGCGTTTTATAGTAAATCACTGAAAACACTGTGTTCGATTTTTCTCGGACATTTCGCGGTGGTTAACACCACGTTTTTTTCAAATTTCACCGACATTTTTGTGATTTCACCGACGTCGGCCCACAGTGATTTCTTGCTAAATCGCGCTGTTCGTGCTGTATATCATTCTGGTTTTGAAAGAAGCTAAATTTCTTGCATTTCTTGACTTGCATTGTTTAACGTTTCGCTAAGGGAAAATTATTTTTAATCGTGGATTGAATTGAAAATAATGGAATGTAAATCGAAATGAAAATGATGTTACCTGTCAAGAAGAATCTTGGCCACTTCAGAGTTCGCTTCCAGACGAAGAGCGGTCTTTATTTCCATCCAACGATCATATTCATCTCCAATATATATTCTGTTTTTGTTTAACTTAGCATTTGCTGCTTTTTTGTTTCTTTTTCTGGCAGAATCGCTCAATTTATGCTTCGGACCTGGCTTCAATTTCTTTGCCTCCGACATTTTCTTCATCAACACTATAAAGGAGCATGCGCACAATCTCTACCGAATGAGTTCAAATCTGAGGTCAATAGCATATGATTTGCATTATTATCCGGGTAGCAAGAATTATCGAAGACAGAATAAAATGACGTTTTCTCCTGAATTATACATCGTAGCTCTCAAAAAGTGAATGGTTTACGTTATTTATATATTTAATCTTTACATATATCAGAAATTTTTAGAAAACTGAAAATAATGATTTTGGCTTTTCATATTTTAAGCTTTTGAAGGTGTGGTGGTTTTTGTATGAAGAATACAGGTTCCCTTGGCGTCGAAAATCCCTTGGTATTTGAACAAAAAACTCGGTGCAGTCAATTGTACAACGAATATTTTTGAATGTTCTAAAAACTCTTGGAAGATCATGTGCAAAATGCTGTCTTTCTGGAAACATGTCATCACGCAAGTCATTAAAATGACAATACAATAACTGTATCCATGTAGAAAATATAGCACTGATTGTGGAAGTGGCTAGACCAAAAAAATGTGACATTGTGTCAAGACTGTATCCTCTTCGTAGGCGTATTAATGTAAGAAAAAGTTCCTCTTGGGGTGTTAGTTTTCTAGTTCCTTTTTTCGAACTTTCTTTGTCATTATTTCCATCCCAGTAAGTCAAGTCATTTACACTTTCACCTAAGAAATTAAACAGTGCCAAGAACTGATAATATATTAGTCCTGTAAAAAGTTTCATTTTGGAATCATTATCTTTCAAGCTGTTTAAAAATAAATTTGTGTCAGGTGTTGATAAATTTGAGTCATCCTTTTTATCTTCAGCTGTTTTCATCTTATTTCTCAAAATCATATTTTCAATTTTGGCATTCAAAAATTCTTTTTCATATATTGTTTGAACTTCTTTGTGACTGGCTTCAACACTTTCAGTTTGTGTGGCTTTTTACTGTATGGTCAACAAGCTGTCACTGTCCATCTGCTGAAGAAAAAAAAAGATTCATTATAAATATAAGTGTGTGAGTGAGCGATTGTTGTTTAACGCCAATTCAGAAATGTTTCAGCTATCCTGGTGAGAACAAGTTAACACACTGCATTGGATTTTTATAGTGCTAACTCACTGAAACAACAGTCGCTCCACTCAGACACATTATCCTGATTCCGAGCAAACCCGTCTTTGCTCTTTCTCCTTACTGCTGTGAGCATAGCGGAGAAGCAACAAATACAATTTTATTGTCTTTGCTTCGACCCGACTGGGGCTCGAACCCACAATCTACTGCATTCGAGGCGAGCACGCTAACCATTATGCCACCGATGCAGTTATATAAATATAAGCATAACTATATAATTAATATAAATTTGGTTGTTGATTTTGTGTGTGTGTCAACTCTTGATCTGCAAACATTGCAGCTAAAATATTGCTAAATTTATCTTAAAAACACCAATTTATCAATCAATAATGACAATTTTATTACTGAAATAAATATTGGCCCTACCTCATTTGCATCATGTAATGCTGTTGTGGAAAGCTCAAGAAGAGTTTCTGCAGCTAAGGACACATCTTTCTTTTGAATTTTAACTGGATTAGTTCTTGTAAAATGTAGCTGGTGCTTTTCTTTTTCTATGAAAACACTTCACCTGCAAAATATGCTAAAAAATCAGTTTATTGTTGAAAATGTGAGTTTCAGATGATTAACAAACAATGTCAATCCAATAAAACTAAATACTTTAAAAACAGTAACACCTTCCTTAAAACTGAGAAAAGTTTATCAACAGGCAAGGATACATGATATTTCCAAATAAAGGGGGAGGGTCTCGGGGAAAATGGGGCCAGTTTTATTTACAAATTTTCGATATATTCGGATTGTTTGCTGATAAAAGGGTTCAGACTCCATCTGGATCAACTACAGTTGTTTCGTTGTTAACTAAATACGATCCCTCTCTGTACATTATATTACTTAATATGGATTAGGCACAGCCTACAGGCGAGCATCGCATCTACGCATAGACATGTACATGTATTTTACTAGTCTATGATTATGAGTCCACAGTCTCTTGAAGTTAAAAAAAAATAAATAAATAAATAAAACATTTTTTTCTTATTTGTTTTTTAGTTTTTGAAATTTCAAGTGACTGTGATGAGTCAAACGTCTATCATTTAAAAAAAAAATATCCTTTTCATCCGGGGGTCGTGCACATGGGCTTGTTACGATTTGTTTTTATCAACCCAGCTGTGAGCGAAGCGAACATTGTTGATACTTGTAAACACTTTGAAATCGGAAGCGGAAGTTAGACTGACCGTTGCCCGTCTTAATCTAATCGATATAGAGGTACGAGCCAGGGGACAGAACTCGTCAGTCTAAAGCGGAAGTGTGAGGAGCTTAAGCCATTTGCCAGTTTTCGTAATTGAATGTCTTTGTCACGCAAAAGGCGCGACCAACACGAAACAAATAAAATAATATAATGACTTTAAAATTGTATTGAGAATTAAAACTTACGTTACGAACAAAATTTCAAAAGTTCAAAATTTCAAAAGTCTTTGTGCCGAAGGCACGAAAACAGTATAGTCGGAATGGATCCCATGGCAACACATTGCCGGAAGTTAATTGTAACAGGTATTTACCAAGCAAATTCGTACCAAAAATTCGTCATGTCATACTGATTGGCATTCGTGCCGAAGGCACTAAATATGCTATCAATATTAAAATGTAATAATTATGTTTTGGCAATCGAACTTTTTCGGGCCTTTCCTTCACACAAAATTGTTCCGCTTGATGGAATTATACCATCTAATCTTGAAATACGAGGAAAAATCTTTAGTTAAATAAAATGAGATATTGGATACTTTGATTTAATTAATTTTTTTAATCGACTCCTCTCGAAGTTCTGCTGCTGTTTTCTTGTTTTTTATCCCTCGACTACTCTCAAAAATACATTTTTGTACACATGACACACATGAGAGTAGTCGAGGGATAAACAAATATCGTAACAAACCCTTGTGGGTCGTGTTGCTCATATGTGTTTATGTACATGTTTTGTAAAATAAATGATGAAAGTTCATAACGTTAAATTTTGACATGATTATTTGTAAAAATGTGGTTCAAAGTCCACCGAAATGTCAATGATATAAGAAAACAAATAATAGCTTTCATAAAGCAGTTGATCAAAATGAAACAAGTAAGAGAAACCAGCTACCTCACGATCCTTACAACCAAACCTGGAATACGCAGCAATGGTTTGTGATCCCACCACCCAAACCCTGATACAGACATTCGAACATGTACAATGAAGAGCTGCCCGCTTCGTCATAAATGATTACACCAGCAGAACACAAGGATGCGTGACAAGCATGTTAACATCACTTGAGAGGCAGACTTTAAAACAACGGAGGAGGATAAGCAGACTCGTTATGATGTATAAGATCCAGCATCAACTCGTGGATTTGATTGATTGATTGGTGTTTAACGTCCAGCGAGCAATTTTTCAACTATATTCAGGACGATCAACTCGTGGACATCGACCGAAACTTATAACTCAGACCTGGTGACAGCAAAACCAGAGGTCAACATAGGTTCTTCCAGGAGAGGTCCAATAATATATGACACTCTCAGAAACTCCTTCCAAAGAACAGCACAAGAATGGAACCACCTACCCGACACCACAGTTGGGGCCAGCTCCATAGAGGAGTTCAGGGCTAACCTCCAACAATAGGTTAGCCACACCAACCAGTGTAAATATAGTTTTAAGGGTTGGCAACTGAATCAATATTGTTTTTAAAACAAGTACAATGTACTATCTTTAAAAAAAAAAATGAACGACGTAGCACAAATATTATATTCTTCTATGAACAGTATTCCACTGAAATAACCTTTTTAAACATATATAAGACATGTAAAACCTTCATCCTACTTAATGTGCAAGAATCGTTAATATTTAGTAACAGCGTCCATTTTGGTCCTAGGACGGGACTACCAGACAATTTTTTTTTAAAGGGGATCGATTATTAATGGATTATTTTAGCAAAGCTTATATCCAATTGGCCCAGTAGTTTCAGAGGAAAACAAATAAGATTTCATCCCCCTTTTCTATGTTTAGCAACAGTGGCCATGCATGTTGGTTGGATGTCTAAATTGCCAGACACAATTTTAAAAGGGTGTCATTTAAGGACTATTTAAGCAAAGTTTAGTTCCAATTGGCCCAGTAGTATCAGAGATGAAGATTTTTTAAATTTCATCCCCTTTTTTATTTTTAGTAACAGCGACCATGTTGGTTGGAGGTCGGGACTGCCGGACACAATTTTGGAAGGGGATCACCCACAGACCATTTCACCAAAGTTTGGTCTTAAGTGGCCAAGTGGTTTCAGAGAGAGGAGAATATTTTTTAGTAATAGTGGACAGACGGACGAAGGACGCAAAGTGATGACAAAATCTCAAAGAATTTATGGCTTCAACAAAAATTTCTTAATATATAATAGATGATTTTAATTTAATTTTAAATTTGATATCTCCAGTCGCTCACCTAAAGATTACATAATACATTGAAAATAAAACTTTACGACATATAATACTTTGGTTATTTAAGAGAATATCCCTAAAATTTAAAGTTTAATACAGATATACCATTAAAAGTAATCATATTATCAGTTATACTCGAACTCCCTTTGTTGTCTGTGTGGGGCGTAGGACGACGGACGCAACCAATCAGCAAACTACTAAATTACTTGCTTATTACAATCTGACATGCTCATTATAAAGTGCTTTAAATCCGACTTGCTTATTACAAGTCAGTTATTTTCCTATTCATTTGTATCAGGGCCACGGTTCCCTTATTATAGGGAAAATTATTGTGTAAATTATGTGAATTGATTTGATTTGATTTTTGGTGTTTAACACCACTTTCAATAATATTTCAGCTATATCATGGCGACCAGTTTTAGTAGTGGAGGAGGCCGAAGAGAACCACCGACCATGGGTAAGCAACTGGTAAACTTTATCACTTGCGGCTGCGAGTCGAGTGCACCCTTTTTGTAATTTACAAAGCCGGGCGCGAACCCACGTCGTACTGGTGATAGGCTTGTATGAGTTGTTAGATCCAGCGACCTATCTCATTGAGCCACCCGGTCCTCTATGTGAATTTGGAAAAGATGGGAAGAACAATATATTTATTAGTTTGAAGGTCCAGTAATAGAATAGCAATGATACTGTACCAAGGTTAATTCCAACAGTAACAAATCTTGTGATGAGGAAGAATGACCACAAAACAGTTCAAAAAACTTACATAAATACCCTTGGTGTAACACACTGTCATATAGCCATGGGCATTTTTGTTCATTTTTCATTGAACTGAACACCCTGGCGTCTTGTACCATGACCTCTGAAGCACAACTGTCCGAATCAGTGAGTCAGATTGCGAATATCAACATGACCACTATTTGTACTATTTACATGTTGTTGGATGTCATTTGAAGCTGTGTTAGGTAATAAAGAATTTGAATTTGTTGTTTTTGGAGTGACACTGGCAGTGGTAACAAGGTGTTCAGCTTCTGGGTATGGTGTATCAGTACTGAAAACCGGTAGGGTTGACTTCACCTAATCCCACTTTTTTTTTTAAATTCGTTAAAAAATCTAAAATTTCAAGTGGGAATAGCTGTAATTATTGCATAAACAATGTGCGAACATTGGGGCTTAGGGTGTATAAACAAAAACTCATTAACTTCTGGTAAACCTTCATTAGAGAATGGAGAACTATATAATAATTTATTATTTTTATTCTAATAAAAAAAAACATAAAGATACAAACATGAATAAGTGATATCTCTATCAATACATTTATATTTCAACATCCATACAACTTATTATTTATTTTTTAAACTACATTTTTTGTACATGAAATAATAAACAAGCATGTCTTAGCTTACATTTGTTACTATCCATTTTGTAATGAAATTTTTACGATTCATGTATTTTTTCAAAGGTACAAATATGCTTTAAAAGATATTTTACTATTTATGTCGACATACTTGATTTCACTTCATATGAAAAAAAATGTTTCATTCCAATTTATAATTTTTATTAATAACACTTGTAACTTCACTCAAATAATATTTCCCCCTTTTCTGCAATATTTGACCACTAAATCACATGTAATAATTAATTAGATACTAATTGCAACAACACAAAAAAAAGCATATAAATTGCAACAACATCTATCAATGGAATACCTGGAATAGATATATATATTTTTTTAATGGGATTAGATAGAAGACATCACCAGTACTGCTGCAGTAGCGGGTCAGACTCACGTAAATCAAAGCACAAACAGTTTCATTCAACCTCATTTTACTCCTGGGGGAAGTACAAACTTTTTAATCCAAAAGATTCAAGTTACATGTACTTGCTTCCATCATTACTTGTCAGTTTCTTAACAAATAATTTAGAATTATGCAACATCGTGACATTATTTATTTTTAACTTTAAAACAATAATTCACGTGTAAACATGTATTCCGCTTCATCAACTGCTTTCCGTTTTTAATTCCCAATGAATTGACAAAGTATTAAGCAACGTAAATCATATGACATATTCACTATTTTTTTGTATTAAAATTGTATATCAAATTCATTTAAATAAACATTTATTGCTTTCGTTTTTCATGGTTTTTCAAACTTTTTTAAACTGGATAGTTATTTTTTATTCAAATTAAAAGCCTGTTTCCTGTACTTCAATCTGTAATGATCATATTATTATCAAACGTTAAGTATGTATTCTATAGAAATACATCTATTTTGCTAATAGATACAACCTATGTGATAGAAAATGTATCTAGCCTATAATTATGTGATACAAGATGTACTTTAGTCGGAACTAACTTTCGTGACGTCAGAGGTTAGGAATGTGGGGAAACCCCAGTGACGTCTTTGTAAACATTGTGGAATATCCGTCAGGAAAATCTTAACGTACTCGACTTCTCGAGATTTATCTTACTAATTTTAAATATTTATTTAAAATACCCACTCAAAATGAATATATATTTTCTGCCCATTGTTCACATTAATATTGACAAAACGTCTAGTGCCTGTGTTCAGTCCTTGCCTGAAAGTGAAAACAAGTGAATAAACCTGCCACGACTTCAAAACAGTCCTCATAGCCACAGGTGCTCGGGTACACTCTGTGATTTTCGTTATTTCATTCTAAATATTTTTCCTTTTAGTGCCTCTATTATAACCTTGATTAGGCCTATAGTATTTGTAGAAAAAAAAATGGGTTGTATCAAAATGTGTAAAATACGTCAAAATTAGGTGATTTTGCGTACAGAAGGTTATAATAGAGGCACTAAAAGGAAAAATATTTAGTTTTAATGAAATAACGAAAATCACAGTGTACCCGAGTGCCTGTGCTCATAGCCATTCTCTATCCAGAGTTGTCGTTCCTGCTACGCTACACAAGATTTTTGTAAAATTTAGAAACAGTAAAAAAATCTACTTTAAAATTGTTTTAATTTTTGTAAATATCAATAAAGATGAAAATAAATCACTCATTTCAAATCAATTCTCTCTTGAAAATGATTTATGATCGTTTTTAACTTGTTAATTTTTAACTCCACAAAATAGTTCTCCAAGAAGTGCCCAGCAAACACACGACGTAACGCAGACGTCGGGGATTCGTCGTCTGAACGTAATATCGGGGAAAAACGTTGTCACAACGTTGTGTTCACGTAATTTCACAACGTTATATCACGACGTTTATACAACGTTACAAAATTACGTCTACACAACGTAAAAATATTACCACCATACAACGTAACATTGTATTACGTCTACACAACGTAAAAATATTACCACCATACAACGTAACATTTTATTACGTTGTAGCGACGTACTATAAACGTCCTTATTTTTTTCGTTTTTGGTCGTGCGTCTTAAGTCAATGTTTACATAATACTAAACTGAGACTGTGGATAGGGGTAAATGGTATATTTATGTAACAGAAAAACTATCTTGAAATTACAAGGCTAATTTGTTAAGAAACCGAATCTTTGAATAATTTACACTATAAAGCATCTTAAGTAACAAAAACTGTTGTAAAAAACTTATTTTTTTAAATTCCCATGCAAAGTTTGAAATTATCGCCATATAATCTCTATTCGTACACTTCGGATTTTATCGGCAAACTCTAAGTAAAAATCAGCGCATGCGTATTGATACCACGCGCAGCATCCCGCATCTTTCAAAAATTTTTCAGATACAACAGATCAAATTCCGCTTTTAATTCTCGACTAAGACAAAGAAAATTCAAAGAAAGAAGATATCGTTATTCATCATTAGTACAGTTATCAGAAGATTACACTTAAGGTAGGTACACATTTCTTTTTTTTATGCAAAATCAACATCAACTGATAGAAAAAGGGGGCACGTACAGTAGTTCAAGTGGTTCGGTTTTTACACTGATATGACTGTAAAAAAAGAACTTCAACTATTAATTAATAGAAATGACACTGTAAAACGTAAGACCGAGTTTTCACTCATTTATCACTTGAACTTTTTTTTAGATTTATTTGTCTTAGAAAAGGGGGCATGCATGATAGCAAACTCCGGACAGTTACCAGCTCCGGTCCGCAAACTACCCTCCACTAGTCACTGCCACCGGCTTTTTCCGTTTCTCCGGATCTTCATAGGGTTTGACCCATTGACCTTTCGTTTCTAACAAAATATATGAAATACAAATGGCGGTAACGGAAAAGCACTTCAAAGATAATTTATGGTATTTTGATACATTTCACGATACACATATGGATAAAACAAAACTAAATCAATGAATATTATATTAAGNTCATCCATTTGCATGTTTTATCAGTTGCCAAATATTATCCCACCTTAGGCAAAATCCTGATGTATACATATGTAACAAGTAGTCAAAGTACATGTACTTGAATAAGGTTTGGCAATCATTAAATGACTAGGAGCTTAACTGTTTACCACAATGTATGTCACATTGATTTAAATGGAAAAGATGGATCTAGGATGCTCATTGCTTTGTACAATATAACATGCAACAATAAACCCATTCAACAGTCTTGGCGAAATTGTTTTGGAACTTGTCTATGATAATAAATCCAATCTGACATACATGTATGTGTTTCTTTTATCTTTAGCCTTACTTATAAGTCTTTATTAATTGGTAAACATTAAAACTGAAGGCTTATCTCTTCTCAGCATGCATAACACATGACACACATGTATCTGAGAAAAATCCTTATCTGTCACTGGTTTTCTGAACATATGGTCTATGTAAATAAAGTTTAGAATGGGAATTGCAGCCATTATACAAATCTACATGAATGTAAATTACAATATTTACCTTAACATGTTCAATAAGAAAAAAAGCAATTTAAATCATGTACTGTAAGTGGTATTTATTTTTGTTACATTCATGATCACCTGATCTTTTCCTTTCCCTTTTACACTTTTAGTACAATTTACCATGCCAGCAAAAAATGTTAGGCCTTCATCTTAAAATGTATAATGTTCCCCAAAGTAATTTATGTCTTTTTTGTTTTTTTTTTAATTATTTGTTTAATCTTGATATTTTTGTTATAATTATTCAAACAAAAAAGTTGATGATTGTCAAGTAGCATTTAAACACACTACATGTACATGTACAAATGTAGCTGTGTTTGAGTTTGTTCAAAACACTTTTTACAGTTGTGGAAATTAGGGTTTGAATTTTTTTTTTCTGTAGATTGGCTACAACAAAAATCATCAAAATTTACAGGACTGAAGGACATAGGCTGTCCTATGCTAATTTCCATGAGTGTTTTTAGGAAATTTTTTAATTGTCAAAAATAGCCTAAAGCTTTCTATGGTGTAAGAAATGAATTGCTTACAATATTATTGTCTACAATAATTAATGTTTAAGCAAATACAATATATTACATGCATTTTCTGTAAACACTTGCATATTTTTGCAAATTTCCTTACATTGTGTAATAACTGCATGCTATTGGCTAGTTTCAGTGTGGACAGCTTGTTTTATAAAATTTTATGAATTTATATTTGTTAGGTTACATTGTTGAGCAGGTTAGGAGGGACGAAACTGGGGGACAGTGTCAGAAAGATGCTGAGAGTGCTTGACACCAACAACCATTGGTCAGGTTATAGCTTGAAAGGAAAAAGGAAAAAAAAAGCATTTAACAGTCTGCCCATTTGTGGCATAACTAAAAGTAAGTTTTTACATAATAAGTGTAGTATACCTTATAATTGCAATAAATCAAGGCATTATGGAAATATGATCAGCAGTTTTTAAGGAGAAAATTCTTTAGTAGAAAAATTATTTGTGATTTATTCATTTAACTTGTGTATGAGTAAACTTGTCATTAAAACACCAGAAAGGTATTAAGCTGTTTAGAATTTTAATATCTTGCCTGAAAAATATAAGTAACATTGTTAGTATGAATGGCAATGTGATTACTTATTGAGTAAAAATATATTTTAATCTTTGTCAGGAGCTTGTATGAAAATACATAAAATGTAAAGGTTGAGGAGCAGATTGCTGAGACATTAAAGCATGCTCCAGCTCAAAAGGATGGTCCAAATTACAAGCCAGTAATATATTTTATAATAAGTCTATCTTCCTTTACCTTGTATTCAGTTTAACCATTAGTTTTTGTTTAATCTTTTTCCTGCTGAATTTATTTTGCCACTCAATATTTGAGACTTTTACAGAAAATGATGCTTAAATCATGCATTATGTTACATTTAAAAAAGTCTGCAATGAAATGTTAAGAAAACCCATAAAGACAATTACAATGTTATTTCAGTAAATTAATGTAGCCGTTAATTTTGGAAGTGATACTTTAAGTGAAAAAAGGTATTTTAAAGATTTAATTTATTATGTTTTAGAGGCCTCAAGAAAGACCTCAAGAACCTGGCCCACAGGCAGAAGATAATTAGGACCTTTAATCTTATTGTGGCAACTTCTCCTACTGAACAATGATCTTGTGGTGTAAATACATGTAGTATTAGCATATGATTGTACCAAATCCATACTGTGCTGTGATTGTAGGGTATTAATTCCCTTTACTTGTACATTTGTAATATATATAATATAGAGAGGACTTCTAAATATTATACATTGTATGTTATTCAGGATCTTCACAGGGGATATGGGCACATATTCCCTGAGCTGCAGGAACTTTAAGTTCCCCTCCTTTGAAAACATTCAAGAGTATGGTAATTACATATACGTGTAAATATGATTCAATCCAGCACTTGAATATTAAAGTGTATGTATGCATTGCATGATGTTGTTGGTAAGCGTTTTTTTTTATAATTATCATACAAATAGGTATGTATTACCTATATTATTTTAAGTAGAAAAGGGTTAAAGTAGAGAAAAATATCCCTATGAATTATTGAATTTTTTTTTATTATATCCTATTTTTCAAGAAATTTGGCCCTATTAAAAGCCCTACATATATTTTTTGGACCTAAACCCACTTGAAGGCCTGCCTTGTATGAAAACAAAACATTATTTTTCTTTAATTTCACGATTTATTATTCGAAATACATGTTGCCTTCCTATATAGATAAGATCAGTTATTTATATTACCGGTAATTCTATTTTGAGAAAGTAACACACAACCCGCTTCATATCCCCAGTCTATCATGGGAATATTATATGATATCCCCGTCTTGATTAGCCAATCAGATTGTAGGAATTCATTGGATACTTTACTTTAACAGAATATATCACCTGTCAAGCTGACCATTCATTGTAGGATTAGACTGCATATTTCACTCCATTAAAGTTATTGACTTATATTTGTTAATTATTGCTTTATATTCTCATTGTTTACTGTCACAAACATGAATTGTTTAATGACTTTATAAATAAAGTTGTATTTAATTTATCATTCTTTTAGTTCATGTCTAAGTTGTGCCATACATTGTTAAGACTCTTTTAGGCTTTCAACATATCTTCACAGTGCTATAAAGTTAACTAACTTTTAAAATGCTTAGAATTGTACCTATGGCTTTTGTTGTCTAAAATTTAATTCTGAAAAGCACACTCATTGATTTGATTTGATTTTTGGTGCTTAACGCCACTTTCAACAATATTTCAGTTACTAGTATATCATGGCGACAAGTTTTAGTGGTGGAGGAAGCCGGAGAAAACCGCCGACCATGAGCAAGCAACTGGTAAACTTTATCACTTGCGGCTGTGAGTCGAGTGCACCTTTTTTGTAATTTACAAAGCCGGGCGCGAACCCACGCCGTATTGGTGATAGGCTTGTATTGTTAGATCCAACGACCTAACTCATTGAGCCACCTGGGCTCACACACTCATTGAAATAATATTTCACAGATCAAGGTATGCAGTACTAAATAATGCAGTGATATGCTTTACATTATGTAAACTAGGATGACAATGTTTCTAGAAATGCTTAGGCATATAAAATTGACATTGACTAGATTAGTATGAGAGAAAACATATGCATGTGGTATTAAGTGGTACATTGCTTCCCTAACTGAAGGATTAAGCATCTGACAATGAGTTCCTCGCCAATAAAACAGGAGTTTAGTCGCAATATGACCATACCACAACATTATGACAACGTCTTTATTGATATTTACAATAATTAAAACAATTTTAAGTACATTTTTTTTTACTGTTTCTAAGTTTTACAAGAATCTTGTAAAATGAACGTTGACAGAGATGTTGTGTAGCGTAGCAGGAACGACAACTCTGGATAGAGAATGTGCTCATAGCCAGTAATCATGGGTGATTTTGCTTATGAATATTCATAAACCAAATCGCATCATGTATGACCTCAGATGAAAACTCTATCTATTTTTTTAAAATAATATTTCATCACAGTTTTGATCACATAAATAACTTCCTAATTATTTGTGTTCGTGTCAAAATTAATTGTTATCATATCCTGGCGTTACCAAATTTCGATAACGTAACGACTTATATATTGGCAGACGATCAAGACAGACAGTTCAGTGGATTCTACATTCAGTTTTCATGAGGAAAATCAACGTTTTACGGTCAAATAAAAATGGTATCGTGTCGTGACATCTGCTCGGTCATGCAATAAAGTCGGTCATTTGTTTTGATTTACTATTCTCGCGCAGCACGAGGCCAATGACGTCATTCTGTATATTTATAACGTATTATAGACGCCGAAGCAGTTTTTTAAAACTTGAAGATTATGAAATGCTATTAAAACAAGTAAGATTGAATTGAACAAATTCCATGCAAGTAAAAAAACACCTTTTACTAATGTCCTTTTTACCTGGTCATTCTGCTTGTGAAATCTATTTTAAGCATGGTATTCCCCAAACATTTTTATATTTCCGGTTTGTTGACATAATTGTCATCACAGTTCATGACCGTTTCTGGAATGTAGGCCATGCAAATTGTATTTTAAAATA
>MJUT01039851.1:9821-26482 GCA_002080005.1 Gigantidas platifrons | reverse complement strand
CAATCTGACTTTTCATTCACAAGTTATCATCTGGAAACCAAAAAGCACACGGACAGACGGACGGACGACACCCATTTCTATAGTCCCCTTCGAAGAAGCGTCGGGGGACAATAATTTATTAAAATATTGACGGAGGAGCTGGCTGCAACTGGTCCCATGGATGGTCGTCAACAGATTACTGGGACGTCTAGTAATTTAATATTATCCGATGGATAATTATTCAAATATGGTACACACCAATCAAATCGCAAATCACCGTACTTCTATAGAAGAACAACAAAGTGTGTCACAATAATATTATTTCAAAGGATGGTCACAGTCACAAGTTATTCACATGTCACCGGTACCATAAATATATAATTAGAGTGCCAACACATAAATATTGACCGATGTCACCATCACCGGCATCATAAACATATGGTTAAATAACTAACTTAATTATTAGACGATGTCACCCAGCCATCGTCACCGGTACCGGTACCATCACCGTCACCGGTACCCTAAAATTAATAATACAATAACTAACTCTAAGATGGCACGACGTCAACAGACCACCGTCACCATAAACCTTTTGTTATACTACTAACGTATATATTAGACGATGTCAGCCGATCACCGTCACCGGCACCATAAAATAATAATTAAATAACTAACACTAGAGACCACCGTTACCATAAACCTATGGTTAAACAACTAACTTAAATATTAGATGATGTCACTCGACCATCGTCACCGGCACCCTAAACCTAACACTAGTAATTAAATACTAACGTATTTATTAGACGATGTCACTCGGCCACCGTCACCGGTACCATCACCGGCACCATAAACATAATGATTACAGATATATTAGACGATGTCACTCGACCACCGTCACTGGTACCATCACCGGCACCGGTACTCTAAAATAGTAATTAAATAACTAATACCTAATATGGGACAATGTCACCAGACCACCATCACCATCACCATAAACCTATGGTTAAATAACTAACTTATAATTAGGTGATGTCACCGGACTACCGTCACCGCCACCATCATCGTCACCCTAGAACTAAGAATACAAAGACTAATACTTATGGGACAATACCGTCACCAGACCACATCGGTCACCGTCACCTATCCGGTGATAAATTACATATTACGTACTCTAGTATACACACTCTGTCTATCAGACATTCTGCCATTCTCCAACTGTAATAATAATTTCAAGCATCCCTTGAAGATATAACCAATCTATCTTGCTGTTTCGGCTGAGTTCCTGCCTTTATACCCACGTCGAACCAACCGCTGACGTCGTTACATCCCTCAACCAATCAGCATCACGAAAACAACGTAAAGGGACTTTCCCCTGACGTCATATATTAGGTAGGCCATTTTGTCAACAATTGACATTCATAAACAATAAAGCAATTCGTTTTAATTTCCTACCAACTGCTCATTTCTATCGATTTATTTTAGAATAATCATATCAAAACTGACTTCGTAAACAAGGTAGGATTATATTTTAGCTGCTGATCGGACTTTATTTGAGAAGCATCGGCTTATTTGATATGGGAACAAACTGTCACCGGCGTGGTCACCGGCGGTGACGAATGTAAGCAAAAGCTGAACTACGACCTACGGCACCTTAAAATCAGTCACCTTTGACTAAATATTGATTAATGATTATGGTAATTTCATGTTTATTAATAGGGTATACCTGCATAAATTGTGTTTGACCGAATCTGGGGTTTGAATACCGCACATGCAATCGGTAGACCAAATTCAACATTTCGGTGACAAAACAAATATCTGACTGCACCCTCGAATTCATAATCTCATGTCATATACACCACATTATGAAATAATAGCTCTGTATGATTTCAAACCTTTACATCGTATCCGAGCTATGAAACAATAAATCTGCTTCACATTCCAATACTTGAGAAAATAATAATACGTGACTTGTGAAAATAATAATACATGAAATAGCCGGCATTGCATTATAGTAGAATATTGAGTGTCATTAAGATAAATAAAACTGTAGAATTTATATCTCATTTGTTGCTTGATGCTTCCATTTCCATTTCATCTTAAAAACCTTTCCTGATCCACAGATATATTATATAGTGTAATGGCAGCTATAAAGGTCGAGACAGTTATCACAAGTATCTCAGGACGAGTTCTGATTCTAGTGATAAAGTGTGCTGAGACCTTCACAACTATTTTTTTCATCAGTGACGTCATAGTGTGGTTGACATCACACTGACTGATTATTTTCATTATTTTCAGTATCGGAGTAAATTTATTGATAATGACAATATCATTTGATGAGATCAAAGGAAACATGTCCTAATTACTGATAAAAGATCTTCTTCTATATAGAATCAACAATATAATATTGATTGATTCAGTATTGTAAGATCAAGACAACAGATCATGGGGTCTAAAGTTTATTATAGTCAACAAATAGGAAACATTTTGTACCTATAGGTGTGGAACCACTATAAATTATTTTCTGTAACATTTTCTACTAAATTTGTGTTTTTTCGAGCCTAGCTGGTCATTTTATCTGAAGTTTAACCTTTCCAAGACCGTATATTTTCTGAAACGTACATGATTCCTCTACCTTTTGTCAAAATATCAGGGTATGTTTAAAATCTTGCAGTGAGATGCCAAGCTATGGAAAACACCTACTCTAAAAAGAGCTCGGTCATCCCCCGAAAATTCAGTATTTACAGGTCATGCATCAAATCCCTCCATAAAGGTATTGAAATACAACTAAATCCATCTAACTTGTGCTTAAAATAATCCCTATATATTTAGCTTCAATTATTTAATTATTCCATTCCATTCAGTAGTTCTCACAATACTACAAAGTGAAAGGAACTTTTTTCTTTAAAGGGACTACTTTTGTATATGTTCTAAGCTCTGATTGGTGAATTAGTGCTTTGACACTTAAAGAGCATAAACACTTTTTTTTAACCATTTGTTGGCCTCATTTCTATTTTTTAGGCAATATCAACCCCCAAAAATAACTCATAAGATATGTTGTTGTCTGATATTTGCAAGAACAAGTGTGAAAATGTAATGGTACACCCTTGAAGATTGTTAATGAAAATATCTCCATTTACAGCTGTTGAGTTCAGATTGTGTAATATACCAAACCTTACCTACTGTCTTATATATTGTAGTTATTAAGCTAATTTCTAACATACATGTAATAAGCAATTTTAACACTTACATATGCCTCTGTTGTATATTTAATAGCTTAATACTATGAATTATTTGCATGTACCACCCCCCCTCCTTTTTGTCTCATAAAATAAGCTCACATCATTCTAAATTTTGTTAATTCAAATTGTAACCCCATAAATTATGTAGTTTAAGACATAAAATAAGTTTTTGTATCTAGATCTTCAGATGAAATTCCTTCTAATTCTATCAAATTTGCAAAAATATGATTTATTGATATTCAAGTCTTGGAATTTCTTATGGTGCACAACTATAATTTCCCCCAAAATTCAATAAATATATGTTTCCACATCATTTTTCCCCCAGTTTATGTAAGCTGAATGTTCAAATCTACTGTTACAGCCAAATAATACTCTAAAACATGAAATCCAAATTGACTGGGATCACTTAAAACTACCAGGTTTTCACTACATAATTCTCAATTAAAACTGCTTTCTATAGCCTTATATTGTTGTATAAGTACATTGTACATGTATTCTAACTGAAAATATCAAAATTTAGGAGGAAAAATGTGTAGGCTTGAAAAAAATCCAATAATGAAATCACCATATTCTATATTTGAAGTCGACAAACTGGCGCATGATAATTTTTTTTAAATTCTTAATATCAACCATATGTTCAATATTATATGTCCTTCTACTGCAAAAACACATTCAATCACATATTCCCAATAATTATAAAGTCATAAATAAAATTAAGATGAGTTGCAATACCATCTGTCCATGTATATCCAGTGTTTGGGAGCAATATTCCAAAATATTACATAACATGCATTTTGATTTTGACAACACAATGCATTTTGTAA
Organism: Gigantidas platifrons; assembly: GCA_002080005.1. Taxonomy (NCBI): domain Eukaryota; kingdom Metazoa; phylum Mollusca; class Bivalvia; order Mytilida; family Modiolidae; genus Gigantidas; species Gigantidas platifrons. The sequence goes on along the minus strand of MJUT01039851.1, from coordinate 22,440 downwards.
CAGTTTTGTATGAAAAATGTAACTTTGGGTCTGTTTTGACATTATTAGGCTAATTTGAACATGATAGTAACAAAAATTAAATTTGAAGTTTTATGCCTTAAGGTGTGAAACCATTAATTATTTTCTTTAACATTTTCTACTAAATTTGTGTTTTTTCGAGCCTGCCTGGCTATTTTATCTTAAGTTTAACCTTTCCAAGACCGTAGATTTTCTGAAACGTACATGATTCCTCTACGTCCTGTCAAAATAACAGGGCATGTTAATCTTGCAGTGAAATGCCAGGCTACGGAAAACACCTACTCTAAAAATAGCTCGGTCTTCCCCCGAAAATTCAGTATTTATAGGTCAAGCATCAAATCCTTCATAGAGGTATTGAAATACAACTAAATCCATCAACTTTGGGCTCAAAATAATCTCTATATATTTAGCGTCAATTATCAATTTTAATTATTCCATTCCATTCAGTAGATTTCACAATACTACAAAGTGAAAGGAAATTTTTTCTTTAAATGTGACTACTTTTGTTTTAACAATACTACAAAAGCTCTGATTGGTGAATTAGTGGTTTGAAACCTAAAGGAATATGCAACATGGTTTCATCAATCATATATTTTGTTAAAAATTTCACTTTTAGTTTGATTTTGATCCAAAAAAATTCAATGAAAGCAGAAATGTAGTCTTTCGCTATAATTTCCCCCTAAGAAGTTAAAAGTTTACGTGGTAAACACAAAACTGAATTTTGAAAATTAAAATCAAATACAATAACAGCAATTTTCAAGACAAATAATTCAAGTTTGTGTTTAAAGACTGATCGGGAGACATGCGCATTAAAATGTCATTATTCATAGTAAAGTGGGCTTGGGGTTACTGATAAACAACAGCTTGGAGTTACTGATAAACAACAGCTTGGGGTTACTGATAAACAACAGCTTATTATTGTAAACACAAGCACAATGACATGGATAAGGATTCTTACGTAAATATATAGACACAACATCAAAAACATAAAATTAGATTTCTAAATTTTCATACTTAAAAAGTTACGTCTTTAAATCACAAATATATAAAAACCATGCTTCAAGAACAGTCGAGTAAGTTTTCTAATAACCTGCCGATTCCTGGCACTAAAATTGAGAGTCAGGCAAACAAACTTACTTCTTTAGGATGTCCTTACTTAGCAATTGAGTCAGGCTACAGAAAACAAACTTATTTTCTAAGGATGATCTTACTGAACAATTGAGTCAGGCTACAGAAAACAAACTTATTTTCTAAGGATGATCTTACTGAACAATTGAGTCAGGCTACAGAAAACAAACTTATTTTCTAAGGATGATCTTACTGAACAATTGAGTCAGGCTACAGGAAACCAACTTATTTTTTTAGGATGGCCTTCCTGAACAATTGGGTCAGGCAACAAGAAACCAACTTATTTTGTCTAAGGATGGTGTTACTGAACAATTGAGTCAAGCTACAGGAAACCAATTTATCTTATAAGATCGCCTTACTGAACAATTGAGTCAAGCTATAGGAAACCAATTTATCTTATAAGATGGCCTTACTGAACAATTGCAATGGAGTCAAGCTACAGGAAACCAATTCATCTTATAAAATGGCCTTACTGAACAATATAGTCAAGCTACAGGAAACCAATTTATCTTAAAAGATGGCCTTACTGAACAATTGCAATGGAGTCAAGCTACAGGAAACCAATGTATCTTATAAGATGGCCTTACTGAACAATCGCAATGGAGTCAAGCTACAGGAAACCAACTTATTTTTGAAGGATGGCCTTACTGAACAATTAAGTCGGACTACAAGAAATAAACTCATTTTCAGGATGGCCTTACTGAGCAATTTAAGATATAACCAATTATTTGTAAGCTCAGATAACAACAGTCCTTTCAAATATAAATCCAACTATTCTGAAATTTTATAAAGGTATATCAGTTTGATGGATTTGACCAAGGTAACCATAGAAACCAATATATGAAGGAAAAATATTAATATCAAAGCATTCGAAAGAAGAGAAGAATAAAATATGATATAAATTAAACACCAGAGGCCCCATGGAGCCAGTCTTTGTTAAATTGGTTAACATATCATATACTTCAAAGAGAGGCTAAAATAAAAAATTACCTAAAATAGATATACATTATTGGACTTTATGGTCAACCTATAGAGCATTTTCATTTCAAATTGTCCGGTTGTTTCTGAGTTTTTTTTTTTCCACATATTTCTGAGAGTGGACATGTTGAATCATTTGTTTCTGGTTATCATCTTCGTGACTCCCAGTTCCCACCCTTCTCTGCTTATTATTTTTTTTTGTTCTTCAATTTTTATCCGCTTTTTCTGTCCTTAAACCAGGACAATGGGTATAAATAGCTGTGGGAGGAGCAAACATTCAGTTTGTTCATTATTTTGACCACAGTCTCGAGGAGGAAAAATCAATGATACATAGTTTCACAGTTACTTTTGGAGCAAAATATTTGACAGGCATGGTCACTAGGGTTCCTCCATACAAAAATTTTAGTCTTATTAAAAATAATATTCTTCATCAGTCTAAAACCTACAAAAATCACTTCAAATTTTTGAGGTATGTGACCTTGGTCATGTTGGTCATGTGACATACAGTTTCTTAAATATCCTGTTCATATCAACAGGATTTTTTTATGATAAGCTCCGCCCACAAATTTTGTCAGTAGGCACTACCGCAAATTCCCCTTTAATTCAAGATTTCCGCCCACCTGACTCCTGATTCCCTCCCTCTTGATGTTTTCCTCTCAATCGACTCCTGAAAACAAAGTTTCCAGATAATCTTACAAACTGGCAAATTATTTTTGTAATTTTTAAGATAAGGCTTATACAGTCAAACTTGTATTATGAGGCCCTACAAGACAGGTGACCTCTTAAAAGAGGTTAAATTCATATGAAATTTTCTATGTCAGGACAAGAAAAAGGAAATCTTTTAATACAGGTGACTGCATGGGCAGGTTTGACCATTCATTTAACCATTCATGCACAGTTTGGGTCCTACACGGGTGGCCATCTTGGATTTCCAATCCATGCAGGAAAGACAACTTAACAAGGGACCTTTCACTGAACATTCTTGCAACAACAACAAACAAACATCATAAGGGAACATCCAAAGACCATTCATGCAGAGTTTGGGTACAATCTTGTATTTTCTTTACAAAGTATTAGCCCAATAGGTAAAATAATCTTTCTAGGGGGGCTCAACATAAAAAGATCTGCCAGGTTGCAAGTCTTTTCACAATGAAGAAAAAAAAACAGTATCTTTCCTGATCTGGAAAATTCTTAACACAAGGAACCAAAAAAATAATTCCCTACATATTTTATTATTATATTACTTTAAACATAATTTATTGTCAAATATATAGAATTGGACAGAACACAAGTTTTTCAACTTATATAAATATTTCTCTAGACATATTCCAACATACCCACATGATCGTGTCTATATTAAATATATTAAAAAACTATATAATTTCTGTTAAGCTACACTGATCTGTTGGAGCATATTTTTACCACCCTTTAATTTTTTTTTACTCCAAAGCGAGTTGCCATAGGTACAATTTTTTTGTATCTGTAAATTTATATAGTACAGGTATTTTTCTATGTGTTCTGGTCCTAATTTCTCTACAAATCTGAAACTTAAGTCTGAGTTTTTTGTATGAATGAGCCAACTTGAATTAGATTTAATAAAAAAAAATTAAAGTTTGGATAAGTATCTTGGAACTACTTCAAACATCCTTTTTAAGCATAATATGAACTTAAATTAAATAAAACTTAACTTATTTGACATATTATTAAGCTAGAAATGCATTTAAATAGATTTTCTACTTATTTTTAAATGCATATTTACCACAGACTGGTAAAAGGGAGATAATCATTCTCACCATTAAGTTTAGCATTCATAGCCTGCCGAAGCAAAAAAATATTCCCAACCTCTGCTAATCCTTCTGCTAGTTTGTCTATGAGGGCTCCTATCCTTTTTGACGATGAAAATTTAACAAAAAAGGTTGTTATCAATATCATAACATGATACATTTACAGACTTTAACATCTCTACAAGGCATCAAGAGTTATCTCCCATTTAACAATATTATACCAATACATTCAGTACCACAAACTTTCATTTCAATCTTATTTCCAAAACAATATTAAGTTCAATTGAATTCACTCTATGGCTGTCATGGGAAATATTGGGTAGACAACGAAATGAGTCCACCACAAAGAACACAGACCATTTATAAATAAATCTGCATGCATCAGGGCTTTCAATATGTTTCAAGTCTACCATACTTCACTATTTACAGATGGTATTTTTTTTTTTATTAAAATTGGAACAATATTCATGAATATACATGTGTATTATGCAACACTCTTTTAAAATCAGGAGGTACCAAAGACCATTTTAGGCAGGTAAAAGTACCTGGTACCACTCCTTATTGAAAGGCTTGCTGCATATAATCATGTTATTGAATTTCTTATCAGTATATATACACATTAATCAATACACATGCATTTGCTGCAAATTTGCATGCAAGAGAGGCTCTAGTTAATTCATATGTATAGCATACACAAAATACAGGTAAATATTATGTATTATTATACAGCTATAATTTTAATCCAATCAAAAACACCCATTTAAGACATGTGACCGTACATTATTTTTCCCGTATTTTACAACCGGAAGCCGTATTTTTACCGTATTGGACGTCCTGATAAGTCCGTATTTTTTTCGTATTGTACATTATGTAAGGGAAGTAACTTGTTGATTTTTGTTGTCTGCTAGTAAACAAAGCAAACCAGAAAAAGTTAATTCTATAAATGTAGTTGCTTAATATTCCTGGTTTTTGATTTGACAATGCTGTAATTTTCACGGTATCAATTCCACGGTTGAAATAGCATGACATATTTTTTTCAACTGGAAGGATCCGACATCTTGAAAACATGAAATCCTACATGTCATATTTACAGCAATGCACAAACAGTAATTTAAATGCCTACCTCGAAAACTTATTTTAGTTAAATTTAATCAAAATCGACGCGTATACATGAATCCAAAAAACGTCTGTTTTCAACGTTTTAAACTGGAAGTCTTCATATGACGTCACGCTGTTTATGTGCCAAAGTCGTCGACAACATTTCGCGGAATTTTAATTTGTGTGATTTTTAGACACAGCAAGAATATATTTTTATGTTCAGTATTGCATTAGAATGGAGATAACTATATTGTATTTGAAAATTTCGCGGCATCAATTGTCAATTTAATGGTCACAAATAACCGTTTACTAGTTCCGCTAGCGCGTCGCCAGTAAACTCAATTTGCGACCATCAAATATCCATCTGATGCCGTAAAATTTTCAAATACAATACAGTTGTCTCCTAAATGACGATGAAATTAAGGATTTTGTGGAGGCACAAGTACCGAAAAATACAAAACAGAAAACTAAATAGAATAATTGTTGATAAGTTATTTTGCTGTTTTTAATTCATTTTTAGAGTTTACGAGATCTGTATTGATACATAACATTTTCCTAACAAAATACTGTTGTGCAGTTGTTCTATTTAGACTGTATTAAAAGTTAAACATAAAATTATTGTTATAGTATTGATCATTTCAGCTGTATAATAAATAGGTCATTATACAGTGTTATGTACAATATGGAAAGATATTGTACTCGTCCGTATTGTATTGTAAACCCGTATTGGACACGACGCCTGAGGCATCTCGTCTAATACGGGTTTTCAATACAATACAGACTCGTACAATATCTTTCCATATTGTACATAACACTGTATAATAACCTATTAATATATAGGACTATGTTAGAGAATTTAATATTACTTTTTTTCATTGGAACCAATCTAATTAAAATTCTATCTTTAATTGCTCCCGGTTTTATTATGTCACGCATGTGCAACATAATCGGGAGCAATCAAAGGTCGAATTTTAATTAGATTGTATTTGAACTGTACATATAGTAGTCCCCCTTTTATGAGGTCACTGCCACAAAAGGATACTCCTGTTATTAGGCCATATGTCAGATGTATATGAGATGGTAAAATATTACTAAATTCATTGCCCTCCTCAAGAGAGGCCATTCCTCTAGACTCTTATCAGGCCAGATTTCAGAGGCAATGAGATAGAATAATATTACTAAACTGTCCCCCTAAAAAAAGGTCATCCTACTTATAAGTGGCCCTCTATATAGTCAAGTAAAATAGAAAATATTGTTTAGGTTGAGTAATCTGAGCGATTTCATTTATCTATAGTACATAAAAGTCTGAAAAATTTACATAAATGCAATATTTGTTTTTAAAGGGATATTAAAGCTCATTTTGGTAATTTTTTGTATCTCATGAAAACTTGCAATTGGTTCAATAAATGATATTTATGAAACATTAACCCGGTTTTTATCAATGAAACTTTGTAAAAGTGACATAATTCGTTGATAATTCTGTCATATCTTGCAGTCTTTGCCTTGAATTGAATTTTTGCTTCCTGGACAAAAATTCATTTCGATCCTTTTAAGTGATATTTTAACAATATTAGGGATTGTATGGGCATGCAAAGTATTTTTGGATTGTTTTTACAATTAAATTGAAGAGAAACAACCTTCGTCACGAGTTGAAAAAATATATGTTAAAACGAGCTTTAATATCCCTTTAAAATGTCCAAGTTATGCAACAATATATATCCTCTGTTATATCATGGTTACGTAGTTTTTATCGGTTGATGAAATTGAGAGCACCTGGAGAAAACCACTGATCTTCCATACATCAATAACATTCATCATATAAGGTAGTATCAAGTACACCTCACGTCAGGTGACATTTCAAACTTATACCCATTAGTGGTGATAGGTACCAATTACATAAAGATATAAATTATCATATCATACGATCAAGACCATAAAGACTCTCAAAATAAACTGAAAATTTATATTAAATTGGTATAATTGTCATAAATATTCTATGTACTTAAGTACAGACAGCAACCAGCATCCACTTAACATAGTAATCGTGTGACAATACTGTGAATTCAGAAATTAATGCGATGTTTTTATTAATGCGAAAAATTATGTTGGCACGTCGCAATAATTAAACCTCGCATTTTTGCCAGCAGTTGAGGAATCACAATAATAAATGCATGCAATAATTTCTGAATTTACAGTATATTCTATATGCAACAAGATGTTGCACGCTACGTCGTGCTAAGAATACTCCCACTCGTTCATTTGTAAGTCGCACGGTACAAGTCACCATGCCAAAGCCTTATATCAAATATAAAATCATTTCTTCCAGTAGAAGCTGAGATAACTGTTACGAAAGTTTTCATTACGGCAAAGATGAAAAATTCTAAGTCGCACTGTAAACAGGAAGTAGATGTGCGGTAAACATGGAAAGGGGAGACACGGTACAAGTCACCATGCCAAAGCCATATATCAAATATAAAATCATTTCTTCCAGTAGAAGCTGAGATATTTGTTACGAAAGTGTGAACGAACTGACAAACGGATGGACGTACAAGGTGATTGCAATATAGCCCCCTCTCTACGAGTGGGGGTATATAATTAACAGGATTATGCAATTATCAAAGAGTATGCTATTATCAAGGATTATGCAAAGATTATGCAATTATCAAAGATTATGAAATTAACAGGATTATGCAAATAACAGTATATTTGACATGGATAATCTGAGATTTGACTGTTAATCGGCAACAATCAGATCAATGATGGGATCTGAGTTTTTATTAACAAAAAAAACATCTCTTACCTTCATTGGAATAAGACACAACACACTTCTTCCTTCTTCCATGTTTATCATCTACAAGTGGAAAAAGGTAGAATTATTAATACATACAATTAAACCTGTCCATGTGGTCACCTCTATTTAGCAGTCACCTGTATCTAAAGGCTATCTTTTCTTGTCCTTACATACAATCAAACCTGTCCATGTGGTCACCTCTATTTAGCAGTCACCTGTATCTAAAGGCTATCTTTTCTTGTCCTGTCATAGAAAATTTCATATGAATTTAACCTCTTTTAAGAGGTCACCTGTATTATAAGACCATCTTTTCTTTGTCCCAAGGGTGACCTCTTAATACAGGTTTAACTGTACATGTAGTAAGTTGTATATGATACACACACTTTGGTTAAGAAAAATTCAGTAAAATTAATGTCAATGACTATAATCTACGTATCAATTAATTTAATTTAAACATATTTTATTCAGAAAAGTACTGAAAAGGATTGGATAGCAGGACTAGCCGATATTTATCCTCTCCTATATATCTTTCAATTATAGAAGTCTCCCAAACGAATAAAACCTTCAGACCTTGCAAACGATTTTGCAATCAAAGCTTTACGAAGATTGGAGTGGGAAAAAATTTGATATGTAAATATTTAAAAACTTATGCTTTTTGTCGATTAATTGTTTAGCTATATATACCATCACGTCAACAAGTTGCATTCAATGAAATGATGAAGATGCCCGCTTTTTACTATATAAACATGCTGAAACAAGTCTGTGGGTAGACATGTTGCTCCACACAGACACATTATCCTGATTCTGAGTCAACCAGTCATTGTTCTTACTCCTTAATGCTGCATGCTTAGCAAAGAAACACATACAAATTTTAGTCTTTGGTTTGACCCGACTGGGGCTTGATTTCACAATATACCACACTTGAGAAGGGCATACTAACCATTGCATCACCAATGCGATTCCTCCTAATTTGTTTTCATGGGAACGGTGGCCATATTTATCCACTGGATTCCAAATTTTTTAGGCTAATCTGATTTCTCTTGGTCTAAAGAATATTCCTGTCTAGAGCTATGAAATTCTTTTCAGTGGTAACTATGATAGGAGCAGCATCATATTTTAGCATTTGATTGGAAACCATGAAAATGGCAGCCCTTTTCAACCACACCCCTTCCAAAAATTTATCTACATCATTAAAGTTCATCCTATGAAGTTTGGAGAAGAAAAACTTTCAAACTCAAACCTTAACCCCCCCACTATTTTTTTAAAGAATTACTAAGACACTTGTCTACATCATAAAGAATCTTTCAATAAGATTTCATGAAGATCTGAGAGAGATAAAAAAATTCAAAATTGTACAAATTTTAAACCATCCCCCTTTTTTAAAAGAATCACTGAAACTTTCAAAATTGTAATAATTTGAAAACTGTACCTTTTTTGTTTCCATGTCAAAGGAGGCCATATTTATCCAACCGAATCAAATCATTTTATGCAAACTCACTTCTCTTGATCTACAGGTTAATCCTGTCAAGTTTCATTAAATTCAGCTCAACAGATATGTTATGATCAGCTTTGTATTTTAGCATTTGATTGGCTACTTAATGACAACAGCTGCCATTTTGAGAAAAAAATTGTCACTGCAAATCTTGAGATGCAGACCTAGCATATCCTTTCTCAAGTTTTTGACACAATATTAAGGTTTCTAAGAAACATGTAATAAAAGTATGTGCATTGGTGAACATAAAAGAGAAAGAATAAACAGTTTTCAGTGATAACCGACACAAAAGTCACCCAAACTGTGTTGTGGACTCCAAACTAATTTTTCACAAGCACTTCTGATCTAACATCATAACTATTTTCATGTAATTGCATCTTACATAAGTATCCTGAATTTTAATCGCTTTGATAGCCAATATATTTTTCATGTATTTTTACATTTCGAATGAATTTCATTCAATTTTACTGTCGCCAATAATTTCACTTTTTAACCGCTAGGACGTGCTATTTGCCTTTTTACCCTCACGAGAGGTTATAAACAAGAAGTTATATTATGTTTGGGAGGGGTATTTGGAAAAAATAGCTTTCTTCCGTTTTGTTGGGTTTTCTATGTAAGACAAGCCATAAAGACAGCTGCACGTGACCTTGTCTTACATGGCATTGTCAGCCAATCAAATCGGCCGAGTATAATCAATAATCAATTCTACGACTGCTGTAGTAATATAAATTGTCGTCTTAGTAGATCTAAAAAAGCTTCAAATATCAATTTTACCTGAATTTTAACTGACTTCCCCTAATAGATTTAATGCGGTTTTAAATAAGTGTGTATTTACTGCATTGCACGTGGCGTTGTAATATTTGGTGTAGTAAACATGACATTGACATGCGAATCAATGAATGAAATCGACATGTTTTGTTTTTAAGTTGAAACGGAAGAAACAGGTACTTGCACTCGTCCTTATTGAAGATCTGAGATTTCTTCCACTCATGAGAGAAATTCAGCGTCTTTCCACTCGTTCCGCTACGCTCCACTCATGAAAAGACGGAATTTCTCACACTCGTGGAAGAAATCCCAGATCTTCAATAGGGACTCATGTAAGAACCTATTAGTCTTGAGTATAAATTTCCCTCAACTATCGTCTCAGTAAAGTTTATTGTTTCTCAACAGGTTTTTTTTCACAAATATCCCTCCCAAACATAATATAGCCTCATAATATTTGTTGTAGTTTATGGATTTATAAAATTTAATTTTAAACTTTACTTTTACAGCTTCAAAATGTACCTATATTTTGTGATATTTTGTAAAATTGTTCCCATACACTGCATGTACATGGACACAGGAGACTAAAACTTTATTTCATACTTAATTTTCACAATTATCAAAATACTTGTAGTAGATTAAATGTGTTTTTTGAAGTAGAAGGGTAGATAATATTGAACAAAAAATGGCAAAAATTACGAATATTAATAATTCCATCTTGTGACAAATGGTCAACTTCAAATATTGAATTAGGCGATATCTTTTTATGATAATATTTTCTTGTCTTTTCACAACAGACAAAATTTTGTGAGAAGAAAGATAACTCTTATAGGAAAATTGATAGTCTAGCAAGATCAATGCTAAAAAGCTAACACCCTACGAAGCAACCATGACTTTTTAGATTGACAGTTCATAAAAATTATTATATGAAAGGGTTGTGTAAAAGTTGCCCCTATGCTTGAGGAACACAATACAAAAAGATTGGTAGCTATATGTCTTTTGTTGTTTTTTCCTTGCGAACCAATTTATATAATTAGTGAGAAATCCACTGTTTTAAAATATATATATATGATAAATAATATGCATATAAGGACTATGCAAATTGTTCTATTTTCTTTCATATATAAAAACAAAAAGAAAAAAAAAGTAAATCTTGCATCTAATGAGGTAGATCAAGGTTTGGAGTTCCGGTGGTTGTTATTCAGCTATCAGACAGGGTATTTTATGTGACATTCCTGGCTTAGGATCTATATTCCCTGAGGCGCAGCCGAAGGGAATATATATCATAAGCCGGGAATGTCACATTATATAACCTGTTTGATAGCTGAATAACAGATATATTACAGATTTAACCATTGTTCTTTTTAAATACAACATCCAACTGTCTTAAATAAATTTGCATCTTTTATTTTAATTTTTCGTATCTCTAGATGTCCCTTTCCGTATCCTTGACGTCATTCTTCAATGACATCAAAATATGTGTCACGTCATATTTCATGTATGAGGTGTCTCATGAAGGAAAATACTGTACTAAATTTCTAAATCAATACAATTTCATATGTAGTAAATTTTATAAACTTTATAAATATTATACAATTATCACCCAAGTATGAGTTGGACATGACGGTTTGTCAACCCTAGAAAGACAATGTCACCCGAGTGCTTGCCCGAGGGTGACATTGTCTTTCGAGGGTTGACAAACCGTCATGTTCAACTCATACTTTGGTGATAAATGTTTTATTACACCGAATATATACTTTGCACAAGTAACAATGACATTGCAATTAGAACAAATGAAGTTGTTATGTCCCATCTTGTATTCCGCCGTACATGTTGTATTTTATGTTTGTTTTTCTCAAGTACTATTTTTGTTATTTTTCTTTTTTTTCTTTTTGNGGGGGGAGCTACATGGACTAAATGAGCATTTACAGTTTCAGCTGGTATCAAGGAGTGATGTCAAAATAGACATTCTAATCCAAATTTTACCACACCCAAATTTGATGGACATCATTATTTTATTTTAACTTGGTGCTCAACATTAAACCATAAATTTGACAGACAACATGATACCGCATTACACCATAAATTTGAGGACTTCATTATAACTTATAATTACTGTCCATCAACAAGAAGCTTGCCCCTTTAATATTTGCTTCAGTTCAATCAGATTGTGAAACTGATGACACAATAGGTCCATTTAAATTGTCCTATTGTTATAGAAAGAGCTAGTCTATATGTGACCAATCAACCATTGCAGAGTCACCTGTTGGACATTTAAATCTCTCATCTTGGTTTACCTGGTTTGCAAGGATGTTATTGTATCAACAGATTCAAAAATTTTCTTTTCAAATACCCAATGCAATTGCAGCTGAGATAGAATATGGTTCTCCACACAGGAATCACAGTATTTTATGAACAATATAGATCCAGTAATTCCCAATTAAAAAAAATATAAGTCTGTTGGCCACTGGTCCCCCGACAACAAAGTTATATCGTAGGTTTAAGTTTTGAAATGAAGTTTTAAATTGGGAGTAACTCTGGTTAGATTTATGAAATTATCATTTTTTA
>MJUT01039850.1:0-11820 GCA_002080005.1 Gigantidas platifrons | reverse complement strand
TTACACAAACATCATTTGTACCAAATTATAATTCATAGGGACTTGTATCAGAACAGAGCTTTAAAGTTTTACATTAATAAATGAAAAATTACTAAAAAATGCTTAGCCATTCAAAACAAAGAATTTGCCATAGCATCCATGTTTTTAAGAGGTAAATATAAAATGAGGAATGTTTGTAGAAGATTTCACATACATCATTTGTACTATGTATTAGACAAATAATTTGTACCTGTAATTCTGAAAGTAGATTCAGGGGAAATTTTTTTGTTTATAATTTCAGCCAATCAGTAACAAGAACTTCAAATAAAAAAAGTAGACATCTAATTTAGTTTGCACGACACGTTTCTGGAACATCTTACGGAGGCCATGCTTTAGGTAGAGTCAGATTAAATGAGAGATTTTTGGAGTGGATCACACAATTATTATTTGTTCTTGTGCTTTCAGAGAATATTTCTTTTGTACAGTTTGGCCAGACTGGCTTTCATATATTAAAAACTCACCCTTTTCTTGTCCTTCACATCAGATATTGATATGAATGAATTTATAGTTCATGTTTATCCTATACAAAATGAGGAATTTTTATAGAGGAAATCCCATTTTAGACATTTAACAAATTATTTGTACTTTTATTTGTAGCTTCAGCTAAACAGAATAGACTAGCAAATGCAAAGTATCTCAAAAAAGAATTCTCACTTACCACTGACATCTCCATGCAACTCTTTTAATCTTCGACATCTTACCCCACCCTGCCCCTCCCCCCATGACCCAAAATGCAGCTCCAGGCATTTAGGTCGATCTCCCTTGTAAAACTACACCTGCGTGGTAGTACTAAGGGGATCACGACACCCCGGAAATAGGACCCAGGTGTAGCTGCGGACACCTGTTCCTCCCCACTGCCCCCTAGTACTCAGAGCATAGTACCAAGGGACATGGCCACCAAATGCAACTCCTGACATTTGGTTATGCCTAAATGCACTCGGACCTGGACATTTAAGCATACGGGGGACGTTGATAAGTGTGAACCCCAAACACACCAGGCTTAACTCTGTATGCTTTAGTTTGTCCAAGTCCAAAATAGTTCCACCTACCTGTTCCTGAGAGATTAGTAATTGAGTGTCTTCTGAATAGAGGTGGTTGCATCAAAACAAGTTTCAACTGTTCCTTGGTTACAAGTCCTCTAAAAAGAGGTGGTTGTTTCTCAAAAGAGGTCATTTCATTAGAACATGTCCTCTGACAAGAGGTGGTTGCATCACAGCAAGTTGAATCGTTCTCTTGATAGAAGCAATTATCAGATCTTGTGACTTTTCAGTGCAGGTAATTTTTGTGCCTATTACAACCCAGGATATACAATTTCTATCAGCTTTTCTGGTGTTTTTTTTTTTTTTACACTTTTCTTGTTTGTTTTTTTTGCACATGTAATTTAATGTTGTTGTGGGTACTAATATTGTCAACCATTACCATTTTATTTACAAGTTGTCATGAAATGAAAATACAAAAAAGACAAAAGACGTTATCAACTAATGTATTTTATTTTTATTAATCTGCATACTATTCAATACATTATCTACATATTATTATTAACATATTACAGAATTTCAAACACAGATACAATAAATGAATTATACACAAAAAAATAATTAAAGTTGTTTTTGACACTAAAACACATGTCTCCATCACATTCTTAATTCTTTTTTCTTCTTCCAGACTTTAAGGATATCAGTTATATCTGTAAAACAAAACAATAGTAAATATATCATTATTTAAATAACATCATTTTGTGAACATGTACTGGAAGCAGTAAATTTGTGTTAAAGCATTGCTGAATTTAAACATTTGAAACAATAGATTCATTGAAAGACATAATGACATATCGGCATCTAGTCATGTCGGCACCTAACGTTTGGTTATTTCGGTACCCAAGCCGTTATCATTTTGAGAAATTTCAGAAAATCCTAATCTTAAATTTGATAGCTGCATACAATGTACAAACCAGGTCTGTCCTTGTTATAGGATATTGTTCACTTTTATAATTGTGATCATGATGATGAAATAATCTTTGTTGTTGATTTTTGTGTGTTTAATGCTACTTTCAGCAATATTTCAGCTATATCATGGTAACCAGTGTTAGTGGTGGAAGAAGCCGGAGTATCTGGAGAGAACCATCGACCATGGGCAGCAACTGATAAACTGAATCACTTGCGGCTGCGAGTCGAGTGCACCCTTTTTTGTAATTTACAAAGCCAGGCGTGAACTGATGATTTCAGAAATAAAATGTATTAACTCTGAATATTGTTTCTAATTTATAGCTATGTACATATTGCAGATATGAGAATTTTTTCAGTCAAATTAAGACATTATCAAGTCAAATTAAAACAACATTAATTATACATAGATGCCGATTTGACCAAGTGACATTTATCTAGGGGCTAAAATTACTATATTATGTGCTGATTTGACTAGGTGCTGAAATGACCAGATGCCGAAGTGACTTGAATTCGTTTAACACCTCCACATTTTTGTGTCTGTCCCAAGCCAAGTCTGTTTACATTTTTGTTTTTTGTGTTCAATGATTTAAGTTGAGAGGTAGTCGTTTATTGGTGGAAAAAATGACCATCAATACACAATGTAGCAGAGAAGCAGCAAATACCAGTTTTAGTCTTTGGTTTGACATGATCAGGTCTCAAATGCATGATCTACCACATTTGAGGCAGTTTTTGTATTATTTGATACATGTACATGAATATGCATGAAATATTTGTCACTGGACAATAAGCAACAATCAATCAATCATCCATCATTATAATATAATACAAATACTCTAACAAATTACCTCCCTTAGCTGACGTTTGCTATAATCGAGTACATTGTACATATAAAATATATATATAGAAAAAGTGCTATTCTTTTAATTACCTGAACTTACATCTACAGTGTATTATGTAGGTGTAATGTTGGATAATCTCTCATCTTAATTTTCACCCATAACTTTTCTTACTAATTATATAATACTAAAGGGGCCTGGGTGGCTCAATGAGTTAGGTCGTTGGATCTAACAACTCATACAAGCCAATACTGTGTGAGTTCGCTACCAGCTTTGTAAACTACAAACTAGAGGCTCAGATGAGCCTGTATCGCTCACCTGACATAATTAAGTCCTCTTAAGAATGTCTGCATGCCGAATACATCTAAGTTACTATTCAAATCCCATAGGGTTCTATGTTAAAACTATGTCTGCTCATGGCAGCCATCTTGGATGGAGGTCGTGGTCACCGGACACAATTTTAAAAGTATACTACCCATGGACCATCCATGCCATGTTTGCTTTAAATTGACTGACTGTTTTCAAAAGAGAAGACTTTTAAACAATTTTCCCATAGGATCCTATGTTAAAACTATGTCCGCTGACGGCAGCCATCTTGGATGGAGGTCGGGCTCACAGGACATAATTTTGAAAGTTGACCACCTAAGGACCATTCATGCCATGTTTGCTTTAAATTGACTTGCTGGTTTCAGAGGAGAAGACTTTTAAACATTTTTTCCATAGGATCCTATATTAAAATTAAGTCGAGTCATGGTGGCCATCTTGAATTTCCGATCAGCAAACGATTCACAATTTTAGTACAGGACCACCCAATGATCATTCCTGTAAAGTCACAATTCAATTAGCTTAGTGGTTTCTAAAAAGAAGATTTTTAAAATTTCGACCAATCAGAACACATTATGAGCCCTGGCAGCCATGTTGGATTTCCGATCAGCGCCAAAAACAAAAATCTTGTATATGACCATCGAATGAACATTTCTGCCAGGTTTGGTTCAAATCTATTGCGTGGTTTCAGAAAAAAAGATGAAAATGTGAAATTCCCATAGGGTCCAATGTTAAACTAAGTCGAGTCATGGTGGCCATCTTGAATCTCCGATCGGCAAACGATTCACAAATTTAGTACAGGACCACCCAATGATCATTCCTGCAAAGTCACAATTCAATTGGTTAAGTGGTTTCTGACAAGAAGATTTTCAAGGTTTCAACCAATCAGAACATGTTATTGGCTCTGGCAGCCATGTTGAATTTCCGATCTACACCAAAAACACAAATCTGGTAGAGGACCATCCAATGAACATTTATGGCAAGTTTGGTTGAAATCTGTTCTGTGGTTTCAGAGAAGAAGAGTTAAATGTGAAAAGCTAACGGACAGACAGACGACGGACGCTTACCCATGACAAAAGCTCACATGGCCTTTGGCTAGGTGAGCTAAAAAGGGTGCACTCGACTCGCAGCCGCAAGTGATAAAGTTTACCAGTTTCTAGCCCAGGGTCGATGGTTCTTTCCGGGTACTCCGGCTTCCTCCACAACTAAAACTGGTCGCCATGATATACCGGGCATAGCTGAAATATTGCTGAAAGTGGCATTAAACACCAAAATTCAAATTCTAACAAATTACCTCCCTTAGCTGATGTTTGCTATAATTGAATATATATATATAAATTCATTGATAAGTGTTATTTTGTTTCAAGGCTTTTCCTCGAAATAGACAGTTTTCTCACCACCACCCTCCCCCCATTTCCAAGGAGAAAAAAACAACAGAGGAATGTCAATTAAATTCTCAAACTGTGAGCGAGTGAGTAATTGTTGTTTAACAAACAAAAAAAAAGGAATTCTTCAGCTACATTATGGCAAAAATAAGATTAGCCACATTTCAATGAGATGCAGTGCTGATGTCCCCTTTGTACAAGCCCAACAGGCTTAGTTGGATCTTTATAGTGCTATCTAACTGAGGAAACAGTCCCAAATACGTGTTGCTCCACTCTTACACATTATCATGATTCCAAACCAACTAGTTCTGCTCTTACTCCTTAAGCTGTTTGCTTAGCAGAGAAACACTAAATGCTAAATTTATAAGTCTTAGATTTGAGCCAACCAGGCCTTGAAATGAACCCATAATCTACCACACTAACAGGTGACAAGTTTATATTCACATGGCCACATTTTTTCAAATGAAAATAGTCAACGATATCATCAAAAAATTACCTGTATGTTCAAAAATGCTGTTCACCTGACACAAAATGATGAATATATTCAACCTGGTTACAGATACCAAGAGCAACATAGACATCATATGTTTCTGGAGTAAGAGACTGACCCAGAGCTCCTGCAAAAAAAAATTGATACTGAAGGTAACAAATTCATACGTTTAACTTTTTAAAGGAACATGGCAAAAATAAGCCTTACAAGGTATTTGGAATATTATGAGCCTTGTAAAGAAAACAAGTCTTGTCAGATTTTTCCAGGTCTCCGGATAAAATGTNATTCATGACTTATCACCGGGTTTGTAACTGGATTAACACGACTGGTGCCACTAGTGGAGAAGGAGCTGCTTACCTTTCTGGAGCACCTGAGTTCACCCCCAGTTGTTAGTGGCATTCGTGTTACTATATTTTAAGTTTTATGTGTATGATTTGTTTGGTTTGATTTTATATTATTTCATGCCAAATCCACAATATTTCAGTTATATCTTTGCAGTCAATTTTATTGGTGGAGGAAACCGAAAAACCCGGAGAAAACCACCAACATATCGCAAGTCACTAACAAACTTTATCACATAATGTTGTACACTGTATGTTTTGTAGATCATTGTTTGTCCTTCTCTTGGTCATTGTATTGTCTGTCCTTCGATTTACAGATTCTGATTACTTCCCTTTGGTAGATCTTCAAACTCTTCTTAAGCAAATTAAGTAAACATAAAATAATAGAATATAATTACATTACTTCCGTTTTTCATTGAAATGTTACAATGTGATTGGTTANCCTCCACCAACAAAACTGACCATCACGATATAACTGAAATAGTGTTAAAAGTGGCATTCAACACCATAACCCTAACTACAAAGTTTGAGACTGCCAAAACATAAGTAAAAAAAATAACACAAGCAAAGCACAAAGAAAGATAAGTTAAATTTGAAAATGTCAAATATTCTTGTGGTTTCAAATAAAATGTAACTTATTTGAACCACACAATAGTCTTGCTTTCATTTAATCAGAATGAAAAAACTAATTTAGGGAAATAATCCAAAGTTCGACCGAATGCGAGTGAAGCAATTTCTGTCTGAAACTGTTGCAATGCACCCGCAGTATTGGTCGCGGGTAGTACGGGTCTCTTCAACAAAGCCAATTCCATACGCATCTGATGCAATGGTAGGTAGGTGTCGCTCAACTATGAGACGACTTGATAACTTGAAAAGGTAGGCCATGTATTTTTGCTATCCTGAATTTTGAGGTAAATATGACGGGAATCGAAGAAACAAACTAATCAGAGAAAACATTTTCATTAGATCTACATGAAATAATATTTTCTTTTGTAAAAGATATTTTGTTGGGCCGTGCTGAAAAGCTTTAATAGCAATAGCGCTGCATACGAAAAAAAACTTTCGACTCCGGGATAAAAACCATGCCCCTTTCAAGTTAAGTGGGAAGTCCTGTACTGCATTTGAATTGCTAAAAGCACCAGAATTGTAAAGACTATCTGTCACTGTCGAAGTATTAAGAGTCCGACAGTCGGAGTAATGATTGTCGGAGTAATGACTGTCAGAGTATTGAGTGTCGGCGTATTGAGTGTCGGAGTAATGACATTATCCCATTTCCTGTATGTGTAGGTTGGTTCTTTATAAACTTGTTTTCCTCTCTGTAATTGTGGGGCATGAGGATTCCTTGATTTCCAAATGATGTGATCTAAGCATGGCTGCATGGCAATAGTAACTTCCTGTGTAAACATAAACAATGACTGTAACGCCCACCTATCAATCAAAATTCAAATACAAAACTGACCATTTTGAGTACTTTACACTCAAATTGTATGCAAAAGAATTTTTTGTTTTATTATTCAAAGGTATTAATAGGTTTCTTATTCATAATTCTACTTCCAAAACAAGTTTGGGTTAAATAATTGTACATGTAACAGAGATACTGACAAAAATATCTCTCTGATATGACTGTGGCAAAGAAATCTGAATATCCCACCATATCTCCAATTGACTGCTATTTATACCCAGATCCCGGCCCCTTAAGAAAAAAACATTTATGACAAAAATACTTGAAAATATAAAAACGCATAAACTATCAATCTGGAAGCTGCATTGAATATACAATAAAATTTAATACCTTGTAAATAGCATACATTTCTACACTGCCATAAGCCTCACGTTTATACTCATACTGTACTGTTCGTTTTCTGAAGACATACAATTTTCCCGCCCTTTCCCAGAGCCAGAGGTCAATAACATAATAATAATAAATATATCGTGTCATGACATCTGCTCGGTCATGCAATAAAGTCGGTCATTTGTTTTGATTTACTATTCTCGCGCAGCACGGGGCCAATGACTTCATTCTGTATATTTATAACGTATATAGACGCCGAAGCAGTTTTTTCCAAACTTGAAGATTATAAAATGGGATTAAAACAAGTAAGATTGAATTGAACAAATTCCACGCAAGTAAAAAAGCACCTTTTTTTTGCTAATGTCCTTTTTACCTGGTCATTCTGCCTGTGAAATCTATTTTAAGCGATGGTATTAATCCCCAAACATTTTTTTATCCTGCAATAACAGCATTTACTGACCAATATAGCCTGCCCAATATTTTTTTTGATATTGGTCAGTTATAAATAGAATAAAATTTTATATTTGGCAAACTCATCGGGGCACATTGGGGGATATTGTTTTCAAATACATACACAAAATTATTTCAAATACTTTTATTGTCGTCCAGTAAACGTTTATTTTAGTGATGGGGAATCAGAAAATTTTCATAATCGATTATCGGCAATAATCGGAAGGGCATAATCGATTATTAATCAATTATTAATTGGAAAATAGTTAAGTCTTATCAGAGCATTAATATATTTCAGATATTGTTGTATATTGTAACTACTAAACTGAATATAACTTTTAATGTGTTTTCATGTGCCAAAACACGACCAAGGTCCTATTATTTAAATGTCAAACTAAAGCCTACATTTAAAAGGTCATACACACAGAAGATTAAGAGAATGAAGTTAATTTGTGATGCACGAAAAACATTGATATGCACATAAAACTTGAGTGTTTACTTGGCAATTCAAAAAAATTTTATGTTGCAGAAAAACATTGTCAAACATTTTTTTTAAACACAGTGAACATGGTAAAACAAAATTCAAACAACATGAATTGGAAACCAAATTAGAAACAGACTAGAACCTAGCATTTTCAGTTGATGTCACCATATACATGTAAGCAATATTTCAGGAATCTACCAATATCAATTTTTTGGTTCAAAATCACAAGGAGGACAATGTTTTTTGGACTTAGCCTACACTTTTTTTATTAACTATTTGCAGGGCTCACCACACATAGTAAAAACAGGACGACTTGACTTCTCTCTCTCTTGACTTGACTTGAAGTGAGGGAAAAGCTGGGAGACTTCCGAAAATCGATCCAAATTTTAACGTTTCTTTCCCACTACCGCATGTTCCCCTACCTTTCACAAAACAAACATACTGCACAACGATCATAAAAAAGATGCAATTAACGAGTTTGGAATAAAATATTCAACATCAAATCCTGTATGGGTCAAATTTCAGGAACATGGGAGCTCCTTTTATGTGAATATTGAAGAAAAAGCATGACTATTGGTGAGCCCGGTATTTGTCCATACAAACTCAATACTCTTTCAGATAATCCTGGTAAACTTAAATACATGATGGCAAGTTTATGATTCAAGCCGTTGTTTGTTTCAGCCATTTTGAATTTGATAAACGTAATTTCTAATACGGATACGGAACCAAAAATCCGGAATCGGCGATGTCGGCGATATTCGATTATTGATTTTGGAATCGATTATGAGCATCGTTGCCACTCAAACGACCGTTAATCGATCATCGGCGATAATCGTTCCATCACTAGTTTATTTACGATTTAAAATTGCAGGATAAATACAATACATGTGCACTGTCAAAGCATATAGGTAAATATGTGTATTCGGCGCAAAACGTGGGAAAAGGCTCGGCAAAGCCTCGCCTTTTCCCCCGTTTCTAAGCCTCATACACATTACCTGTTTGCTTCCACAGTGCACAAGTATTGTATATATATTTCTGGTTTGTTGACATAATTGTCATCACAGTTCATGACCTTTTCTGGAATGTAGCCTGTAGGCCATGCAAATTGTATTTTAAAATACTTTGAAAATATGATGATTGATCATTCACATTCTACCAAAATGGCTGATTGTTCTTTGTGAATGAGTGATGTATTCTGTGATATTAAATGTGATTAAAATAATGAAATCAGTCATTAATTGTTTTACAAAAGTATGATAGAATGTAGTCAGTCTAATAGATTGTATTGACAAAAGCAAAAACACCAAATTCACTGGATTAAATACTATATTTAATGGGTAAGCAAGTTTAATATTTGCATCATGAATTAATTTTTAATGGTTCAATTTCAAACTATTTAAAAAAAAAACATCTTTTGAAATTTTTCAGACAAAACAATTGAATTGCACCGAAAAAGCTAAAATAAAATACTGTACCTTCTTAATCTGGTTTACTTTTGAAGTTTAGTTGGCCTATGACAAAAACATGTGCTTTATTGACCTTTGACCGGCCCTATGTGACGAAATAGAATGCAATTTGGAAAATGGGTAGTAAACAAATATGGGTCAGTGCGTTATTATTATCGATCTTTTTTCCATGGAACTTTACACATGTGAGCAAGAATAGATGAGGAACATAATTGCAAAGAAAAAAATGTTTACTTTTCTAACATGAAAAAAATAACTAAACATTATCCAATGATACAAATGTAGCTGCGGAACCGTAGCCCTTATGGTCCTTGCCCAGTTTTCTGATATTTGCGGACCATAGGGCTACGGATTTCACCCTATCAAAAACTTTCGAAAATGCTCGGTTAAAAAGTTGCACAGATTTTTTGCAAATTTTTGTCATGAAATCGTGTGCGAGAACGATCAAACATATATATTTCGCTTCGTGAGATATTTATCTACATTCTTCTATACTTACTTACCTATTAACAATCATTTCCAGCTCGTTATCATAACAAATGTCTCGATATTAACTGATCCCGCCTACTTCGTTCCGCCATCTTGTCATTGTGGTAATATCGAGACAGTTGTTATGATTACGAGCTGGAAATGAACATTAATGACATAATAGGTAAGTAAGTATAGAAGAATGTAGTTAAATATCTAACGAAACGATACATATATGTTTGATCGTTCTAGGACCAGATTTCATGACAATAATTTGCAAAAAAGTTGCAAAATTTTCACTGCGCATTTTCGAAAGTTTTTGATAGGGTGAAATCCATAGCCCTATGGTCCGCAAATATCAGAAAACTGGCCAATGACCATAAGGGCTACGGTTCCGCAGCTATATCCAATGACTGACCGACTTATTGTCACACGCATTACCAAATTATGATGTGCAGAGTTCATTCTAGCTGCGGAACCGTAGCCCTTTATGATCCTTTTTTTTTGGCGGACCATAGGGCTACGGAATTTCCCTATACAAAAACTTGCGGAATTTGCGACCTTTGACACCATAGTATAATACACAAATCGGATGCCGGAGAAGTCTTGTACTGTTACGGCTTTTACATAACTGGTACTTTCGTGAATGGAACCTGTATTTATTGGTTGTAAAAATGCAAGAAGTGTGTATTATATCCGCTTTTTTCAGGAATAAAGTCCGAAAAATGAATAAAGAAAGTCTGATCGGCAAACGAAAGTATAAGTTATGTAAAAGCCGTAACGGAACAAGACTTCTCCGGCATCCGATTTGCGTATTATACGATGGTGTCAAGAGTAGGCGGGATTAAGCAGTAATCAGATATTTGTTGTAATAAATAGAAGGATTTTAATAATTTTGCATAAATAATAATGTAGAGTGATAGAAAAATATTTGAGGAAACGAAACATACACATTTGGCTACGCACACTTGGCGTCCGATCGCCAGAAACCCCTGGAAAGGTGCGACTCAATCGAGGTCGCAAATTCCGCAAGTTTTTGCATAGGGGAAATCCGTAGCCCTATGGTCCGCCAAAAAAAAAAGGACCATAAAGGGCTACGGTTCCGCAGCTAAGTTCATTCTTGACAGCGCCAATACGGGATGCCGACATTTTTAAAGTGTCTGTCGTGTTTTAACAATATTGTTGCTCCAGTATGGCCACAAATTTAAGTCAGTGCACAGGGGCTTGTTACAATTGTTTTATCCCTCGACTACTCTAAATAACAACAAGGGAGGAATCTCAAATGTCAAATTTTCATACAACACTTTTTCAAAATAGTTTTGTATTGGTGTCGTGACCTGGTTCGCCATAATATTGGTACCCATTTGAAGCTTAATAAATATATTTTTGATATTTCCATTCCTTTTTGTCATCATCTTTACCTATCTGCAACTTTAAACCAATGCTTCACAGAATTTGCAATCTGGGTAATCACCTTCGATAATACCCCTTTAGCCTGTTGTGACCAGAAAATTACAATTATGTGCTAAAGGTTGACTTGGCATTAAACATCAATCGCTCACTCATAAAGCTGATACTAATACACCTTTAGAATGTTGTGACCAGAAAATTACAATTATGTGCTAAAAGTTGACTTGGTGTTAAATAACACTCATAAAAATGTCATATTTTATTTTATTTATTTATTTAGCAATATGTTAAAACTGGGTTCATCTGTACCTTGGCCAGAAGCTATGGAAAAATTAACAGGACAAAGAAAAATGGATGCCACAGCTATACTACAGTATTTCAAACCTTTA
>MJUT01039849.1:0-17787 GCA_002080005.1 Gigantidas platifrons | reverse complement strand
GTTTTTTTTTTTTTTTTTTTTTTTTTTTTTTTGCTTTGTACAGAAAATTGATTTATATTTGAAAGGAACACCTGACCTGCATCAAGGGGGAAATTATAAATAGAAAATTTTATTCAAATCTGGTTATGTGCATTTCAATTTTATCGTAATAATCGAACCAGTAACAAAATCTACACTCAAAGATGCATTTTTGTATTGCAATCTTATATTGTTAATAAATGAAATTAAAAATTTACAAGCAATTAATTTTTTAAACTTACTCTCCGTTAATAGTCGCCTATCCACAAATGATATCTAATACGAAAAAAATCTGGGTTAAAATGGATTATTGCGTCGTAAATATAATCTCTTTGAAGTCGAACTATTGTTACTGAGTCGATATTGGCGATATGCAAATAATGTAAACAGTCAAGTACATGTGTTTTGTACGTGATATCCCATTCGAATACACCTTGATAGCTATGAATAGGTTCAAGGTCAAATTAGAGAGCCCCGACATAATTTAATCGCGGTCGAACAAGGCACAAGCTGGATACCAAAATTAGTTACCGGGAACTTTTTAAGTATGTTGAATTTAATCATTACTAGTTTTATTAACCATGACTCTTTAAACGGCCATCGTAACGGGGTGCTCGACTACTGGTATGTTTTATTTATATCGTCTGTAATAAATAATAGGTATAGAAGGCGATATAAATAAAACAGACCAGAAGTCGAACACTCATTTACCTTGACCGTCATTTACCTTGACCGTTTAAAGGGTCATGGTTAATAAAACCAGTAATGAATAGAATCATCAGGCGTAAAAAGTGGCCGGTAACTAATTTTATGAATAGCTTTGCTAGGGGTATTATTGTACAAATGTATATAAACCAAGTGTGCATATCACTCGGGCATAGATGACCTCATCTAACTTAACTTTGATTTGTATATACATGATTTTGTCTACTCTTTAATGCTTATAATATATACGTCCGAGCAGAACTGAAGAAATTAAATATAAAACATTCGACTGAAGATTATTATTTAGCATTCACCAGTAAAATATTTACCAATAGTATTTTTTATGACATTTACATGTATTAAAAATTAACATGAATTTGGTAGGAATAGCCAGTCATACAAACGCGCTATTTATACAATCAATGTTTATATATTTTGGCAGGAATGGTGATCCATACAAAAACGCTGTTAACAACTAGTCAGTATTTCGAATAAAATGCATCAATAAAGATCAATTTTGATAATCAACAAGAGCACACAACTAGTCAGTATTTCGAATGAAATGCTTCAATAAATATCAATTTTATAATCAACAAGAGGCATTTATCGTGCTATCTAAATATTATAAAACTTGACATGAATTTGGTAGGAATAGCCAGTCATACAAACGCACTATTTATACTATCAGTGTTTAGATATATTTTGGCAGGAATGGTGATCCATACAAAAACGCTGTTATACAACTAGTCGGTATTTGGAATGAAATGCTTCAATAAATATCAATTTTGATAATCAACAAGAGGCATTTATCGTGCTATCTAAATATTATAAAAACTTACAGTTTTCTGACCTTGTGAATAACCTACAATCTACTACGTCTTAGTGAGAATGTTGCTTCACATCAGTGTGCCAGTAAATATGATCTCAACAAATACCAAAAAGCACTAACGATGTAAGATATGCATGTTACTTTATATTATCCTGAATTATATTATTGTTACTTAGCCTCATCGGATTATTACGAATGAAATAAAATTTATGCCCCCTATTTGTTCCTTTAAAACATGAATTGAAAATATGTTTTTATAAACAGATACCCCGCTAAATGATTACTCGTGTTTTGGGAGAAAATTATTCATGCACAGTTGTTGAATGTTGCAGACGACGGGTTTATAGATTTGTAAACAGAAAACGATCGACAATTGCACTTGGAATCTATCGCTAAAATTCATTGAGGTACGTATATTTTGTTATCTTATGCCTGTAATTGGAAAGGATAGGATCTCCTGATTCTATGCATATGTACAAAAAATGTAGAACATAGTGAAATTAAAACAAAAACAGTCAATATAATACATTTTCCTTACCTTGATCTCCCCCAAAATGTCAAAATCCGTGTTACCTTATTAATTGAAGAGTCCAAGGAATTCCGAATGCAACTGGCACACATTTATGGTGTGAATAAAGGAAAAATTTGTATGTCATGTGTAAAAAGATATGTGAACGTAAGTGAATGAATGCTCTTTCGATTTTAACAGTTGTCATCAAATAATTTACACTAGAAAGGTTTTTATATTATGTCGTTCGAAATTGTGTCCGGATCTAGGTCACAGAGTGACTAATACGGGGTCGTGAAAATCTGTTTAAAACCCGTAACAATGCATTGAATATGAGCTATGAAAAGGAATTGGTGTTTATTCTGAAATATGAACATGTAATCAGCTTCAACAGTTTGGTCAAATTTATTATCAAATGTAAATCATCGAAATTGTTCGTAATTGCGTCCGATGAGAATAGGTAAGTTTCTGCCTCCAAAGTAAAGAGGTAGTTTTCTAAATATGATGGTGTTAGGTATTTTCGATAGGTTAAAAGAAAATGGTGTACTTTTTTTTCTGTGTATTTGATTTTCATTAAAGTCTATCCCAGGGGCATTAACTGTCAACTCGACTTTTAATATTTACATATAAATCTCCGATTTTCTTCTTTGTTTGTTTACAATCCATACTTTTCTGAGTGTCACGTGATTTGTGTAGTACACAAGGACGTCAGGAGAAATCGATAATTCATCAATTTAATTTGTATGATGTATTCTAATCATTGTAATCATTGTATGAAATTTATAAACCCGCAAGGGTCCTTAATTGGATTAATAAAATATTCTATTCTATTCTATTCTATAACTCTATAATTTTTTTTAACTCCGTCACGGTTACGTGATCAGAAGTTTGCCCAGACATCAAGATGCCAGTGCACACTCTGCAGACGATAGCTTAGTGAGATTCAAGTTATCAGAGTTAAATATAATCAATAAACTTTTTGCAGATTCAAAGTTTTAGCAAAATGGCTGAAAATATCCAGGGTTACGATAAAAACAGCAGTTACTTTCATGGAAGGCATCGTTTTTAAATATTTATTGGCTTGGGCCTTCTTTGGTCAATCCACTTTCATTTTCTAAATTTATATACC
Organism: Gigantidas platifrons; assembly: GCA_002080005.1. Classification (NCBI taxonomy): domain Eukaryota; kingdom Metazoa; phylum Mollusca; class Bivalvia; order Mytilida; family Modiolidae; genus Gigantidas; species Gigantidas platifrons. The sequence goes on along the minus strand of MJUT01039849.1, from coordinate 14,598 downwards.
GGAAGTGTAGTCGCGCGGGACTTGCAGGTGCAAATAAAAATAGCTATCGAAAATTCCTTACTATCGAAATCACCTTACGAGACCATACATATATTAGATAATATTATTTAATTTGTTTGAGCTAAAATCTGTTCACCTTGCATGTTTTAATCACTGGGTCGATACATCTACCCAGTAGTCAGTGACTAGGCACGGACATATAGTTTATTCTAGATATAGTTATTATATTATCAAAATTGACAGTAACTATCGGTAATTTAGAGTAATTATTGTCAAACCTAAGGTCCTCACCTCGGGCATAGGTGACTTTTGGCTATATCGTATTCATGCCGCTTGGTTTTATAGTTCCCAAACACTTTTAATTTATATAACTTTCCAATCTTTCGATTTTGAGCATAGCTGGTGAAGGTTATTTCAGAAACGCATCGTGCGGTCTAAATTTGATATCTACGTATTTATTAATGTTAGTCATTATGACAACCTGCTCAATGTAAGAGTATACAAGGGAGCAGATGTCAACAGTGACCATTATCTGTTGAAATCAACCATCAGACTGAAGTTTCGTAAGACACCATCTCAGAACCAATGTAAAAGAAGATTTGACATTGAAAAAATAAAGATACCAGATGATGTGGAAAAAGCATTTAAATTAGAGCTGAAAAACAGATTCAGTGAATTAGACGCCTAAGACGCAACACTGACACTGAAGATAACATCCAGGAAAAATGGAACACTATCAAGAAAACATACGTTGAGGCAGCTGTTGATACTATTGGTTACAGAACCAAAAAGAACAAGGAATGGCTTGCATCTGAAACATGGGAAAAATAAAAGAAAAGAAAAACATCAAGCCAAGAATGATAAACACCAAATCAATAAGACTGCAAGAACAACTAAAGGCAACATATACAGCAAAGGACAAAGAAGTGAAACGAAGTGCAAGAAGAGACAGGAGAACATTTGTAGATAACCTTGCACATGAGGCAGAACAAGCAGCTTCACATGGTGTAATGAGCACTGTCTACAAAATAACAAACCAGCTATGCGGTAAAACAACACGTCAACCAGCTCGTATAAAGGACACAAATGGTAACCCATTATCAACCGAACAGGAACAAGCCAAACGATGGTTTCAATACTTCCAGGATGTCCTCAACTGTCCTGAAGCAGGTGAACCAGCTAGCCTTGATCCTGCCGAGGAAGACCTAGATATTAACATAGAAACACCTACTATAGAAGAAATTAAATATGCAATAAAGACCTTAAAAATAGCAAATCACCAGGCATAGACTCCATCCATGCTGAAATGTTAAAGGCTGATATAGCAACATCTTCGGAAATTCTACAGCAAGTCTTCAATAACATCTGGAACAATGAAATCATACCAAACAATTGGACCAAAGGCCACATTTTTAAATTGCGAAAAAAGGGAGATCTACAAATGTGTGACAACTGGAGAGGAATGGGTTTTTCTATGGGCCAGGCTCAGTACATTACAAAGGACAGAGGGAGATGGCGACACATTGTTGATGCATTATGTCCCATAGGGGATGAAGAGGATAAGTAAGTAATAGTTACTGACTGAGATCGAGGTGTTCAAGCTAGATGAACACCTGAGCCCGTGCAAATTGTGCGCCGAGACTGCGTAGCGGTCGAAGTGCTCAAAACTTGAACCCGAGATCGAAGTCGGTAACCGACTTACACTCTAGTGATATTGTTTATAAAAAATATATATGTTGGGTGAAAGTGGCCAAAGTCGTAAGTACATGTACATTTACATTGTAGTATTTTAGAAAAAAACATACATTTTACTAACAGGTGGATATTTTACATAGTATTCTGGAATAAACTATTGTTTTAAATCTATAACGGTAGTGTTGTTACATAAACATTTAAACTGCTCTAAAAGTTTGAATTAACATTCAAGTTCCAATGAAGCCACAGATCTTACAGGTTTTTTTTTAAATTATTTTTGCGTTTTTTTGTGTGTGTACGGTAACATGATCTCATTTTGAGGTGTATATTTTCATAATTTTACTCTTTGTCATTTTTACGCACTTGTTATATTATACAGTCCGACAAAAGTTAAGCACCACCTGACTTGTTTCAATAATATCTTTTCTAATAATGAACTTATTTCAAATCGGTTTGCTGTTTTCGTTACCTGTACACACATACTTACTTATCTGTGAAACAGGTTATTGATCGATTTTTATTCATGTGTATATGACAGGGTGTGTTAAGTGCCACGTGTACTTTTCAACATTTGCGTTTGCGAACGAAAGCTGATTTTTTGTGTGTAGAGTTTTAAGTTTCATTTTCTGTTGGTTTGGTATGGTGCGGCGAAAATTAACCATACCAGAAAGGTGGCAAGCTGTTGGCATGCATAACGGTGGTTTTAGCCATAGAAGGGTGGCAGACCACTTCAGGGTTAACCATTCCATCATTATGACTGATGCAGCGTTTTCGTCAAACGGTGAATGTTACTGACCGTCCACGTGCAGGTAGACCTCGCAAAATGACGCCGAGAGGACCGGCTCATATCCAGACGGACGCGGCAACGGCCGTTCAGTACAGCTGGTGCACTTCGTGGTAATTTAGCGTTTGGGGGCCACATTAGCACAAGCACTATAATCAGACGCCTCCACCATCAGTGAATGCGAGCGCGACGACCCATAAAACGTCCACAGTTGACATTACGTCATCGCCATGCTCGATTTGACTGGTCACATGATCATTTGGGGTGGACTATTCGCACATGTAGACGGGTCCACTGGTCTGATGAAAGTCGTTTTTTGTTACTCCCTACCGACGGTCGTGCAAGGGTTTGGCGCCAACGAAACACTTCATTTCAGGACAACCACATTTTGGGCACAACTGTTTTTGGGGGTGGAGGTGTAGCTGTCTATGGTTGTTTTTCCTTTGACTGTAAGTTGGACTTGTACATTCTTGATGGTAATCTGACAGGCCAAACATACCGTGACAATGTGCTCCCTCCACGCGTAGTCCCCAATTTCGACAATCATGCGTTGGCTGACAGGCCAATGTTCATGGACGACAACGCTAGGCCACATAGAGCCCGAATTGTACAACATTTTTACAGCAAGAGGCTGTTCAGACAATTCCATGTCCTGTGATGTCGCCAGACATGAACCCTATAGAGCGTGTATGGGACTTTATTGACCGAAAAATTAACCAACGCAATCCAACATGTCAAAATATTGACGAATTAAGAACTGCTATCTTACAGGAGTGGCAACAGGTCCCCCCAAGAACGGCTTAGGCGTCTTGTGCGAAGCATGACGAGGCGTGTTACAGAACTTCACAATAAACGCGGTGGATATACTCGTTATTGATTTTCATGCCTTACACATACGCACAATAGATGCATTTAAAAGTTCTTAAAATCTGAAGACTCTGCAATTTAATGCAATGTTAAAAACTTCCTTCAAAGACAAACTGGTCTTACGTTTATCCAGCACCTGTTTTAAACCCCATTTTTGCCACGTCATAGTCACGTCTTTCAGGATGATAAATATATCGTTGAATGGTAATTTTAGAGCCCTTGGTGTAGTCTTTTAAGAAGTGTAAGAAAAATGGTGATATCTATTTTATTGTTTTAACAGTATTGATGTCAAAAAATATATCGATAAAAATATAGGGTGGTGCTTAACTATTGTCGGAGTGTATATTTATTGGATACGTAACAGTTACCGACTGAGATCGAGGTGTGAGCCCGTGCAAATTGTGCGCCTAGACTGCGTAGCGGTCGAGGTGCTCAAAGCACCGGCGAGGGTGTTTATATAGCTTGAATCCGAGATCGAGGTCGGTAACCGACTTACACTCTAGTGATATTGTTTATAAAAAATATATATGTTGGGTGAAAGTGGCCAAAGTCGGAAGTACATGTACATTTATAGGTGTAAAACCACTAATTAATTTCTTTAAGGTTTTCTACTAAATTTGTGTTTTTTCGAGCTTACCTGGTCATTTTATCTTAAGTTTAACCTTTCCAAGACCATATATTTTCTGAAACGTACATGATTCCTCTACGTTCTGTCAAAATATCAGGGCATGTTTAAAATCTTGCAGTGAAATGCCATGCTACGGAAAACACCTACTCTAAAAATAGCTCGGTCATCCCCAAGAAATTTAGTATTTATAGGTCATGCATCAAATCCTCCATAGAGGTATTAAAATACAGTTAAGTCCATCAAATTTGGGCTCAAAATAATCCCTGTATAATTAACTTCAATTATCAATTAGTCCATTCCATTCAGTAGTTTTCAGAACACTACAAAGTGAAAGGAACTTTTTTCTTGAAAAGGGACTACTTTCGTATATGTTCCAAGCTCTGTTCCAAGCTCTGATTGGTGAATTAGTGGTTTGACACCTATATTGTAGTATTTTAGAAAAAAACATACATTATACTAACAGGTGGATATTTTACATAGTAATCTGGAATAAACTATTGTTTTAAATCTATAACGGTAGTGTTGTTACATAAACATTTAAACTGCAACTCACACAATTTAATCATTGCAATAACTAAAGTATGTGATTAGGAATTAAAATGTAATTAGGGCTAATCATATGATTAGTTTAATCACAAGTTCAACAACGGACCACAGGTGAACAATATTAACCTTGTCCCAAAAATGGGTCAAATTATTAAAGTACAGCGGTCTGTATCATCGGCCTCTATTAGCGGCCTGTAAGTGATATTAGAGGTCGCATTTACAATAGCTTTGCGGGGGGTATTATTGTACAAGTAATTATGACAACCTCAGCCCCACAAGGAGACGGACTACTATAACCCCGAATCCTACAATTTGTAATTTTATATCTGTGTGATATTGTAGTTTGTATGTTTAAAGTAACCTCACAAAAGAGGGAATTCCAGTAGAAAATGATAGTGCCTAATGTCTCAACAACCCCACATCCATGTCCGAAAGGGCATATAGTCTGTTAGATGTAGGGGAAGCTTCTCATGACCGTATTCCATGAGTGTAGATTATGTATATTATTTGCCTAATGTTTCAGCAACCCGTCCGAAAAGGCAGCAAGTCCGCAAAATGTAGTGGCAACTTTTCCCGACCGAATCTAGTGTATATTATTTCCCCGATATGAATCAAAACTTTCACCCATAGATCTTTCCCAAAGCCATTTCTTTACTAGTCATGGATATATCTAGAATACTGATCAGCTGACTTTAAGCAATTAACATTCTATCAATTTATACTTTAGGACAAAGGCATGTCTACAACAAATATAAAAATTAAATTGCAATTATCGCTATAATCACCTTTTCAATTCGTTGCACGACGTTTGAGCGCATTGGTCCTACATTTGAACGGAAAAAATCCTACGTTTGAGCGGATTTTACCATAGCTATATACCTGAGAAAAAAGATAAATCTAGTGAAATTGGTAAATGGCTATCCCAATTTTTTGGACTTCCCTTTCTGCCTCCGGATGAAACCGAAGACAGTTTTGTAGAGGAGATGATACCAGAGTCACCCACAAATGAACGATGTACTAAGTTCTCTGACTATTTATTAGAAACCTATGTGGACGAAAACTCAAAATATCCTCCTACAATGTAGGCTTCAAAACCTTACAGTACAGCTAAACGCACTAACAATGGCCCGGAGTCCTTTCACAGTCACTTCAATGATCAGTTTTATTCTGCACACCTATGTATATATGTATTCATTGATGTGTTACACTGGGAAATAGTAATTGCAAATATGCTCGTTTTTTTGCAAATATAACTGGTAAAATGCTAATAATTAAACATTACCAGTTATATTGGCGTTTACCAGTTAAATTAGACAATTCCTATTNCACCCATGTATATATGTATTCATTGATGTGTTAAAACAAATACAGACAACTACATACATTAAAATTCGAGGTCTTGACAACCCCGCTACAGTCAGGCGCACTGAGAATGAAAAACGTGCGTTTTCCTTAGAACAATACCGTAGGTTAGAGACAGGAGACATTTCTAGAGCAATTTACATGAAGTCAATGGGGTTGAAATTTTCCGCAAGAACTGATTTGTAAGATTTTAATGCTACTATTATAGACATTTTTAAACATTCTTAAATCTATTTCATAAAACATTTTAAATAAAGACTATGATGTTTTTATGATGAGTTTTTTTAGTGCTGTAATCTTTTATAATAAAGTGTATATATTTTTATCACATATTTGTACGTTATCCGTACCGTTTTGCATGTGTGATAAACGAAGACGTTCCCGATCCATATCAGTGCCCGGGGCAAATAACTGGTTATTGTGCCTTGTGTCGATGACGTCATTGTGACACCTAAGCAAACATCATACAAAAAACCGATAAATTGGAGATGAAAAATATCAATGCAAAACGTAAAACTGAGAGTAACATAAGGATATTCAAGGATTGGTTATCAACAGTGGGAGAACACCGTAATCCTGAATATATTGGAGTCGAGGAAATGTACATGCACCTGGCAAGGTTTTTTTTCAGCGCGCACGAAATTCAAACAGGATTACGAACCCGATTCATTTAAGAAATAATTCATGGAAGCCAGAGTTTGTATACAGTTTTAACATAGGTAACATTATTTTCGTACAAATTTTATCCCGGGCGTTAGCGAGGGATAAAATGCAACGAAAATAATGTTACCCATGTTAAAACGTGATACAAACTCTGGCTTCCATGAATTATTTCGATTCTAGTAGGAAAAATCTAACTTATTTTTTGAAGTGGAAGTCTGTAATGGAAATGCATTTCTGATTTCATAACAAAATTCACTAACCTTCATGTTTTACAGTTTACAGTTGTTTTTCTTTTATGTATAAATAGACTGTGATGCTATGAAGTTACTGATATTTTCCAATTTAATGGCATTTTGAATTTAGCAACTTAAACAAGTAAAATGCTCACAAAATCTTAAAAATAAATCAGTAACCATGTCTTTCAATGATGTCATCAGCGTTCCCAATCGTAACTACTCGGCCATTCTCGCTACCCTGCAAATAACCTCGTACGTAGATAGTAGAAATTCTTCTTAAATTGTTTGCCGGAAGTTAAGCTGCACAAAAATATAGTCCATGGAAATCCAATATGGAAGACATACTAAGTAAAATCTAATCATGCAAAACTAATTAAAACTTTAACTTTTATCCATGAAAATAATTGAAATATAGAAAATTATTTAAAATATAACTTTATCAAACTTTCATGTAACTGACATGTGAAAAGTAGTTCTATTTATCCGCCTACTACGTACGAGGTTATTTGAAAGGTAGCGAGAATGGCCGAGTAGTTACGATTGCAGCGTTCCTTGTAAACGTCTTCCGGAAGATGTTAAATTTCAAAAGTCAAAGTCCATTGATGGTTGTCTTAAGTATTTATTCCGGAAAAATATAGGTAAAAACTATACCGGCATTTTTATGTTTGTTATGCACCACAGTGCTGTATGAATACATAAAGTCACTAGGGAATTATGTTTGTAATTTGTTCGTCAATACGCATGAGCGAATTAAAATATATCGTGAGTTTTATCACTGTATTGTTTATATAGCCAATGAAGGACGTCATGTTAGAATGAAATGTATCCAAGCTTCCATAAGTAGATATCTTAGTGATGGCGAATGTAGATATTTACGCCATCGTATCGACTATTGAGAACTATGAAAATAAAACAGTTACTCTCATTTTCATCAGTAATAACTTGGTCCTGTCAACGGTTACTTTAATAATAACTCTAATAAGAAAACCGCTATCGTTTTGGCTCCTATTTTGCCCAACTCTAAAATAACACAATTCCCATACTCAAATATCCAGGGAAATGTGACAATAATTTTTTATGACACAAATGATATGAATTGGAAGTCTGATTTATAATTAGTGAAAAGTTATTTTGTTTATTTTTACACGTTATTTATTTTGTTGTTATGATGATGAATAAAAATAAATTCATTTATTCATTTACAATTTATTTATTTCAGTCATGGTTAAATATGTGATAATTATTTGGGCTGATATGAAAGTATCGGGATGATACCGGGACCGATATGGAAATGGCCATGTTATAATCTATATTTATTTCTATTTTTCACATTTTTAGATATTAAATTCCCCAGGTAAACCATAGGTAAAATACGCTCAAACGTAGGAAAGATTTGCACTCAAACGTAACACAATTAAATTAAATTCAATATTTTATTAAAGTCTCATTTCTTAAACATAATATTTGTACAATAAAAAATATTAAAAGTACATACATATACATATTAAGAGCCATTCAATACAGAATTATAAGAGACTATATACATTTAAATAACTTGATAATAACATAAAAACTACTATTGGTGTACATATATAAGAAAGGAAGAACTATTTACAGTATAAACTATTTAGACGTCTTTTTAAAATTTGTAAACAGGTTTTGGCACATATTCTAATCATATTTTCATTTGAGAATAAAGACATTATTTTCTCTTCATTATTAAAAGACATAAAATCAACGGTATAACTTTTTGCAACATTAAATAAATTTTCTCTAAAATCCTCATAAAATGAACAGTTTAAAAAGTACATGTGTTTCGTCCTCTATAAAATCACTACAAAAACAACAAATTCGTTCTTCAATTCTCAAATTTTCAAATCGACCCGTTTCTATTCTAAGTCGTGCAACTCCACATCTAAATTGAGCGAATGCACTCCGGTGTGAAAATAGCAAAGCTATTTTGTAATACATTTCTGTTTCAAATCTATTTTTAAAAAGTCGATACGTTCTGAGTTTATTTCCACCTCTACCAGATACAGATCTTTCTAAACTTAAACAGTTATGCCAATCATTTACATGTTTATCAAACAATCTCGATATTACACTATTAACAATAAAAGTAGTATCAACATTTTGTGAAATATTACAAAAGTGACGACTTAAATTAAGATCACGGAAGGTTTTGTTAACAAAAAATTCCAATTCTTGACACATTTATGACTTAAGCTCATGCAATTTGACCATACGAAAACCTTTCTATTTAGTCTATCAGAAGTCATATTATTAAGTCGACACCATAGACGTATAATGCATTTCCATTGTTTATGAAAAAATGGTGGCCATCCCATATCTCACACCTAAAATTGAAAATGCGCTCAAACGTAGTGCGCCCTATCAATTACATATCATGAGGTGTTTAAAAATACATAAATGTTAAATACAATAATACACTTTCAAATACATTCCATCTTATTAATATTTTTAAAAAATACATAAATGTTAGATACAAAAAATACCCTTTCAATTTAATTTCATCTTAATGTTATGAGAAAAAAAATACACAAATGTTAAAGGGGCATTATATGCCAAAATCGTAATTTTTTGCTACCCATAAAAATATCAGATGATTGATACATGTACCTTAATAAAACGTGTTTCTGTAACTTATGAATGTTATGAAATGTACGCGCATCGGGAGAAAAAGGTACAACTGCTCGTGTTTTGAGATCGATCAAGAAATGGACGCCATCTTATTAATTATCGGCATTGTTTACGGAGTTTCCCGAATCGTCATTAAATCAGTACAACAGTTAAAGTAATATTACACCACAATATCATGGAATTTTTGGATTCAATATTTTTACTTAATATGCCACTTAATTTAACTAAAATCAACTGCATAACATTAAAAATCCACTCAAAAGCAGAATTTATGAGCAAATCGCAAAATATTTGACAGTAGATAATTACTAGTAATGCAAATGATATGCGCGTGACCCAAGATTTGAACTCTTTCGGGGAGATTGTATAACGGGTGTGTTCGATTTGTGTTTGAATTATCTCCCTTTTGGAAACCTGGCTGTCAAAAGTAGACATTTATTTTTATGTTGATATGTTTTATTGATATATTTTGTAATGATAAGGCTATTTGTAATATATTTATCGTATTTAAACATTGACAAACTTCTGCAAATAAAATTTGTTAAGAAATTCGCAGAATTAAAATAATAACCATACCATTGTCAAGGTGACGAATGTTTTATATAATGCTTAATGTTTACATTTTCAACTTGTTCAAGGAACCATTGGCTATTAACAGTATGGCCTACCTAGTATAACTTTGATGTTTAAAATATAAGAGACGTATAACTTTGATGTTTGAAATATAAAAAAGTATAACTTTTAATCCTGTGTCAGTCTGTCTGTGAGCTTTTTGCTTGGCAACCACCAAGCGAGACATATCCAAACACGCGCCTGTTACAGAAAGTGATTGAATTAGTTGACGATGGATACAATATGAGATTTATGCATATCCAGGTTTGTTCCAATGGGATTCGATGGATACAAAATGAGATTTAGACATATCCAGGTTTGTTCCACAGGGATTCGAGCTTATAGCAATAGGAATTAAGGCTAATAAGTTTTCAATACTTTATATAGTCAACAAAAGGCGTGATATAACAGAACATACAAATCAACAATTGTAAAGGTTTCAAATAAATATTGCACACACAAAAAAATAGATGCAAAAACGACTGTAAAATACCAATATAAAAAATAACCTAGGTAGCACGGAGGTTCGAATGTAAAAAATCAACCCAGAAAAACATGATGTGGTGAGCAGCTAACAAAAAGTTTAAATTTTAAAGCATTCTGGGGTTAAAGCTAATCTAAATTTAAAGCCGAAAATTAACAAAATAGTGTCTCATCTTAAGCTGTCCAAAACAAATAGATTGAGTACTACTATAGAAGCAGGATCAAAAGTTATACTAAGTAGGCCATACTTTTTTTTAAATCTTTTTCTAAGTAGGCCATACTGTTAATAGCCAATGGTTCCTTGAACAAGTTGAAAATGTAACTATTAGATATTATATAAAACATTCGTCGCCTTGACAATGGTATGGTTATTATTTTAATTCTGCAAATTTCTTAACAAATTTTATTTGAAGAAGGTTGTCAATGTTTAAATACGATACATATATTACAAATAGCCTTATTATTACAAAATATATCAATAAAACATTTCAACATAAAAATAAATGTCTACTTTTGACAGCCAGGTTTCAAAAAGGGAGATAATTGAAACGCAAATCGAACACACCCGTTTATTTTTTCTTGATCGGCAATCATCGGTACAAAACAACCGAAAGTTAATTAGTCTCCACAACAATGGCGAGGACGAAAAACATGCACACGGATTTGCAAATTTCTAGTTGTTGTGAACATATTTTTGACTTGAAACATCCATGAATTGCTTAGTAAAGGTACCACCGTATTCCAAATGAATTTTCAGGGAAAAATTTTCTTCACCCAAAACTGATGTAATATTACTTTAATTAAGGACAAATAACCATGCAAGTTTGCAGTTAATAAGCGACAAAATACAAATTATTCGTTTTTACCTGTCACTCGTAAGGTCAGTTGCATACGGAGAAAGCGAGGTAACATTATTTTCTTGCAAGTCAGTAATCAATCGATCGTAATTTTCGTTCTCAAAAGGCGGAAAGTGGTACGATAATCTGTTTAATGTGAAATATTTACCTTTATTTCATCATTTTAAAGCTATTTAAAACATATACTTTTTTTGGTCAAAATCGTAGCTAATGCCTCTTTAAATATCAAAATTCACTTTCAAATACGTTTCATCTAAAAAATATTTAAAACAAGAACTATCTTTATTGGTTTTATAGGATTTGATAAGACATGTAAAACCTTCATCCTACTTAATGTGCAAGGAATCGTCAATAAATAGTAACAGCGTCCATCTTGGCCCGAGGACGGGACTGCCTGACAAAATTTTGAAAGGGGGTCACCAAAGGATTATTTTACCAAAGCTTGAATCCAATTGGCCCAGTAGTTTAAGAAAAAAAATTTCATCCACCTTTTCCGTTCTTAGCAACAGTGGCCATGTTGGTTAAATGTCTGGATTGCCGGACACAATTTTGGAAAGGGATCACAAACGGACCATTCCACCAAAGTTTGGTCTTAAGTGGCCAAGTGGTTTCAGAGGAGAATATTTTTAGTAATTGTGTACGGACGGACGAACGACGCAAAGTGATGACAAAGGTTCACATGACCCTTTGGGTCAGGTGAGCTAAGAAAAAGGGGGGTGCATATTATTTCCTTTCCGTGGTAAAAATCTCAAAACATTCATGGCTTCAACAATAACTTCTTAATATGTAATAGATGAAATGGCACTTTCTCAGAATTTAATACCCCAAGTCGCTCACATGAAGATCAAATAATACATTGAAAATAAAACTTTACAACATATAATACTTTGGTTAAAAAGAATATCGCTTAAATTTAAAGTTTAACACATATATACCATTAAAAGTAATCATATTATCAGTTATACTCAAACTCCCTTTGTCTGTATGGGGCGTAGGACGACGGACGCAACCAATCAGCAAACTACTAAATGACTTGGTTATTACAAGTGCCTTAAATCCGACTTGCTTATTACAAAGTGCTTTAAATCCGACATGTTTATTACAAGTCAATGATTTTCCTACTCATCTGTATGTGGGGTCTGGGTCCCTTATAATTGGGAAAATTAGCGCGTAAATGATGTGAATTGGGAAAAGATGGGAAGAGCAATACATTTATTAGTTTGGAGGTCCAGTAATAGAACAGCAATCATACTGTACCAAGGTTAATGCCAACAGTAAGAAATTCTTGTGATGAGGAAGAATGACCACAAAAAGATTACAAAACTTACATAAATACCCTTGGTGTACCACACTGTCATATAGACATGGGTATTTTTGTTCATTTTTCATTGAACTGAACACCCTTGCATCTGGTACCATGACCTCTGGAGCTCAACTGTCCGAATCAGAGTGACAGTCAGATTGCGTATATCAACATCACCACTATTTGCACTATTTACATATTGTTGGATGTCATTTGAAGCTGTGTTAGGTAATAAAGAATTTGATTTGGTTGTTTTTAGAGTGACATTCGCAGTGGTAACAAGACGTTCAGCTTCTGGGCATGGTGTATCAGTACTTAGTGTCGGTGACCGGTAGGGTTGACTCGACCTAATCCCACTTTTTTTTTAAATTCATTAAAGAAATCTAAAATTTCAAGTGGGAATAGCTGTAATTATTGTATAAACAATGTGCAAACATTGGGGCTTAGGGAGTATAAACAAAAACTCATTAACTTCAGGTAAACCTTGATTAGAGAATGGAGAACTAATATATTATATTAATTTATCATTTTTATTCTAATAAAAAACACATATACATACATAAATGATATCTCTATCAATACATTTATATTTCAACATCCATAGAACTTATTTTTTTTTTTTAACTACATGAAATAATAAACAACCATGTCTTAGCTTATGCTTGTTACTATTCATTTTGTAATGAAATTCTTATGATTCATGTTTTTTTTCAAAGGTACAAATATTTGTTAAAATATATTTTACTATTTATGTCATACTTGATTTCACTCCATATGAAAAAAAAAAGTTTCATCCCAATTTCTTAATTGTTATTAATAACACTTACTTCACTCAAATATTTTCCCTTCTTCTGCAATATTTGACATAAAATGCAGGTACATCACAGGTAATAATTAATTAGATACTAATTGCAAAAACAGCATAATAAACTACAACAACATCTATTGGAATACCTGCAATAGGTTGTTTTTTTAACGGGATTAGATAGATGACATCACCCGTACAGTAGTGGGTCGGACTCACTTCAAAGCACAAACAGTTTCACTAGCTTTATTATAGTCGGGTGCAGGACATTTGCGCACATTGATAGGACGTTTGCGCAATTTTTTTAACCCTTTTGCGCAAACTATTTATAGGCCTTTTGCGCAAAGTTTTATCCGTTATTCTATTTTAAAAAGTTTATGTTTACATCTTCCGTTCGCTAGGTAATATTACCTGTGAAGGACGCTTAGTAATATCTCCAGATTTGTTCCTGGATCTTATGCGCAGAACATGAGCCTCAGTTTTTCTGTCACTTTGACTGGATTCACAAGTGTGTTGATTTTTTGTTTTGAGCACTGTTGTTCCATCCTTGTCAGTTGTGATGAACAGTTTACAGGATTTCACTGTGCATCTATAAACGGCATCGTCCTACTTTAGAGTGTTGCTTATGAGGTATAATATTCCATCTACTACAATTGCAGGCTGATCCCTGTATTATCTGTATATCATATATATTATCTGTATTTACATGTATTTCAATTTGCGGAAAAGGTGTATCAATTCTAATTATGGTATACAAAAAAATTGTGCAAAAGGGAAAAGAAAATTTGCGCAAATGGAATTTTAAATTTAAATTTTTTTGCGCAAATGTCCTTCGCCCATTATAGTCATCAACCTCATTTTTCTCCTGGGGGAAGTAAAACTTTTTTTTTCTTAATCCAAAGGATTCAAGTTACATGTACTTCCTTCCATCATTACTGGTCAAGTTCTTAACAAAGTATTTAGAATTATGCAACATCGTGACATTTTTATTCGGCTTCATCAAATGTTTTCCGTTTTTCATTTGCAATGAATTGACAAAATATCAACTTAAGTAAATCACATCACATATTTTATTTTTTTATTAAAATTCTATATT
>MJUT01039848.1:17402-28798 GCA_002080005.1 Gigantidas platifrons | reverse complement strand
TGTAAATCAACAGCGTCAATATTTCAACAACGACCCAAAAAAAACGAGCCAAAAATGGTTTCAGTTGCATGATACAATAAGCGCAAGCTTGCACAACAATGCAAATTAACACAGGAATTAAATAAACGTAGAGAAAAATGAAAGGGCAATCAATAATTAACAGTTCGGAGGCACGGGAAATGTTAGGCATGAAACACAGAACGATGACAGACAAAACAACAACAAGCAAATAAAAACAAAAACAAAAACACACACAACACAACACATGAATCTAAAAAAACAAAACGAACAACACGGACACGAAAAAGCTACAGGAGAAAGTTCAATACATCCCAGTTTAAGATCTGTATTTGTTTGCCATTTTATGATATACATTTTTTAAATGAGACTATACCAACCAAGGTTTTCTTAATTTTGGTCCATTTGTTTCAGACTTTGGTCAAAATAGTCTTCACTTACACAATCGATAAATATATATCGACAACATGACATTATATTAAACAATACATCATGTTGCGGTGTAACGGTTATGTATAACTAAGTCATGGTAGCGACTTAAGAAGTGATAACCTCAATTAACTTAACAGACGTTATATGTTGGGAATTTGACACAAAAAGTGTATGCAATCCTCGTGAAATAAATGAAGAATTAAATTAAAAGTGTGATATCAAAGAAGTATAAAGTACATTGTGTGTGTATTGTCAATTTGAACTTTCAACTTTGAACTTGAAAGCACCATAAATGATATTGTAACCAATCAGAAACATTTTTGACCGTCATACACATCACACAGTTGCATTTTATAATTTGTTTATTGCCTATTGCTTACCATCGAATAGAAATAAAATAAGTTAACATGCATCTTATTACAATGAAAGGATACGCAGCTGGTGGCATGTACGACCAGAGCGGTTCTGCAGCAGAATATGTGTGTCTACCTCATGACCCGAACTTGATAACCAATGTAGCACCAACAAATCCATATGGGGCCACAACTCATATCTATGGAGCAGAATACGAAGACAATGTTTTTGGTTCCAATGTGTTCAATAATGATGTACCATGTGCAGTTTGCCATTCTACCCTTAGATCATCTGTTCTGATGATTCCTGGCAGAAATCATTGTAATAACGGCTGGAAATTTGAATACAACGGGAAATTAGCTTCTGGGTATGAAGGTGAAGTGGCGCCCTCCCAATATGTTTGTGTTGATAGTAACCCGGAAGTTTTCGAACGAAGATCTGCTGACAAGAACGGGAAACTTTTTTATCCTGTACGAGCTAGTTGTGGTGCGTTGCCATGTCCACCGTACATCAATAATGCTTTTCTAACATGTGTTGTTTGTTCCAAATAAACACATTACGATTTGTCAGAAGAGTTTTTCTTAATAAACATGGGCTGACATTAGAATAGATTTAATAGATACGAGCTGCTAACCCTTCCAGTATAAACTGGTACCAGTCTCAGTGTTCGTGTTGTTATAGGAAGAGAAGTTTGAAGATACCAGTAGGTTAAACAGTAGGCGTAAATCAACGGACAGACAATAAAATGGCCCCCAAAAAAGGACAAACAATGATTGACAAAACACTACATAGAGAGAACGGGCATCACTAATTCACTTAAATCGGAGGTGAATTCGTATGCTCGGTAAGGGTGAGCAATTCCCGCTTTACTAGGGCTATCTATCGTGTTACACTTTTAGCTCACCCTGGAATGTCATGTAAGTGGAAGGAACAGGCTTATGATTACGACAAACGGTAGATACCCGTGGTCATTTTTGACACAAATACCGGTATTCTGGAACGGTTAATCAAGTCATTGTGGTGACCATAAAACGTTCGAAATGATGAATTTCAGTAGCATCCTTGTTAGCAGCAACCATCTATCTATGAAATCATGATAGAAACCACAAGATCTAGAATGTCCTATCAACTGACAGATATATACTGTGTATGTAGGTTCTATGTTGTTGCATAATAAGCGATGATATCCTTTATATTACTCATGATTTTTTTCAATTTCTGACCTAATTTTGGACAGTGAGTTCTCCTTTTTTAGATGGAGACAAATATTCTTACAATATATTTAACAAGTCTTCTCATTAAGATGTGTTTTGAAAGTTCTATCACTCACAATATGGACTTCCCAATAACGAAACTACTTTTATTACTGTGGGGAATTTCCACTCTTCACAGGGAAGTCCAATCAAAAAGTACTGAACACCTTGCCGAATGGATGTAGATGAGAGCACTATGTTTGAAGAATATCACACTGACTGTGCATGTCAGCAGCTTGCTTCAGAACAAAGCAAAAACTGTTCTCTTAATACCCAATAACTCTCCGTTTTCTTATAGCGATCTTCTTATCCGAAAATGCTTGTATTTGATATTTAAAGGAGATGAAACCAACTGGGATCCTCTGGCTTTTACCTCTATTTCAATGTCAGAAAAATCTGGAGATATTAAAGGGTGAATCAGACGATATAAATCGAATGACAAACAATACAACTGCCAAATAAAATGGACAGACAAGCAAACTGGTGGAGGAAACAATAATACACAGTCAAAACAAGATTGGACAATACGAACCTTATTAAAGCATGGGGTCGGCTCAAACGATTCTTTTATTACACTCGTGATCACATGAACCAATTTTCCAAAAATAGGGTACCTAATTTTTATATGCTATTCATTACCATCTTTTTCTGAAAATATCAATGGGGTAATCAGAAACCATCAATCGAAGAAGAACAGGGCAATGCAATTGCCAAAGGAAAACAAGAAAAGGACATACAATCATCTACTAGACACTGCACAGAAAAAATATAGATTGAGCAACATGAAGCCTACTAAAAATCAGGGGTGAACTCAGATGTTCCAGAAGGGCAAGTAGTTTGTGCTCCACTAGTGGCACCCGTCGTGTCACTATTAAGCGATTCGAACATCATGTGATATGGAAATAGAATGAATGAATGAATACGTCCTTGACTTTCTCCACGAAGATTTTACATTACGTGGTCACTTTTAGATTTGTATCTTTTGTTAGAACCCTAGTAACACTTTTCTGTTGGTGTTGAGACATATCTATTGTGAGTTCAATATTATAAAGTTGTTTACATCATCTGTCAATGTTTTGTCTTCATCACTGACTGACATCCTAAAATATTCTACCAGATTAAACAGTTGGAACAAACAATGACTGCAAACTCCATGCTACATCTTCCTTGTCATGCTAATAAAGCACGCACATTCAAACTGATTCGATTAAATTCAGATCGTTCAGATGTGCTGTAGTTTTTCTGATGCACTGTAGTTTGATGGAGCGTTGTATTTAGTTTTCATTTCCTGATCATTTCAACAACAGACTTGACATTTTTAGACACAGGGTATAATTTAAGATTATCTTTTACGGGAATTGTTTAGGAACTATTCTAACTCATGAAAGGTCGGAGCAAAATGCCTGCTGTCTTTTAATCAGTTTGTGAGTGCATCGACCGAAATTACACATCGGTGAAAATATCGTTTAATCCTAAAGACACAGCAATGAAATGAAAGCTTGCGGATACTGTCAACGGAGTAATGAGAAGGCATAAATCGGAGAAGGATAAACAATACAATATCAAATAGAAAAACGACAAAGGAACAGACAAACAATGATTACAAAACACTACACAGAAACTAAAAATAACACGAACACCACTAAGACTAGTGGAAGAACTCATGTGGTCATCTGATATAGAAATCGTGTTGAATACCAGTATAAGTAAATAAATACAAATAACTTAAATAAAACAGGAACCCACTACATAGATTAGTACCACAAATGTACATTTCATCTGGTGCATGTAAATTCATGTGTCACGTCGGCCATTTTCTGTTCTTCGAAATACGGTTATCCCTTTGATCTTACAGTTATTATAGGATCCATTTAATGTATATTGACTTTGTTTGCACTGAACAGCAAAATTACCCAGATGACATTTAGATAAAAACGACCAGGAAGAACAGATAATGTGATTTAAAATATTATTCTAATATGACGACATTCGTTCGCTTTGTACACAAACCAGCTATCTATTACTTCTTATACTCTCATTGGCACATGCGCAGTCCACATATTTAAGCCAGGTGATAAAAGCACACAATAAAATTATTTACACTGTTGTTACTACTTTAAAAACACCTATATTCACTGAAAATAATCGTAATAATCCAAAACAATTTATATAAACGTGCTAGGTGCAATTAAAACGTGCAAGCACCATATTATTGATGCGACTGTTCCATTAATAAGACTTTACCGTCGTAATAATACGTGTTGATGAGTTATCCTCTGCTCGAATTTGGAAGGATGAAATATAGAATAGCCAACCAGCACCACAAAATTGTGTGCGACCTCGCCCTCAAACATAGACATAAATTACCGCTTTTCTCATCAAAGTACACTACCATATTTGTACTGTTGGACATATCAGAATGGAAATAATTCATGAAAGTCATACTGTGTTGTGAGTTTTGACATGAGTTTGCAACATATTAGGAGATTTTATCCCTCGTAACCGCTCAGTATATAAATAAATTGGCTACACGGTTGTGAAAGACGTGGTGGTATATTTTTCCATCTTAATTTTTTTCTGTAGGTGTTTGTGGTCGTATTCACGACTTAAGTATTTATTTTTAATTTATTGTTTTACTCTTTTTGCTTTATCTATCCCGGTGGTCAGTTGTTGGTCCCTCTTAACGAAATTTTTAGATTAGCGTAATCTAAAGTCTTATCAGTTGACAGACGTAATAAACGTTGACGCCATTTTCACCAATGTCTGGTGAAATGGCTCTATTTTCTCAGTATTTTGTCGCCATATGTGTTTTTGTATTGTCAGTACACGGTGAAAAACGTCTTTTACTTAGTGACCCGGATGTCGTTAATAACATATTGTTACAGATGGAGAGAGACATACATAAACTTACCAGCAAAATGACGGATTTAACATTCAAAATTGTCACACTAGAACAATCGAGCAGTGGTTAGTGTAATAATTTGCAGAACATGTAATATACTATACACACTTTCAGTCCTTTGTCAATTCTCTGTTCAAATCAAAATATAAAAATCATAACAGTGTTATCTTCCAAATAATGAAATAAGTTTTTTTCCCTGTCGATTTTCGAGTGATCTGTTGTTGCTGATTACTTGTTTCCTCAAGGAGTCTAGTGGGGTAAATGACGAGGTATTTTATTTTCACTTATTTTTGGAATTTAAGGAATGACTTGTCACTGACAATTAATAAAAGACGTGATCAATGCCATCTTTTGTGTGATTTGAGAGTCTAAAGTAAGATATTTAGTATTCGGTTTGACACAACTGGTAATCGAGCCATGATCAACTACTCTCTAGGAGAGCACACTTACTATTACACCAGGATATTTGATATACCTTTTTATTTAGTGTGGGTCTATAGTTCGATATATACTGAGCCGTTAGAGTAACAATTGGTTTAAGCATATGGTAGATTGAATGCCCGCATGACTGTTTCATTCACTTTCTCTACGGAGATTTTACATTACATGGCCACCTTCCTTCTTTCTAACAAGACTCTACGCTTCGTTAATTTTACCTCAACATTTTCAATAATATCTTTGTTTATGTTAAACCATATCTGAGTTAAATATGACAACAATGTCTGCCAATATTTCGTAATTTGCTTACCCAAAGGTTGACATTAAGAAGGCATCAACATCCGATCAAATGCACCAGGTATGAACAATGACCACAAACTTTATGTTAAATCATCTAAGACACACGAATAAAATCCCGTACCTTCAAATAATTCAAATAAAAATAAATCCTTGCGAAATTTTAGTTTCATAAAATTTCGTCTGTGTGTGTATGTGTATGCGTGCGTGCGTGCGTGCGTGCGGAATCTGGGGTCGGACGCGTGTAGAATAATCTCGTTTGAATTTAACTTGGGGTCAGACAACGGTTGCTATCTAGTATGTATATGTTCTATTATTATCAATTGGAATGAAATGACATGCTTGCTATGTTATATCTAAGACTCGTCGACAAAAGTAGAAGGGAGAGATAAATAGGTCGATGCTCAATTCAGCGATATGAAAGTTGACTAAAGAAGCTGTCACTCCATTTCGCATTTGCAACACTCATGAAGTGTAATTGTAATGGCTTTCTATTATAATATCATATTATGAAAGCAAAGTATAAACAGTGTTGGTCATCGATTCCACCAATATCAACAAAATGAACAAATCTCATCTAACACAAAAAAAGGATCACGATCTATATCCTTTAAAATCCAGGTTCTGTCTTGGGACATACACAAACATGTGGCTTAATATGCTTAATGACCGGCATACGGAGATTATCTCCCCTGAACCTATTTCGTATCCCCTGAAAATGGAACTCTCTTTAGTTAAATCACTATGTATGTTGGATAATCTACAGGGAAAAAATTCAGTGGGCAAGAAGAGTTTGAAGATACAAAAGGGGTAATCAGAATCCGCAAATCGAAGAACAGACAAATTTAGTGGCCGTGAGAAAGTCCCTGTGAATAATCTATACATAATCAGTTTATTTGGCTATATGATATTGAAAAAATAACTTGATGTATAATTTGAGTTTCTTTTTTCTTGTCACCTATCATGGAAGCTGGATTCATTTTGCATAATAATTAGGGCGTAAAAAAACAAAAGGTCGAAAGATTGACGAGAAGGGTTGAAAAAACGAAAAGTCTAAATTATTACAAGAAACACCAAAAGTAGACAAAAATTAGAAATTTCAATGTTGCTTTTTTGTAGTTAATCTTCTGCTTCTTTTGTGAATATTTCTACTTTAGGTCCAAGGTGTTTATTTCTAAATTTTGAGCAATTGTGTTTATTATAACAAATGTGTTTTTATAATAATCTGTCATTCTCTAAGATATTTGTACTTGATTAAGATATCATATATATTTACATTGTAGGTGCTATTTACACTAGATGGGGAAGGCGAACATGTCCAACGAATGGAACTGAAATTGTTTACGAAGGTAATACAAACACTTTGGTCCATTGTTATTATTCATAAAAAAATGTTTACTACAAAGAGCAATAATTTATTTTTTTATTAAAATTGTTGGTTTATACATATATTTATAATGATGGTGATTACTTCAAAGCTAGGTGCTCATCGTAGCCCGTACCACTCGCTAAGTTACGATATATCAATTTTTTATTTCAACGGTATCGATGGTGTAAGATAAGTGTGCTCACATGGAGTGAAGTATATCGTGGTTTTCAGCCCTGGTCGGATAAAACAAAAGACTATAATAAGTTATTTGCTGGTTTTATGCTAAGCACGCGGCATTAAGAAGGAAGGACAAAAACTGACCGGCTCGGACATAGGATAATGGATTGACATGTCTACCGCGGAGTGTGGTTTCATTGAGCTTGCACTGACAAAACCTAATTGTGTCTTGATCTAGTACATAGGGACATTATCATATCATCTAATTGAATGTAACTTGTTCTCATCATGATACAATACAATACAATGCAATACAATACAATGCAATGCAATGCAATGCATAAGCTTTACTCAGAGTCGGAAAGAAGCAAACACACAATTATAACATAAGCTCTAGTGAGCTTTTAAATCCGACGATGATATTCGTCAAATTCGTCAAAATTAATCACTTCGCGTTAAGCAACAATTACTCACTCAATCAATTTATTATCATATGATAGTTTAACATCTTCAGTTTTATTGGTGGAGAAAACCGGAGTACCTGGGGAAAATTACCACCCTGTCGCAAGTCAATAACAATGTGGCATCGAGTACACCTCGCAATGAGCGGGATTCGAACTGACAGGTTTAGTGGTGATAGGCACTGATTGCACAGATAGTTGTAAATCGAAGTACCATACGATTTCTGTCCGTGTTGTTTATCTTTTTAATTTTCATTCTAAATCGATTTACACAAGTTAACAGATCCCTCCTAATATCGGTGTATTTACTACATTCAAAGAAGAAATGAAACGCATCTTCTGGAGGAACACCACCAGCACAATTTGGACTAGATACTATATTTGATTTAAATAAATCGTTGTTCAAGAAAGAAGCTGAACATCGAAGTTGTGTTAATATCATATTTAACTTCCGTGGACCATACATGAAATGTTTAGGAACAATATTTATTTCATTTGCATTTTTTAGTAACGCACGTCTCTAACAGAAGAAGGAATGAATGACGAATTCGTCGAAGAAAGTCTACAAAAGGGGACTATTAGATCGCTGCCATTACGTAATGGGTAGATTGTTGTACTTTGAATAGTGGGGGGAATCAAATCATGCAGATATTGCGGTGCAAGACCGTTGTATATCTTATAAAACAATTGAAGTTTTCTTCTGTGACGCCTACTATATAATGGTTCCCAGCCAGTTTCGAAATATAAAGAATCAGTCTTTGTAAATATGGGCAATCCAGTTACAATTCTGGCAGCTTCTAACTGTAATTTGTCTAATTTGTTTGAATGGCACGTACCACAATTGTCCCAAACTTCACACGCGTATTCAAAGATGGGACGGATATAAACCAAATACATTTTTTCTAAGTTTTGTCTAGTCATTTTAAATTTTAATTTTCTTAATACTCCTAAATGTTTACTTATAGTTTTAGCAATATTTTCTACGTGCTCGCTCCACTTCGCGTCATGAGATAATGTTACACCTAAATGCTTATGACTGGAGTTATTAGATATTAATTTACTATTGAATGAGAAATTTAAATTATTGGGTATTTCCACATTTGAACAGATCATAATTTCAGTTTTGTCTGGATTACATGACATGAGCCATTGTCCAGACCAAGTACTAAGTTTATTTAGGTCATGATTTATAACTAATTCTAAAGTATCAAGACTGGAGCTTGAATACCCCAAGGATGTATCATCAGCAAATAGCCTAGTTAAAGAAAGAAGTTGTTCACCAATATCGTTTATATAAATGAGGAATAATAGGGGATCAAGCACAGACCCTTGGGGTACCCCAGCAAAAACATTAGACAATGATGACGACGAATCTCTGATGACCACTTTTTGCTTTCTTTCATGAAGATAATTTTTAAACCATGATAGTAAATTTCCTGTTATTCCATATGATTTCATTTTATGTATAAGTCCATTATGCCATACCTTGTCAAAAGCTTTTGAAAAATCATAAAATACAAAACAACTAAATTCTTTATTTTCTAGTGAATTTAAAATAGTGTTATATAATTCAATTAATTGATGAACAGTTGAGTGCTTGGGTAAAAAGCCGGATTGGTATTCGTAAATAAGTTTGTTACTATGAAGATGGTTGTAGACATGTTTATAAACTACTCTCTCCATAACTTTTCCTACACAGCTTATAAGGGATATGGGTCGGTAATTAGATGGTAAAGAGGAATCTCCCTTTTTGAATATTGCGATTACATGAACTATTTTCCATGTGGATGGATATTTACCTTGGGCCAAAGATTTATTAAATATAATTTTAAGTGGTTTTGCTATTTTTTCTGGTGATATTTTTAACGTCTTATGACTGATACGGTCACGACCGGGCGCTTTTTTTTAATCAAGAGTATGCAGTATGTCTTCTATTTCATTCTCTCGTATTTGAATATCATTAATAATATTATCTGTTCTATTCTCAAATTCGGGAAGATATTTATTTTCTTCGTTTAATTTAGACATTTGTCTGAGTCGTCATATACAATATCGTCAAAATGTTTATCATTAATTGTGTTTTGGATTGGTGGAATAGAATTGTTCCCCTTGTTTGATTTTATTAACATTTTCATTATTTTCCAATAAGTTTTAGAATTTGAATTATCGAGTAAAAAATTGTCTGTTATTTTCAAATTTTCCCTAGCTATTTTTTTCATATTGTTTACTTTATTTCTTTGTTTTTTAAATTTCGTTATATCACTCTATTGTGGTTTAAAACCTTTTTTCGTATTCGATCGCGAATTCTAATTTCCTTTCTTAATATATTGTTGAACCAGGGCTTGTCATTTTCTCGTATTACTATTTCCTTAGTAGGTATGCAATCCCTAGCTATTTCTAAAAACGTTTTAGTAAATTCATTACACATATCATCGACATCATCAACATTTCCTATCTTATCATTCCAATCAATTTCATTTATATTTTTGTCAAACTTTTCTATGTCTATTTTGTCATATTGCCAAATTTCTCTTTTAAATGTAGTTGAACTTTCCTTGGGACAATCAATATATGCAACGGCTGCA
Source organism: Gigantidas platifrons (assembly GCA_002080005.1). Taxonomy (NCBI): domain Eukaryota; kingdom Metazoa; phylum Mollusca; class Bivalvia; order Mytilida; family Modiolidae; genus Gigantidas; species Gigantidas platifrons. Next base: position 18,512 of record MJUT01039848.1, on the reverse strand, counting down.
TCATGATCGCTAATATTTCGTGGTATATTTATAACATCAGAATAAATAGAATTAAGATTATCACTCAAAATAATCGGATCTAACAAAGTGCTAGAATTTTCAGTAACTCTGGTTGGTTTATCAATAACATTTTTTTACACAAAATAAGTTTGAATTCAAGTCCCCGACTAGCACGATATTTTCATTGAACTGAGTGGCCAACTCGATTGCATACATTAATCTGTTCCAGTAATCTGGGTCAGTCCATTGTGCCCGATAAGTGTTGCATAGGAGAAAGGATTGACCATTAGCATTAATCTCGACCCAAAGTGTTTCATCAATTGAATTTTCTAATTCTTGTTTTCTTACCATTCGTATCGTATCTTTAGCATATATTAGTAGACCACCACCCGCATTTGTTCTATCTTTACGCTGGATTATATTTGAAAAGGATTCAAGAAGAATGTCACATTGGTCAATTCGTTCGTCAAGGTGTGTCTCCGTTAATAATAGGATATTAAAATCTTCAGCGAAATCATTGAGAAAGTCAATTTTATTTCTTAAACTACGTATATTAAGATTACAAAGAGAAATTGTTTTGTCTAAATTGACATTTTGTGCATTGGAGGAGCTTGGTCCTTGGGGGATCTGGATTAATCTCGACATTGCCTATCATAAGTATGAATGTCAATATGAAAAGAAGAAATACTGCATTTACATTTGGATTTAAACTTTGGAGACAAAGAAGTGCAGCAAAAAGGAACGAGCAACGCATGTTAGTCAAAAATATATCTTTGTATGAATAAGCGGAAAGGTTAATGGTCTATTTGATTTCCTCGTATGCGCATGAAATAATCCAATAGCCGCCCTGTATGCCTCTAGGCTGTTACCCATTTGGCAACAGGACCACCAATTGGCATCCAGGGCAGCCTAATTGTCTCATTTCATGCACATGTATAATATGCAAGCCATCGTGTCCACAAACATAAGAAAGGGTAAAAAAGGGGAAAAATGAAAACAACTGAAACAATAAAAATGTACAAGCAAATAATCTCAGAATTGGTTGCTACTTTTTCTGATAATTTTGAAATAATTTTATGATTAATACTTTTGGAGAAATCATGATTTAAA
>MJUT01039847.1:3438-22275 GCA_002080005.1 Gigantidas platifrons | reverse complement strand
TACAACTAGATGTTCAACTAGTGGACAACCAATCCTTAATAAGGTAAGTGTGCCTACAACTAGAGGTTCAACTAGTGGACAACAAGCCCTTAATAAGGCAAGTGTATCTACAATTAGAGGTTCATCCAGTAGACCCCTTAAAATACTTGCCAAGTTTGGAGAAAAAAAACATTAGTTTGGTGATTTTGTTGATCATGTCTATCCCATTGAGCTTGAACTAAAACCGTAGATATCAAGTTTGCTGGTGTTTCTGGAATTACCTTCATCAGATGTCATGTACACTCAAAGCCAAAATATTTGGAAGCAAACTAAATTAAAAATCTTTGGGAGTAAAAAAAAATACAAAAGGGTCTAAGCAGATAGCCAAATTCGAATATGTCGAAACACTGATTACTGGACAAATGATATCCTAGGCGACTAATAGTCCATCATCCGAGGTATAGACACATGATTACACAAAGTTTTCGCAAGTTATCTTACCTCATATTTAGTGAGGTAATGTTTGGTGATTACATTCATTTAGGTAAGTAGATGTAGCATGTAGTGCAATATTTTAGCTGGGTGGAATATTTAATATAGACCTGATTTGCTTTATGAAGCGAATTGTATATTTCTGATTCAAACCTCACAATATGTAACTATGTTAATTGATTGTGTCATGCAACTATATCATTAACATCAGGTAACACCATGTACTAAACACACCAACAGACAAATCTTGTGTAATCTACTTTGAGTAATGTCTTCCTTTTACCTTGCTTGTTCTTTATCTCTTCATAAACATTAGTATTATCCTGTTCACCCAGCGTTTCATACTGTTCTGTTGTTCTGTAATATAATTTACACTAAATTGTATTAACAAAACAAAATATAAAAATATAAAATAATGGTACATCACAGAAAAACACATAAAATACCCAATTTTAATGATAATTGCTATATCGTTAAAATGCCCCCTGAAACCGTTCGTCTGAGAGTCGAATGTATTGTTGTCATGGTTAATATTGTTGTATTTAAATAATGTAATTTATTAAAACTAAAAGCTAAAAAGGTATGGTCAATCTCTCTCAGGCTTACCATTGGTTTATTTTGCGTATTGTGATGCCACTGTGTGTCAGTTGTACTCTTTTCATACATGCATCGCTTGCAAAATTGGGAGGCCCTTTGACAGCAGATTGTGTTGTTGTTATTCATGTACCCTATGCAAGCTGTGAAGCCATTCGACAATATAATATATTGTTGTCATACATGTAGCCTATGCAAAATTCGTAAACCGTTCGACAGTAGATTATATTGTTATATACCACTCTGATGTGAACCCATCCCATTGTGCAATAGATTGTGCCATTGTCATTGACAACACATGTTGTGAGACAGTTAAGTACCACATTGTACTGTCATAGTTTACATATAGTTGACTATTAGGCAGTTATAAAATGTAAAATATTGTTTATATTTGAAGCATGCTATCATACAGTTTGGTGGTTTATTTAAATCCATTTTTCCTCATTAAGTGTTATTCACTCTGTAAAAGGTTACTAGAGGACCAATCTTATTGGTTATCGTCTCTTGTGGCAGCTGAACAGTATTATATATTTACTGAGATAAAGCGTAACAACAATCAGTATATAAAGAAGGTGAAAAGGTTACAAGACAGTGACTGTCTCATTAATATACTTACGATTCAGACTGTCTTTGTTCTGGAAAATTAAATATGATTAAGTAATATTTGACCACATCTACACTCAAAATGCTGATACATAGAACAGTATGCAACATGTCATTTGTGTGGCTAACAGCAAATGTGGCTATGTACAACCTTAGGATGTGCGAGGCCTAATGCTGTTCTCTGTAAAACCTGCAGTATGTTGTTGTGTGTGCTTGAACAGCCGAGAGCAGATAATTAAAGGACAAAAGCAAATTGGTTCCAATTGGTCCAATTGGTTTAAGACCGGCCCTGGTTATGTGCTTTTGGTTCAAAGATAAATTTGTTTTATAAAAGTGATAAATAAAACAGTATACAACATGTCATTTGTGTGGCTAAAAGTAAATGTGGCTTTATGTATGACCGGCCTCAAGAGCTGCGAGACCCAATGCTGATCTCTGTAAAACCTGCAGTGTGTTGTTGTGTGTGCTTGAACAGCCGAGAGTAGATAATTAAAGGACAAGAGCGCATTGGTTTCAATGGGTCCAATTGGTTTAAGAGCGGCCCTGGTTATATGCTTTTGGTTCAAAGAGCAAATTGTTTTATTGCATGTTTTGGTTAGATATATTCTACTGTACACTAGTTATACCTCAAATCATATGGTAATGTCTTAACTGTTATTGTACCATCAGATGTAAGCAAGCTAGGTTGATATATTTCGTTTAATCGCGCACTCGGACACAAGTTTCAAATAGTTATTGTACCATTCTTTTACCATATCCTATTGCATCGTAGAATAGAAATAATATATTATTTCACACCATTTGTTTCAAATGGCAACAAACAGAAAAACCACAACACTGTCTTTAAAATTACATGCATAAAACTTAAAGCACTTTATATAGACTTTCTAGGACAACCTATGATTGTTACTGAGAGACTTCGGTTAATAAAAAAATCACCCTCCATACTGTTTTACGAAACGAATTAAGATAATAAATTCATCGTACCTTGTTCACTTGATAAACCACCAGAGGTATTTGGAATGTCTTGCATAGCTAATATTTCGTAAGTCGCTGTAGAACTACAATGCATAGATGAAGTCGTATTTTATAGTATAAACATACACAGTAGAATTGACAAATATCTTCAAATGTATAAATTCCACTAAAATGAATAAAGTAAAAAAAAAATGGAGTCAAATTGAAACAAGTATCACAACGTCTGCAGAAATTAAGATTTAAACCATACCATTGTAGAAGCGGAAGGTAAAATGGATGCCCCTTACACATACGTACACGACCACTCAATATTACGGGTTGGTACACACATTTCAATAAACAGTAGTGGGTTGAACTATTTTCGTATGTGTCCAAATCTCTCTTCTCATTGAAATGATGTGGACATGTAAGATGGTTGAATAACAACCATTGTCACAATGTTGAATATAATACATTTATAATTTAATCTCAGATGTATAATACTATTGACAATGATTGCTATATCTTTCACCAGTAAATACGTTTATTGATTATAATAAGTCAAGTCGTAATCGTATGGTAGTTTCGTTTACTCGTATAATTAGTGCCTATCATCGCTGATGTTGTGAGTTTGAATTATGTTCATGGCGAGGTGTACACGATACAACATTATGTGATAAAGTTTGTCAGTAACTTGCGACAGGTCGGTGATTTTCTCCTCCAATAAGCTGACCGCCACGATATAACTGAAATATTGATGACAGTGGCGTTAAGAATCATAACCCTAACCCTATGATATTTCAAACATATTATTTCTTATTCCTTTAATCGTAAATGATTATACGATTAAATAATTTTAGGTATCCACCTTTAATATATAACAATTATGATAATCTGATACAATGGATCATATATTAGCTATTTTGTTGAATTCTGTCGGATAGTACTACTATGATTGTACCACAGAACAAGGTTAGTAATGCATATTCTATTTTTAGCAGACATTTTTCTTTTCTTCAAGAAAATCGAATTATTTTCTGCTGACAAGTTATAATTTTGTTCCTGGTAGAAATGTTATATTTGCATCGGAATTTCTTTACTATTAACTTTGTGTTATGCATAGCAAAATGATGTCTTTAGATACTCACGTATTGCCACCTCTCTGCTGTAGATCTGAAAATTGAGAAAAAGTAATAAATAGAAAGTACATGACATGGTATGTTGTCAGGAGTATACAAGAACAAATATGTAGTTGTAAAGTAATGTGAAGCTTCCTGTCCTTCCTATTCCATTCCATTTACTACGTGGAAACTCATTCTGTCAAACCCAAGTTACTATATCACTATTAGACTTAGAAGTGAAAACTAATAAAATATTGATAATTTAGCAGAGATGGAGGTGGAATTTTTAAAAGAAAAAGAAACATATTGTTTCCTTCCTTTGATAAAAACTGTGTCAGGGACATATTTCAACTGATCAAGCAACGATGTACCTATCACTTCATGAATTAATACAACGGATATCAAAAGAAATAGAGGCAATTCGGAAAAAACAAACTACCAGATGTCTGAGGTAATAACAAACACACGTACTTTTAATATTTATACAGCGAAATTTGCATTGAAACGTGGATTACTCCATGTATGGTTTGTGAAGAAGCTTATTTATGTGTAATGTGTTGATTTTCTGTTCCTTTGTTTGATAATCTAACATCTAATTCTGAATACTAAGTAACAGTCATTGATCATGATATCTTTCCTGTTTGAGTATCCGACTAAATGTTGTGACACACCGCCAATAGATACTGTAATATTTACTTAACGGGCCAGTTAGTTACTGTTATTTAACAACAAATGAAAGAGAAACACACCCAGCTATATCGTGATGAGGACAAATTAGTTTTGGTTCTAGCTTCTAAATGCTGCATGTTTAGCGGAAAGCAGTAAATACCAATTTTATAGTATTTGATTGACACGACCCGGCTTCGATCTAACCAGGCGAGAACGCTAACTGCTACCCAACTCATGCCGTTTTGCTTAGTGAAACTTGTGTATCAGATTGTAGCTGGTTTTGAATATTCTCAAACACAGATTAACATATGACATTATTTTCTTTAATATTTTCTCGATTGTTGTTTTGTATGGAGTTGGTCTACATGCATAGAATAAGGTACTGCTAAAAAAAAAACTATTAGATACAATTGCGAAAAAAAATGCGACAATTTCGGAACAGATCCATAATCCAATCGAAAAATCGTAGAAAGAGGCAAAAAGTATAAAAGTATACTCCCAATACGCATATATACATGACAGGTCACGTTGCCTGTCTTGATAGATGTACTTAGCGAGGTTAAACAAGTTCTATGGAGATGTCACGGTTACACGGGAATGAAAAACATACACATACCTTGAATGACTACGTGCATTGCAATGTTAGATTTAGGACATGTATTATTGAATAGAATGGTATAAATACCAGACTGGTGCTTCAAATATTATCATAGCTAAATGTTCTTGATATATGTAGAAGTATGTTGTAATTGTTACCTTCATTTCTCGTATCACTCGTATCCTCTCTGATGTCTTCGTATATGCCATTGGTTCTTCGGTTTAGAGAAGACATTTCGTCAGTATTCTCCGATCTATATAATATATAACATTATATTTAAACATTATAAATATGATTGAAAACTTCAATCATATGCCACCACTCGACATGTAGAAAATGTTAAATGTATATAGCGTGAGTTATATTCAGTCGGACTAAGATCAAATTATTGATTTTACCATACTCACTGAAAATATTTGTATTGAGGTATTCAAGGTGAAGGCCAAAATGTGTTTGTTTGTTGATGATAAACGCCACTTTCAACAATAGTTCAGATATTTAGTGGCGGTCAGTTTTAAATGTGGAGGAAAATTGAGGACCCGGAGAAACCACCAACCTGTGACAAGTCACCAACACAAGGTTTTGTTCACATCGACCTGATCAATATTCGAACTCAAATATCAGTGGCGATAGGCACTGATTCCATAGTTAGCTGTAAATCCAACTACCATACGATCACGGCCATGATGGCTCCTCAAAAAGTTGAGATGAGTGTGCAACAAAGCGTAAATCGAGAAAAGGCAATTAATTTAAAAGATATATTTCTAAATATTCTCTGTTTTATTCGCTTAACAAAAATGTCAAGGAAAACTAAATAAAACGGAGTAACAAAAATTATATAAGTCAAAAGATTGATCAAGTTATTAATGTTTATCACAGCACCTAGTATGATTGTGTGCTTGATAAAACACTATTAATATTATAAAGTCAGTGTATTAATGTGTGGTCTGAACGGCCATTCAATGTCAAGTGTCAATTTGAGCCGATCGAATTATATTGAAAGTAATTAACATTTTCTGTCTTCGTCCGAAATTACTTTGACTTTTTTTTCTGGTCGTCAACGAAATGCAAGGTCAGTGATATAGTATTTGTTTGTTTTAAATAATAAATATCAAAGCAATTTTTTTTAAAAGTCATCTTTATGTAATTTAAAACTATATACTAAAGCATGAGAACCGTCTGCTCCCTGTATTAACATATTCCTGTAGTATAATAATTCTCTATGCAGACATTACATATCTTAAATCAGTTAAAATTGAACATCGTTTCACACATAGATTGTAGTTAACATAATACAACTCATTTAACAAGTTGTTATACAACACGAACGGAACTTGAGCCGTAGGGAACATAACATTTACCGCAGAATACGGTTGTTTCGACTCATTTCCATTCCGTCAAAATTGTGTTATTTGCATTCGCCAGATCACGTGATTTAGATGGAATGTAAAGCTCGGGACTTCCGGTGTCAATGTACAAAAGAAAAACTCCAATCGATATGTGCCGTTTTAACGTTCGATCCCCAACTTAATATCTAAACATTTTCTGAAAAGACAGATATCAGTTAAATTATTTTATTTGTTTCAAGAACTTCAATGCAGAGACAATTACTTTTTTAAGATTAAATTTGCTTTCCTTCTTTATTTGCTTCTGTCAGCATCATGAAAGGAAAACGATTTGCCTTTATATATATATATATATATATATCTGATATCAGACAGATAGTGGGGTACCGAACACCAGTATTTATTTAGCCGTTTCAATGGCGTTTCCATATTACAATTATTTATAATCTACCGCATTTACGACTATGATATGCTGACGTTGTCATAGTAATAGCACAAACACCGGAAGTCGTCTGCGTTATCTTTCAGACGTCAAGACACGAATAAGACGGAAAGTGGTCGGAATTCACATGATTCGAAACAACGCATTGACGGTGGGCACCGATTAAAATGGGACGGAACACGCGATGACTCTTACTTTTCAATTATAAACTTTCCATGTTTTTTTGTGTATCAAGTTTGAAGTAGTACTCATTGGAGAGTTCATAAGAGATAAATTGAAGACTTCACATCGACGTTTTATTGATGCCATCATGAGTGCAGTAAGCGCCTCACAGTCTCTGTCTCAACGATGATTGCGGATATACTTGTGCTGTCGTAAAGGCAGCTGAAAGCCAAAGGTCAATGGCCAAAATAAAATGGACAAAAGAACAAGCAATGCTCTTCAAAATACTACACTAAAGTAAAACGACCGGTCTCAGGTGCTGATCTACTCTACTAGTGGCACCGGTCGGTTATTAAGGCTACAAACCAATAACAAGTCATTAATTAGCAAAGAATCGGATTGTGATGACAAGAAACAGAACATATCCTTGGTCATTTGTGACAAATGTATTTTATATAACAGTATAACAGTCATGGTGGCTGCCGCAACCCTTTCGAAGTGATGACTCTTTCTGATTATGGCATTTATTGAACCTTGACTGATGCCTTGGGATGACAAGCGCATGCCACATTTGTTTTTTCTACAATAACAGTTTCACATGAAGGGTTTGAAGAAAAGGGGTAATCCGAATCCGGAAGTCGAAGAAGAACATGAGTTCAGTTTCGGTTTTGATGGGCTCCGTGATGATCATCTTTAATTTCTGTGTTTGTTCACGTTGATTCATTATATGTATTTTTATATTTTATACTTGTATGTTTTTCATCTGCAGTTTTACTATAACGTATTGGTATAATTTGCCTTTTCTTATAACATATTAAATTAATGTATATTCTATTAAAAAGATGCCCACAGCCCCACATGCATGCAGGAAGTCACAATATTTGGTGCTGGGAGGGTACAAACTACTCATTTGCAATTCATGATATCCGTCGTTAAGTACCGATATACAAAGGCGTGGGAAGGTACCGACCAATCAATGTATACTGTATGTTTTAATAGTGGCATATAATAAATATATACAATCAGTTGATACATGGAAATCATGTAATGATGACATAATTCAGAATATCTATAATCTAAAACCTTTTTCATTGATGACTTCCATTAATAAAACCCTGTTTATTTAGAACAGCATAGCATATCAACTGCGATTTGTAGAACAAATAATCGGAGTGGGGATGGGATGAATGATATTGTTCCTCAACAATCGGAACAGTATGCTACATTTATCACATGTGACCTAAAGCTTAGAAATAAAGTGTCCTTGTATGTCACATTAAAAGAAGGATACATGCTACCTTTGTTTCTCCTAAAAAGTAGAGTCCCTAAGATGATAACAGTGATGATTAAAACAGTCATAGCACCAGCCATTCCTCCAATAACAGCGTAAAATCCACTTGAGGATGTTTCTTGGATTACTGAAAATAAACAAGAAATATAATATATCCTCGTACATCACCAACAACCATGATAATTTCTGATTCCTGATATATAATAACATCTCCACAGGAAATATAACGTGCTTAGGCCGTTCAGTTAAATAAACGATCGTGAATTTGAAGGAAACGAATGCCCTTCTCCCTATTAACCATTTTTCACACCTCTAACCATTTCTCCCTTTTTCCCACCCTATGCACCTTCCCCTTATTTCCACCCTTAGCCCTCCCCCGTTTCCCCACCTGTAGCCCATACCTTTTTATCAATATCAAAACTGATAATGTATGGACAATATTCATCGTATTATATTATAAGTAGTACTTGTTTCTTGTATATACTGTCCATGTTGCGTGTACATATAGCTCCGATTAATTTTTTACACAATTGATGTTGATTGTTTAAAAAGTGTATATTCATTGTTGATTCCATAGGCAGTACATGTTGATTGATAGATAGTGCCTGTCGACTGTATGCACAATACATGTTGATTAATAGGAAGTTCCTGTTGTTAATGTCTGTTTCTCAAGCTTATTCAAATATTCATGAACCACAGCGCATTAGTTGTATACCTTTGTCCTGTTTTTCTCTTGTCTGAATGATGTCTGTATCTGTACTTAAACTTCTGCCAAACATGTTTTTCGAATACATTCTCAATTAATATAATGTACTATCTTGTAACCCAGAGAGAACGTAGGTCAGAGTGGTCAACTGTTTTGTATTGTGAGATATCTCCTTTAAGGACCATGTTTCTGTTCTACGTGCTCGATATTCTAGATAGAAAGTGTGTTCGTGGTCACCACTATAGCCTGGAGTCCACTCCTACAAGATAATAGTTTCAGTAGAACTAACCAAGCTTAAATTTGCGGGAGTTTGTGGAGGAACTGAAATATGACAAGGAAGATGAACAGTAAAAACGACATAAACATTTTGGATAGAAATTCCTGTTCGTTTATATTCCAAATATAAGTTCACTTAGAGTCCTTTACAAACAATAGCATCAAATATTCTACATTCTAAGTATAACTGTAATAAAATATTAATTTTTCTACTGTTTGTTTGCTTGTATGATGGTGTTTAGCGCCACAATATTTCAGCCATATCGTGGCGGTTAGTTTTCCCACATATGAGTTATATGTCAGTCTTCACATATAACTGGGCGAACAGCGTTATTATAAAGACCGCCATGATTGTCAACATTTTACATGAATTATTCGTGAAGCAGAAGTTGTCATATGTTTAATATTAGTTCTGTTAAACAGAGCCGATGGCTTCAACCATTGTTTTAAACATTAGATAATATACAAGGCCATATTACATATTATAGTGACGCAATAGTCTACTTTGAGCCAAATCCGAACTGTCAATACACACCTTTCGTTATTATATATATATGGATATATGGCCAATGGTATTTGAATCATGAGTGTTAGTGGTATCGATGTTGCCGCTATTGTAATTCAAATGTTATTAAGAAAAGGAACATTCCAGATTGTTCAAGAAATGATTGAAAACAAAATAAGACAATAAAATGGATCCATCCAGAATCACAATCCCCATTTGGACACTGTCCGTTCACGTTGTTACATCTGGCTCTATTTAAACAGAGACATATACTCCTACATCCTTCACCAAAGGAACCTTTATCGCACACTGTAGTTAAAAAGTATAGCAATAATGAAAAAGAAATATTTGTCACTGTAAATAATACCTGTAGCTAGTCAACTCAAAATAACACGATCATTGTCAAGCAAATGTAATATTGATGACAAATAGGGTTAGTCATGTACACATTGACATGTATTTTATGTAAATTAATGGATTCACTGATAAACATGAAGTACAAGTCTCTACCACTGATCAGCAATACGCAATGAGGCGGTTTTCATGATAAGAAGACCACTTATTTAGGATATGACAAAATCAGAAACAATGCAGAATATTCGTGAATAATAGTTAGTATCACATGATACAAGTCTTATATAGAGAAAGCAATGTCGGTAACACAAACACGGGGAGTATAAAAACAGTTTCAGATTTGGTTTTGGTTTAGGTTCATTGTGTTTTACGCCACTTTAAACAATATTTCAGTTATGTCGTGGCGATCAGTTTTATTGGTGGAGGAAACTGGAGTATCCGGAGAAAACCAGCGACCTGTCGCAATTCACTGACAAACTTTATCACATAAGGTTGTATCGACTACATCTCACCATGCGGGGTTCGAACTCACAACCTTAGTGATGATAGTCACTGATTGCACCGGTAGTTTCAAATCCAAATACCATGAGACCACGATGGTCCCAAAACAGAGTAAGAGAATTATGTCTTGATCAATCTGTATTAGTTTCTTTTTGTGAACAACTTTAAAACAATAAATGTAGCATCTATTACTTAGGAGAACCGGTCATGCGCATGATTGATTCCCCCCTAATTTTAGGCAGAATTTTGTTCATGCTCACTTCCATTTAAAATCCTGTTTATTAAACATAAACTCTAATATGATAGTAGAAGAAATACTTTGACTTTACATTCAGAACATGTGATTGATTTCCATCCAGCATCACAATCCCCACGTGGACACTGTCCGTTCACGTTGTTACATCTGACTCCATTTAAACAGTGACATCTACTCTTGCACTCTTCACCAAAGGTACCTTGATCGCACACTAATTAGAAAGCATAGCAATAATAAAAAATAATATACTTGTGTATGAAAATAATAACAATAACCATTCAATTCTAAATAACACGATGAGTGTAGACTCCGAAACTTTTAAAAACAATAAATGGCCACACAAAATGACGACCGCTTAAATTATCAAATATTTTGAGGTTTGTGGTAGTTGTTTGTGTTTTTGATATTGATAAAATCGTTCATCATCATTGAATGATCAATATTTTGATAAACGTTTAAATTTAATTAATGTGTATCTTTGTTTTCTGGGAGATATATTGTAAGTGCTAACGATGTACGTGTTAATTGCTTGTAGTCTATTAATTCCTAATATACATTTTTGTGGTATTTCTTGAATAGAAATTAAGACATTAATATATTGCGTACGAAATTTAATACCTTGACTACATTTGTCACTCTTCCAACCAGATGTACAGCCGTATTTACATACACCAGTTACTGGGAAACAAGTTTGCCATTTACAATTACTGCATGTATCGTTACAGTTGAAACCATATTGTCCCAGAGAACATGCTGAACATAATCCACATTTATTATAGAGAGAACGAATATTATTGATAAACGAGGATATAAAAAACTAGGCTGAAACTATTGTCTTCCAGTGGACCATCAATAACTCACAGCAAACGTTTGATACTTAGTTACTATCCCTCACAACCAATACACGCCCTTTCAGAAAAGCTCTAGCTTCGCTTATGACTTTTTTACCTTTTCCATTAGCTGGGAAACAATATTTTGAGTTTTCCAATACAGCATGTTTCATACAGTTTATTCAATATATCTACGAGAGGATGAGAAAACACAAAAATAATAATAGCAAGCAAATGTATTATTGATGAAACATAGTGTCAATTATGCACACATTGACATGTATTTTCTCTCTAAATTACTGGATTAACAGATAAACATAAAGTGCAAGTCTATATCAAAAGTCAGCAATAAGAAGACCACAAACTTAGGATATGACAAAATCAGGGACAATGAATAATAGTTATGAGTAGTATCCAGTAACATATGATACAAGTAATATATAGAAAAAGCAATATCGGCAAAAAAAACATGGGGAGTATAAAAGCAGGGTTAGTGAAGATTTTAATTTCGTATGAACTCTTCATCAGTTTTTAATTATCTTTTTTGTACAACTATAAAACTATAAATGTAACTTCTATCACTTAAGCAAACTGGTCATCAGCATGATTTATTTTCCCTGAATTCAACTTTACCACTAGGAACCCTTAGTCCAATTGATTGTAAGCACACACCTCCTATCAAGGAAAGCATGATCGGAACTACAAGAGATCCGATGACCTCAACCAACATTTAAATATCAGATACTGCACAATGCCATCGTAAGACATGATAGTGAAACAATTGTCAACCTTGAACCAAAATATAACCATCATCTGTACTCGAGTGAAAGAATACGTTTCAATAAGATGTTGACATTTTATGAAACACTTTTTGAAATGAATGATTAGACGATTCTTGAGTTAATAGTTGAATTAGTTAAATAAAATATTACTTATTGGAAAAGACGGGTGAATAATAACCAGTGTCATATTATACGTATCATATAAAGGAAAAATAATATTGTCAAAAAAAACACGAGTTGTACAAAAGAAGAATTAGTGAATATATTAATATTGTATGATTACCTTATCAGTTTGTAATAATGTTTTGTGAATATAAAACAATAAATGTAACGTATATCTCTTAAAGGAACCATTACGTTTGATTATTCATTGATTTTAGATATATTGGTGTTAATGTTCAAGTCCATTCAAAATTATGTTTATTAACAATAAAGTCCAATTCCCTAGTAGAAATAACTTAAATATACTTAGAGAACATGTGCGTAGTTTCCATCCAGAATCACAACCCCCACGTGGACACTCTCCGTTTACGTTATTACATCCGACTCCATTAACACAATGACATCTACTCTTGCACTCTGCACCAAAGGTACCTTGATTGCACTCTGCAATTATCAAGCAAAGCAATAATGAAAAAGAGAGATTTGTGAATGACAATAATAAATATAGTCAATTCAAAAGAACACGATCAGTGTCTACTCTGAAGATATCGAAAACATTAGATGTTCATGCAAATGACCACCAATTATTTTATCAAGCACACAAAACCATATGCCTGATAAACATTAATATAAATTATAAACTGCTGATACACATTAAACGCACATCTCTAAAGCTAATACACATAACACACAACTATTTACCAATTTTTCTTTTAATTTCTCTATGTTATTATTGTTACTATTATTAACTTGTAACAGAGAAAGTCAATTTGTACACAATTGTGCCTTTCATTTTCCAAACACTTACACTTTGTATTTGAATGAAATTGAACAGAATGTTAATAACGAAATTTATCGACAATTTTGTTATTATTTCTTTGCTCTCAGCAGGTGAAATTGTCAGTGTCAACGAATCGGCCCAGAAACTGGAAATTATCGGTCAGACTGACGTTCTTCGTGTAGAAAATTAAACATTAATATAGTGTATACATTATTTAATAACTTTATTACATTTGCCACTCTTCCATCCAGGTATACAGCCTTCTTTACATACACCGGTTACTGGGTTACACATTTGATGTTTACAATTACTGCATTATCCCAACAGTTGCGTCCATATTTTCCGCGAGAACATGCTAAAAATAATCAACATTGATTCAGAGAAAGCACGAACATTGTTGATAAAGGAGGATATAATGAACTGGGTCTGAAAATGTTTTCCTCCAATGGACCATCTATAACTCATAGCAAACGTTTGATATTTAGTTACTGTTGGAAATTGAACTGCAAGGATCGTGATCTTCTTCATACACTCTGAACTCAACTACGTTTCGTCCTAATGCTGTACATGTATGTAATTATCCCGCACAATCAACACACACCCTTTCCGGAATGCTCTAGCTTCGTTTATTACATTTTTTTACTAATAGCGTTAGCTGTGAAACAGGATTTTTAGTTTTCCAATACAGCATGTTTTCTACAGTTTATTCCACATCCCACGAGAGTATGAGAAACGCAAAAATAACTATTGGAAGAAAATGTATTATTGATGAAAATAAGTGTTAATCATGCACGCACTGAAATGTATTGTTTTTCTAAATTAATGGATTCATTGATAAACATGAAGTACAAGTCTATACCACTGATCAGCAATATGCACTGGGGTGGTTTTCATGTTTAGAAGACCACTAACTTAGGATATGACAAAATCTTTCGATGCACTTTTTGAAAAGGATTATTAGATGACTCTTGACTTAATAGTCGAATTAGTTTAATAAAAGATTACCTATTTGAAAAGACGTGACTAATAACTAATGTCATATTATACGTGTCATATATAGAAAAAGTAATATCGCCAACAAAAACACGAGTTGTACAAAAGCAGAAATAGTGAATATATTAATATTGTATGATACCTTATCAGTTTTTGGTAATCTTTTGTGAGTATAAAACAATAAATGTAACGTATATCTCTTAAAAGAACCATTACGTTTGATTATTCATTGATTTTAGATAAATTTGTGTTCAAGTTCAAATCCATTAAAAATTATGTTTATTAACCATAAAGTCCAATTCCATAATAGAAATAACTTAAATATACGTTCAGAACATGTGCCTGGTTTCCAACCAGAATCACAACCCCCATGTGGACACTGTTCGTTCACGTTGTTACAGCTGGTCCCATTTAAGCAATGACAACTACTCATACATCCTTCTAATATAATAAAAAAAAATATTTTACCTTTAGAACATGTGTCTGATTTCCATCCAGAGGCACACTCCCCACGTGGACACTGTCCGTTCACGTTGTTACAACTGGCTGCATTTAAACAATGACAACTACTCCTACATTCTTCACCAAAGGTGTCTTTATCACACGCTGTAATTAGAAAGCATAGTAATAATGAAAAATAAGGTATTTGTGAATGAAAATAATAACCAAAATAATAAAACCAGTGTCCACTCCGAAGATATCGAAAACATTAGATGTTCAAACAAATGACGGCCACTTATTTATCAAACAGACAAAAACGATATCTATACCGCTGATAAACATTAAAAACAATTATAAACCATTGATACACGTTAAACACACATCTATAACATTGATCAACAATAAAAACAATTATAAACCACTGATTCACATTAAATACACATCGTAGTAGCTTGCTTGTTAGCAGGAACACTCTTTCAAATTATGATAGGTACCACAAGCTCTGTAATATTGTATCAACTGAACGGGATATACTGTATATGTAGGTACTGCTGGAATGTTGCTACATATAAAGGAAAGTTCATAATCGGAAGATTAAAATCATCTGTTTTGTCGTTTCTTCACCGATCCTCACTGTCAATTTCTAGGTGTATGTCAACATAAAAAGCTGACATTATTGTATATGTGGTATCCCTTATGCTCATTGAAATAGATGCGATGCAAATAATCACTCACAAAACTTAGAAATATTTAGTGAAAGGACATCATCTATAAAGCGGAACATGAAATCAAAGGATCGGGTTAGCTTCTTTTCGCTTCCTTGAGAAGCTCATGTTTGAGGTCTGTCCTATACGAATAAATAAAGATGCTCTCGAGAATAGAAGCACAATTTGGTATACATATGAATGCCGACTGTCAGTTGAAATATACGACCGCAAAACTTAGCAAATATGTTGTTAATTAAAAGCTTGAACATTTTGATAATATCAATTTCAGAGAACTTTTTGAAAGAATGTTTGTTCCGCAAAAATATATTTCCCTTTCTAAGCAAGATATTTGGATCTACGTTGGTCATTCTTTTCTATTTAGCACAGGAAAACTTATTATATTACTCAGCATTTTAGCTTAGAGTAGGGAATACTTGTGCATTGGGTAGTGAAGTCAAATTATTTAATGCTGTTTCACGTGGAGATGGACCTTAATCTACTGTAACCAATCCTTAGCTTTTTCAGAATCTAAGTTTCGATTCTCGAGCACATGACTAAGTAATCTCCAAGATAAGGATAGACACATGTTCACGCATTCCCTATAAGAACAGGTTTTGAAGTAGGGCATCAATCAAGACACAGTCCATAAACTGTAGACTATTGATAGTGTACAACATGTTCTATACACAACTAACTTATGCTTATCACATCTTTGGTCTTTCCATCCTGGTAAGCAGTTAGTACAACCACCATCGAATCTGCTGCAATTGTTTCCTTCAAATTTCCCACACTTTGTCAAACATCTCGGCCCATAATATCCAGTATTACATTCTACAAATCATAGGAGCATAATCCAGGAACCACCGAAGGAATATGATGCAAATTCGACACTAACGTGTGTATTGTGATTGAAGAGATTGCTTAATACACAGAAATACCACACTGTTGGAACCCAATATACACATTGTAAATACAGAGGTAAGATCGATATCCCTTATACACATATACATGACCGCTCACCTTCCTGTCTTGCTGCAGACACTTCAATAAAGAGTGACGGAGTTAAACTAGTTTCATATGTCCAATCCACTCTTATTAACATGATGTGGTCATGCAAGTGTTCTCCATGTGAGTAAAATGTCAATACTCATATATAATTGGGTGAGCGGTGTTGCTATGACAAACGCCCAATTCTTGAACTTATTCATAAAACATTTGATCTTCGTGACACAGACATTGACATATGTTTAATATTAGTTCAATTAAAGACAGCCGATGACCTCAACCATCTTTTAAATATTAGACACTACACAAGGCCATCGTTGGACATAATAAGGAAACTATAGTCAACCTTGCACCAAAATTATCAATACCATATTTCGTCATCTGAACGCAAGTGACAGAATACACTTCAACAAGTTGTTGATATCATCCGACCACCTTTTTTGAAATATAAGATTAGACGACTGTTGATATGCTAGTATAATTCGTTGAATTCGAAGACATGAGTGTGAGTCTCTTAAAGAAGATATCAATATTTGCAAAATGTAAATTTTACTCGCAACCTTCCTTGTAAACCTTTGTGCATATGACATCAAAGATGAGCTTAAATCTATATTCAATACGCTTTTACCCTTTCTGATTTTACATTGATATGTCGTAAATCTTGGAAGTCGTCATCAGATAAACATTTTTAGAAGATATATTGGAACTGTTAATATCATGCTATTTATTTGTGTGTTGCTCAAATTCACAAAATACATTGGTGAAGGAAATATACCATTAATTTATTACATACAATATGTTATACCTTGTGTACATTTGTCACCTTTCCAACCAGGTTTACAACCGTACTGACATACACCAGATACTGGGTTACAAGTTTTGTTTTCACAATTACTGCATGTTTCACTACAGTTGACTCCATATCGTCCTCCAGAACATGCTAATAATTCAAAAATAATACAGAAATCAAAAGTATTATTGATGAAAATTTATGCTTTATAAACAATCAATCATTAGTTCCAAGGATAATATAATAAGCCCAGTAGTCAGTGTTTCGGCACTGAGATGGTTTATTATATATATTAATGATATAAATTTACGGTTCCTAAATGCTGTAATTATTACCAAAAATTATGGTTCGTCTCCATCAGATATAGGTGACATTAGCTCTTTTGGTGTTCTTCTACTCAAAAATGTTTGCTTATTATTTGGCTTTTGGAAGCTAATTCCATAAACGTGTCGTTCACACTGAATTTGATATCTACGGTTTATGTCTAAATAAATTAAAGGATGTACCTCGATGTTTTGGTGTATTTCTGCAAATTGTATTGCATTAGAAGGATTAAGCAAATCCAATGCTGTTGGATGAATTAAATAAATGAAGCATGGTCAATATGCACTAAGACGTGACCAAGAGCCATAAATTAATAGAAAACAACAAAACACAATTCTTAAAGTATCTTTTCAGCTGTGATATGTGTACTCCATATAATGGTTTATTTTGGTTTATGGTGTATTACACCACTTTCAAAAATATTTCAGTTATATCGTGGTGGTCAATTGTATTGGTGGATGAAACCGGAGTATCCGCAGAAAACCAACGATATAACGCAAGTCACTGACAAACGTTATCAAATAATGTTGTATCGAGTACACATCGTCATGAACGCAGTTCCAACTCAAAATGTTAGTGGTGATAGGCATTGATTGCATAGGAAGTCGTAAAGCCAACTACCATACGATCACGAACACGACAGCCCCTTCCATATGATGGAATGTTGCTAAATAAATGGAAATTCATTATTGGAGAATTGAAATAATCTCGCTCCTACCTCGTTCATTTTTCATTGTTATTTTAAAGGATAATAATCGCGTCGGTGTTGTAGTGATTAGGTGTGGAGGGTCGTGGGTTCGCGTCTCGGTTGGGTTAAACAAAAGACTATGAAATTGGTATTGCTACTTCTCCGATCAGCACACAGCATACAGGAGCAAGAACAAAGACTGTTTGACTTTGAATCAAGATAATGTGTCCGTGTGGAACGATGTGTCTACAGGAGGACTGTTATTTCAGTGAGCTAACGCTACAAAAAGCCAATTGAGGGTGCTAGTCTGGTACACAGCAGACACCATTACCTCATAGAAATGTAACTTGTTCTCGCTTCTATTGAATTGTCACTTAGATAAAATGATAGACACAGACCGACTCTTTAGACTTTGCATGAATGACATAGTTCTACAAATCGGTTCTACATATACTACACCGTAATTGTGAGGAATTGTATGT
>MJUT01039842.1:408582-430315 GCA_002080005.1 Gigantidas platifrons | reverse complement strand
TTTTCATTAACAGTCCATCTCATATTTGAGTGGAACACTGACCGAGTTGGAAAAAACAATGCTAAATAGCAATGATCTAAATTTTTCATCACTAACTCTATGACATATTTTATGTTCTGTTCATATAATATACTTGACAAGTATTTCTGATTATGATTACACTTGACATTCGTCTTCAAATTTGCCAAATGTAAATAACCGACGTTCATTTCCTCTCACAAATTCATTGGCAACTTCATATAATTTGATGAAGTCGGTTCTGTCTTTGTGAACGTGTAAGATCATCAGGTTGTTCATTCGTTTCTGTGTCATTGTTGATCGTAAGTAAGTCTTTACTCTCTTCATTGCACTAAATGATCTTTCACTTACGGCATTTGTTGCAGGCATTACCAAAATTAGCTTAAGGATGACAGCAATTTCACTGTAAAGAGACGGACCATTTTTGAGAATGAAGTCTTGGATTGATTTTAGCGATGGTTTAGGTAACAAATCTTTTGGAAAATTGGTTCTTAAGGTGATAAGCTGAGTTGCAAGATCATGTGAATTAATATCTGAACAATAGAAGTTACAAATAAAGGATAATTCCGCTTCATAACTTTCACCCGAGGTTACTTTGAGTAGTAGGTTTTCCAAGTTCATGTATGTCTGATAATCATTTTGATTAAACCGTTTCTGTATGCAATTGATCAACAAGTCAAGGGCTTCAAAATACATTTGCCTATAATGGTCCTCGGCCGTTTTTGCAGAATGTGGGTCTCCACCTTCGTCAAGTCTCTTCGGAATTCGTCTCACTCGAGGTAAGGTTGGTTCATTGACTTTCAGTTCTTTCCCTTTGGAAGTTACCTTTTGCCAGAATAGTGAACAGGCTTCATCATTTCTGATACTTTCCAGTGTCTTGACAGTCATTGCGGCAATACTCTGTCCTTTGGCAGCAGAAATAGTGTCACTTTGAAGTGCCCGACTTAAATTATCACTATGCTTCAAAAAACATTCTCCAAGCAAAGCACCATAGAGAAAGTTGAAGTTCATCATATAACTAGCAATACCTCGTATACGTGATTTCATTTCGGTATCTTTTACTTAATCCATGGATTCATCCCAAACATCAAGAAGAATGGTAAAATTTTCCACTTTACTACAAAGGGCATCTGCTCTGATAGTCCACCTAGTAGCACACAGCACCCTTATTCCAGGAGATGTTGAACATTCCAGAGAACTGTCTTTCAATGACTTGAATATGGCTTCTCTTCTTGGTGAGCCTTTGATGAGTTTAGTGATTTCGTGTGCATATTCAAGTGCCTCCTTTATGATTTTACAGCCTTTTATTGCATCAGAACATGCTAAGTTTAAGGCGTGACCATAACAATGAGTATATAAAGCTCTTGGTTCGATGGATGAAATTTGGGTGGCAATGCCAGATTTTGTTCCTGCCATTGCTGCAGCCATATCGTAACACTGACCTCTGCATTTATCAAATGGTAGATTCAGTCTCCTAAGTACATCCTGAATTGAGCTAAAGATAGTAACAGCTTCAAGATTTTTTAATTCATATAAACCTAAAAATTCCTCACTAACGATAAAATAATTATCGACCCATCGCAAGCAAATAACCAGTTGTTCAGTGTTAGATGCATCAGCGGTCTCATCTGCCATGATTGTATAAAATTAACTTTTCTGAATATGAGTAATGATATTATGCAATACTTTGTTTGCCATCGTTTCTATCAGCTCATTTTGTATCTCCGGTGATGTGTACTTATTTGTCTTTTTCCCTTTCCACTTCATTAGCAACTGATCATCTTCGGCTCTCATCTGCAGTAACTGCATGAAGTTTGAGTCACTGCCATCCCCATCTCCTCTAAAAGCTAACCCCTGTCGTGATAAAAAATGGACATTTGATAGGATTTTAAGAAAGTATTTCCTGTTTAGCGCTTTTTCGTCTGAATGTTGTGAAGATAGAGATTCTCCAATGTCTTTTGTAGTAGTTGGTAATTTGATTGTTCTCTCGATTGCTTCCCTGTGACACTTGCTATTTTCATGACTCTGAAATTTCTGTGTAGCTTTCTTCCAGTTTATGAATCCTGTTGATATGAACGCTTTATCTACAAAGGCTTTGGACAGTTTATTTTCATTGAATGCCTGAATACAAACAAAGCAAAACGCACTGTCATTCTCCTCATCGTAATGCAGCCAAGTCCACTTTTGAAACCAGCTAGGTTGAAATGACCTTTTAAGTTTATCAAACTGTCTGACGGGAAATCTTTTTACTGGTTGGTGGGGTTTATCTCCAATCACAGGTGTATCAAATTCTTTTGAGAAATTACAGTCAGTTCCAATGTTTCCTGTTTGGGTACAATGCAGATGTTGACTATTGTCATTTTCATTATTCTCTCCTGATTCTGACTCTGTATGGAAATGATGCGGTGATAATGATGAATGAAGATTAGTCTCGTTTGATGGGTCACTCTTGGAAGATGGAGGGGTGGGAATGCCCATGCAAGATGTTGAGCTTGACATAGGAGGTGTGCAAGTTCCAGTTGCTTTGGAGCGGCTTCCATTGTCCAGCAATGTTTCAGTATTTGAATACTTGTATTTATTTCCTGCACGGAAAAATGAATCCATCATTGACTGAGTCTTGGATTTTTTGTGCCTAACTTGAGTCTTCCCAGTAAATGACTCTTTATTTGCATCTTTCCTTTTTTCTCCTCTCGAAACTAGTAATGGCACAAAATGATTTGGTTGGAAGATTGCTCCTTCAGTGTTATCCAACTGTCCATCTCTTGTCCATAAAATGTGCATATATTTCGTATTCTCTTCATAACCTTCATTACAATATATTGGTCCATTAAGTATTGGTCTCAAAACATAGTTAACATCAGGATAGACAGACATTATTCGACAATAGCGACGCAAAACCTGTGTTGCGGAACACATATGCAGCAGTCCACACCATGAATTGTCAACACATGCATTTATTGCCTCAATTTTAATTGCTTCTGATAAGTTTTGATGTGTGTAGTAATGTGTTAATCCATTCTCTGTCAGCAACAGGTCAGTATAGTTTACTTCAGATGTAGGGTATCGTGAAAATAAATCTGTCATTTTTTGGCTTGAGAGACAGTAATCCATTGGCCGAAGATAAAGTTCAATGGCAATGAGCGTCCGAAGACAACCAGAAAGGGATTCAGTACCACAAAGAAATAAGGATATGGAATTAAGCAAACAATTACCATTTCCTGTTGCTGTAACAGCTGTGCTGTTGGGTTGTAAAAATTGTACGTTTTCAGGTATAAGAATGGTTGATAATTGATCTTCTCTTAAAGTAGAATCAAACTTGTCCATCCTTATATTCTGGTGCAGAAATACCTCCTGATCGTTTTGTATTTTTTGTATTCTATGAATGTCATTTTGTATCATAAGTTCACGAAGATTATCCATTCTGATCTATCAACAACCAGTAGCTCTCTGAGACACTTTGCCACGACAACAAATTCTGTGTGTCAGATAAAACAAAACCTGCCTTAATAAAAATCCATAACTTTATACATTTTGAATTCAATAGATTATCTTTGCACATTTTCCTGTGTGTCAGATAAAACAAAACCCGCCTTAATAAAAATCCATAACTTTATACATTTTCAATAGATTATCTTTGCACATTTTCACCATTACCATTCATGAAATGTATCTATGATTGTTAGTTTGTTTAGTCAGTGTCCAACGTCCAGTGAGCAACATTTCAATTATATCAGGACGGAAAAAAAACAGTGTGGGTGGGATAACCGGGGCAACGAGTCTTGGGCTGCCACTAAAGGGGAGAGATGGGTCGGGACTGGAAATCTAGCCTTCCATACGGCCCACTCTTATCGAATATACAGAAGGGATCTTTAGCCTATATGAAAATGTTACACGTCTATGAAAATCCATCTTCTATGACCGTTCTGTGCACACATGATACATTTGTTAATTAGAAAAGAAAAAGAAATAAAAATTCACAGTATTATTTCACAGTGAAAATAATAATGCTACAAAATATTTGGGGGGGCCCAGCCCCCCTGGGCCCCCCCCCCCCTTGTACTACGGGCCTGCTTACCTACTGAACCATACTTTTTGTAATGCCAAAAAATAACTTCATTTATAAAGTAGCTGGAAAAAAATCCTGAAAGGCTACATAAAATTTAACTATGTCGTCAGCATCTCAGACGCCTGCTCTACCTGTCATGTGATTGTCATGGTGTCACTTATCGTACTTGTAAACAAAAGAGCTGACTGAAATGTGCCGGTTTCTTATTATAAAATGCATGTCAACAGCAGTGCATTTTGGTTTCAGCACTAAAAAAACAACAAAAGTGAACACAATTTTGAAAGTGGTCATTTTCAAACATTCTGTTATTTTATTTAGATGTAGTATGATTTATAGATGGCCAGAACCATGAAATTTTAAAACCAGCCATTTCCGTATTTTAAATTCGTGTCCATTCCGTATATCGGCCGTTTTTTTACTTTATACGAAAATATATGACGCCATTTTACCGACAGCAGACGTTGACAGATAATCGAGAGTATATTAAAATTCAGGAATGGCTTTTAAAACAATCTTATGTACAAAGAAATATTTAACTAGCCATTCTTTGATAATTCCAATCGTCATATGAATTAATCTGTCAATCGCCAGATCGGAAAATCGATAATAGGTCGAAAACCCATAACACGAGGATATTTAGATTCTAAATTTTAGTAGAGCAGATAAACGAATTTAATTATGGCCAATATGGGTGCAATTATGACATATTTATGAGCCGGCGATCTTCCTATTACCAGCCTGCGTTCATTGTCGATTGATGACATGACATAACCTTCGAATATTGTTACAAACAAGCAATAGCTAACTGGTGTTTTTCTGCTGTTTTTTTTTTTATATTTGGTTGCTGGCGCTGAATGGGGATTCTAATAGAGAGATTCGTAACGGACGGTCAAATTTTCCGGCGGGTTACAAACGAATAAAAAACAAAAAAAACGGAGGAAGAGGAGTGGTTAACAAGTAATAGTTGTCAATTAAAATACCGTACATTAATGAAATAACATGAGAGATTTTAATTATACGCCAGTGATATATTTCTATACGTCCAAGAAAGACAATAGTGTCTAATAGCAAGGACGTATATTGACGTCTTATTAACGTCCTTGCTAATAGTAATGAAGCCACAGGCACTTGTTTCTGGTAAAGATATACCTAGATACTAATAATATTATTAGTATCTAGCTGGGACTATTATACTGTCAGTATAATAGTCCCACTATCCAAGTATATATATTTTTTTAAATAAAATAGTGTCCTCCATGAAAAAATGTCCTCCAGACAAAATATCATATGAAATATTGTCCATGGACATTTTTTCATAATGAAATAGTGTCCTGGACATTATTTCATAATGAAATTGTGTCCTCCATCATGAGATATTGTCCATTCTTACTGGACATTATTTAACTGTGAAATAATGTCCCACATCAACTGGATATATGATATTTTTATGCTTCACATATTTATACTATGCTTTATTTCAAAATATAAGAGATTTCTTTGTCATAGAAATGATATTTATTACACTATATTTGATTCAATTTGAAATATATTAACAAACAATGTCCAAGTTTTGAATTAGAATTAGAATTATCTCCCTTTGTTAGGACACAGTTTCACTATGCTATATTCACAGTGGATATATTGTCCTCTAATGTATTATACTGTCCTGATAAAGGACAAAATATCATAGATAAGACAAAATTTCATGACAATATAATCATGAAATATTGTCCTGGAGGACATAGTTTCATAGGACATCATTTTGCTTTACAAATGAAGCATACAGATGCAGATTGAAGGACATGGAGAGAGGATTCGTATCAAATATGTAGACTAATGGTAATTTTGGTGGAAATATAAATTGTATACCTAATCATTCGTTTATAGTAATGAGCATATAATGAATCATTTTTATGTGGAAAACGTATTCCAAAATGTCAAACTACAATCAATCAATCAATCAATCAATCAATCAATCAATCAATCAATCAATCAATCATCTTTATTCTCATAAACCATATACAACGGTACAGAGAAGACATAAATATACAATAACAAAGACAAAACAGATATAAACATATATAGTACAATATATACAACAGAGACATGGGTGTAAGACAGCCTAGAGAACAAAAGATTTATTTATATTTCGTATAAATTTACATAATTTTTCTAAATTTTGTTTTTGATAAGCAGTCATGATATGTTTAAATTTAAGAATATTTGGTCTTTCTCGTAGATTTATAACGATGAACCTATTTCTAAAGTTTGAAAAATGTTCACACTCCATTATGCAATGGTATTCATCTCCAGTAGTTATATTGTCACATTTTGTCCATATTCTACAAATCCTTCACTATGACTGAGGTAACGTAACTTGGATGAAATGATATTTGTCTTAAATACAGTTCGCATTTTATTTTAAGAATGGTAGTTTATAGTTTTGGATCGCGAATTAATTTATTTTGTCAAACACGAAACGGAAGGCAAGATATGCTACACAGAATATATGTTGGGGTTCCTTATCGATAACATATTTGTGGGTTTCGGAGGGCACTTTTTAAAGAAATCATCGGCATCCCTGTGGGCATAAAGGCATGTGTTTAATACAACAACTTATCAAAGACAAAACTACAGAAGCTAAAGCCTTTAGTCTCACTTTCAAGTATATTGATGATGTTCTGTTTATTAATAGTAATCCAAACCGAACTGCGTTCCATCATTTCCCTTTGGTCTCTTCAAACTCTTCTTCTGCACCACATTTTGATATTTGCTTTTGGAATGTGTTCCGACATTTTGGTATTTTTTGCTTTGTTCATTTTGATATGGCAACTTGATGATCAATCATTGCTTGGGGGGTAATGTTTTATTACTCACAGATCGTTGACATATAATTTATTTGCTGTATGCATTATATATTAACGCAAATAATGAGACTGCCCTTTGTAGACAGTGATTTGTTATAAAGGTGCCCTTTAAGCCAAATTTGACTAGTTTCCCCCAACCTGTGAATGTTCTGTTACTTCGTGCGCCAACCAAGCCATTTCTTATGTTATGCTGGATTTTAGTACATGTATATGCAGAATGTGCCTGCTTGACGGATTGGTCTTTTTTGTTTCTAGTTGCTTGAAATGTGGCAGTGTATTAGTTTTTATGCAAGGTACAGGTATATGTTCTAGTTACTTGACATGTGTCGATATATGCTAGTTGTTAACTACTTGATATGTAGCGGTGTGTTAGTTTTTATTCCGTGTATCGGCATATGTAAGCTGTTTGGTATGTGTTAGATTCTATTTCGTGTACCGGCATGTGTAAGCTGTTTTTGGCATACATGTGTTTGTGTTTTTTTCAAATTATAAAAGGAGCATGGGTAGTCCAAGTGATGCAAGTCGTTGACTTCTGATCACATGCCTAACATGGTTCGCACCCCTATGTGCACCTCAAGTGTTAATGTTTCCATAGATATATCTAGTGTCGGGGGATTCATCGGTTAATTAGCTACAAGAGTCAAGGCTTTCCATCATTAAATCTTGACATCTCCGTATACAGAAGAGAAGTGAGTAACGATTAGCATTAATATCATTCAATGTGTACCGCGGGAACGAAGAAACCCCGAGGGATTCAACATACCGACAGCAGTGATGTTTATAGCTTGGTTCGCAAAGTCTAGAATCCTGCCTCTGTCAACGTATAATTACTATCTACATGAATATATATTGTGTTGACAGTAAAGCCACATTAACAGACATGTTACTGTGCTGCCATCGATAAATCCACAACCGGGTGCAAGTGTATTACAACGACTTTCCATATATAGACTAATTTATAGCGGCTTTCTATGTAACAAGACTAATTCATAGCGGATTTAATCACCACGTGAATGTGCACAGTTTGAACATGTTCAGAAATCGAAAATAAAAAGCCCGCGAATCGAAATGCCATGTCAGACTTCACCAAAAATCCATATTTTAAATGAAATTAGGAATGATCATTGGTGCTAAAAGGATAAAGTGCATCAGAAATGTGCGGGAATTGAATGACACGCCAGTATTTACCTAGACGTTGTTACTTCTTGCTCCCTTGCTGCATATCAACTACCAATATACTAAAGGTGAAAGGGGTTTAAATTTAACGTGTCAAAGCGCATTTATTTCCCTTGTTATGTAAATTAATTGATAAAATCATTAATATAATCACTTAAACTTACATTTGTAGTTAAACAATACATTTAAATGTTGACATTTGAAGAAATCGATTTGAAATCAATACATGGAAGCGGTTTTTGGGGGGAGGGCTCGATTACCGGACAAATTCCACAATGGTGGAAAGAAACATATTGCTATATAGCTAATATAATAATCGTGTGGACAGCAAAGCTACTTTTATAGAGACATGTTACTGTGCTGCGATTGATAAATCCACACCCTGGTGCTCCTCTTTTCATCGTTTTCATTCTTTTAAGATAATCACCACAAATAAATATTTTAAAATTACGATTTGGCTTTCCAACATGAGGCATTTATTTTATACTATACCTCCCCTTTTTTAAAGTGACCGCTGTTGACTTGCGTCGAACAGGCACAGTCAAACCTGCCTTAAAGGGCACCTCTATATAACAAATAACTGTCTATAAAGGACAGTCTCATTTTTCCCATTAATGAATAGTGCATATATTTTAACCTGTATATAAAGGACAACTGCTCATAAAGGACACATTTTCAGTTTCCCTTGAGTGGCCTTTATATACAGGTTTGACAATATACAATAATTTGGATAAATGATTTTTAATTTGGAAAAAATGTCGGTTCTTTTTGGTAATATACATGTACTATGGACGATTTGACAGCAGTTTTTACCTGTTACCAACGCATCGGTCATCTTGGTATAATAATAATATAGCTTTTGTTCAGTTTAATATATCTTAAAAAATCTTCTATATTTAGAGTGTAGCCTGCCGTTTCCTAAAATACACAAGCTTAAGAAAGTAAGTAAGTATATTAATTAGAACAAAATATATATCAGTATCATGAAGAAGAGTGACAGTATATATATCACATTAAACTGCATTGTTTGCGTGCTCACATATAATGCACTAGATCGTGAGTTTGAACCCCGGTCGTGTGTGTTGCTTTCTCACGCAGCACTTAATAAGGAGTAAGAGCAGACTGGTTGGCTTGGAATCAAAATATTTTGTCCGAGTAGGGTGACATGTCGACTCTTGGGCAGTTGTTTCATTGAGCTAGCGCTATATTGATCCAACTCTCAGTATGTTGGTCTAGTACAAAGCGGACAAAATGTCATCAAAATATTAATTGTCCTCGACATGATGTAGTTGAACAATTGCTCACTTATCGTTAATGAATTATCACGGTATGTGTTTCTGACTGCGCTGTACCATATTGCGTGCAGAAATCATTTCAATAGTCGTTTTCCATCAAATGTCAAATAATTTATCCTTTGGGTACCCTAATGCGTTTCCAATTATCAATCCAAACACGTTGAGTTCAGAATTGGATAGCCTTAATAGACATAAAGAAAAGTAGAAACATCTGTGTATCACATGGAATGTCTTACTTCTGGCACTTTACATAAGATGACGTTGGGCCGACTCTCCTGCCATTTTATACGACCGCAAAAATGTGGCGGTCGTATTATGTTATGTTGCTGTCATCATTGTCGCTTGTCCTAGACAAAATGGTTTCTGTGCGATAACATTAGTTATAGTTGCTGGTTCCTTCTGAATTTTGAACACCGTGATCCTTGACACTGAATAAAGGTGGTATCGTAAACATATCCGATTCCAAACAAGAGATCGTAAGGTGCAAAAATACATGTTTGTTAGTTTTACATGGAAAGCTTATTTTTATATGATTTTGCGGTTTTTTTCATGAATTCTTTATGAAAATCCTTTTCAGAAAAATGCATACGGTTATGTAATTATTCTCGTTTTCTGACATAAAAGGGGTAAAAAAAATTAACATTTTAGATTGTCTGATCCAAAGGGTCATGGAGATATTGCCATCACTTGGTTGTCTGCGGCAGTATCATCGTCTGTAAACTTTTAAATTTGAACCTTCTTCTCTGAAACCACTAGGCCAATTGGAACCAAATTTGGTGTCGCATAGCCAATGGATGGCCCTCTAAAATGTTTTTTTTTATTGATGGATCGGAAGTACACAAAAGAAACAAGAGACCCAATGGTGTTGTCTGTTTTGAATCTTCATCTCTGAAACCACTGGGCCAATTGGAACCAAATTTGGTTCATTGGATGTCCAGGAAATAATTGTACTGAGCACAAGCTCTAATAAGAATAAGGTATGAGTAAAACAAATACATTGCAACATAAAAATTTATTAAAAGAGTTTTCGTTTTACTGCATTGTTGTGGGAAATATATATATCTTTTTTTTATTAATCTATCAACAATAATTACATATTCCCAGCAGATGCCCGTATTCATTGACCTTCACACTCATTGGTTCTTGTACACTACTGTTTGATACTGGAACAAGCTTATATCAAACAAGAAGTAGTGTTAGGACAGCAATGATGATGTTTCCCCTTCACTTTGTTCAATTATCTGAAGTGTTGATAAATAAAAGAACAACATAGGGTAATGAATGAGTGAAAATCAGTTGCAAAAAATGATAGGTCCGAGTCTTCCAGGATATTTACAAAAATTGGACGTAAATATTTTGATATCCAATTGTTCCATGTCACAGCAATTTATTATTCTGGTTCTAGAAAGGTATGATTGCCAGGTACTCTTTCCAAAAAAAAATGCCTGTGAGTCTTCCTGGATATTTACCAAAGTTGGAATTAAAATATTTAAAATAATTTTGTTTCCATATAGCAGCTGTAGGTTGTTTCTTTGATTAAGTATGACTTGGCATGCAGTTGATATGAGAAAGAAGCCAATAATGTCTCAGTAAATCTGAGACAAGGGTGGCCATCTTGCATTTCAAATCGCTCTATAAAGTAAAAACACTACATTAGGACCCCATATAGGAACATTTCTGGCTAGTCTAGTGACTTCACATGGAGTAGTTCTGGATAGAAGTTCTAAATGTCTCTGCCAAACAGAGGCCAGGACAGATAAAGATAAAAAAAAAAGAGTTCAGGACAGCCATATTGGATCTTTGAATCACTGCAGTTAGATACAGCACCTTTTGAAGAAATATTTCTGACAATCTTGGCGATTTCTCATGCAATAATTTTGAAGAAGGAATTGCTCCAAAATGTTACACTTGTTCAGGACCCATCGAGGAACATTTACCATGTTAAGTTTGGTAACGGACATAAAGTGGTTCTGAAGAAGTCAGCAAAGTTAAAAACATATGAATGCCTGATAAGCTAAAATGTTTTGCTGGAGGAAAGGAGAGATAATTTAGGATAAACCAATATGTCTCCTATACAATTTTAACCCATTATAAACAAAAATTGATTTTGTGTCATGCTTTATGCCATATCAAGATGAAATGAAGAATCTCTGTAGAGGACATCACATAAACCGTGGGTATACAAATGAATCCTGTCAGGTACATATGTGTTACTCAATTGCTTTCAGGTGGCAAATTATTTCATAGAAAATATGCATAGGCCCATGGAATTGGGCACTATGGTAAGATTAGAACTTTCAATTTTTGAACTTCATGGTACCCAATAGAAATTGTTCTTAGATTTCAAAGATGTTCTTTATCTAGACAAAAGACCAAATGTTTGAGAGATTGATCACATCAAAGACTGTCATTATTCTGTTATTTTAAATAAATAGATTTTGCTGGATCAAGACAAAATGAGACATTTTATTGTAGAGGAGCTTCAAGACATTAGTTCTGCAAAGTTAGGTTCCAATTGGCCTTGTAGTTTCTGAGGTAAAGATTGATATGTGAACAGTTTACAGATGACAGATCCCAATAGCTCACATGGTCAAACTCCTGGCTAAAATTATTAAAAATATGTTGTAATCTACAAAGTAGTAATGTACCAGGTACTGATTTTACCGTTAACACCAATATTTTTGTTCAAAATATTAAGGTGTTCAGATTAGGCTGGTTGCATTTGAAAAGAAAACATAGATAATAAATCAGATTTATTTTGCAAATTAATGACTGGACATTTTTCAAGAATATTAATTACCAGTTGTATGACATGAATCTCAAGGCAATCATCAATATATAACAAAACAATAGGTAAAATATGAAAATAACATGTTAAAGTATATTCCATTTATTTACAAAACAGAAATGAATATGGACATACAGATAAGTGTAACAGTTGAAAACCTGTTTATCCTGTTACCTAGCAACAGTACATAAAATATGGTAATAACTATGTAAGCTTTAGTTTGACTGTTATTAGATTCAATGATTACATGACGATGGATATTAATGATGAATCATTTCAATAAATTCTTACAGAAACTTTTAAATAAAATAGAATCCAATTATAAACAGATATAATCTAATTACAAATGTTAATGAATCAATGAGGTCATCAAGTGAGTGAGTGATTGTTGTTTAATGCCAACTCAGCAATTTTTCAGCTATAACATGGCAAGAACAAGTTAATTTTCAATGAGATGATGATGAGGTCCGCTTTGTACTAGACCAACATGCTTAGCTGGATTTTTATAGTGCCAGCTCACTGAAACAACAGTCTGCAGATAGACAGGTTGTCCTACTGGGACACATTATCCTGATTTCGAGCCAACCAGTCTTTGCTCTTTCTCTTTAATGCTGCATGCTTAGCGGAGAAGCAACAAATACCAATTTTATAGTTTTTGGTTTGACCTGATCGGGGCTTGAACCTAAGATCTACTGTACCCGAGGCGAGCACGCTAACCATTACACCACCATTGTGGTTCAAGTTTAAATTGTATATAAATATGTATTAGTATGACATGATTATTTCTAAACTTTATGTTATTTATAGAAACACTACATAATCTTAATTTTCAAAGACAAGTTCTGTTCCAGTACACAGGACTACCGGACAGAATTAAACCACCAATTCATTGGACATTATTATTTAGATCATGGTATAATAGAACATCAGCTACAGTACCATACAGTCGGTCATTTTAACTAACCAGAATAATGCAGTTTTATCTGATAATTTTCCATAAACAACATATTTATCACTGTATGTATAAAGAGTATAATTGGTGCCAATGTCAGACAGATAATAACCAGTAATTGTTGTAATTATCATGCTGCAGAAAAATAATGTATCATCACATACAGCAACCACGTAAATGGTGTTGTATAAAATGAGACAATATCTATTTGTCACCGCCTGTAACGATATCGTTTAAAATGAAACCACATCTGGAATATATTGTTCTGAAACTGACATCTAAATCCTCGTTTATAAGAATATTCCCATTCTCTGTTTACTACCTTGAAGGCAATGTCCTGAAATAGAAATAAGACATTAAAATAAACATAGGGGTAAGTTAAAAATAAACATAGACTGTACTCCCATTTGTTTTGAAGAGGTTCACTATAATTTGTTATTCGTATTTATTTATTTGTTATAGTGTCCAACACGATTTCCATATCACATGATGTTTTTGTCATTTAACAGGTACACGACGGGTGCCACTAGTGGTTTTTATTGACATTTGTGTTACTTGATCTTTAGTTTTCTGTGTAGTGTTTTGTATATCATTGTTTGTCTTATTTTAACACTGTATTGTCTGTCCTTTAAACATTTACAGCTGCTAATATCTCCTTTGGTAAACTTTTTTTACATCTACATACATCTGATCGGAGTTACAATTTCCCTATAAACGTATTTTACAACTGGATTAGGTATAAGTACCATACTATTGAAACAAAAGAAGTGGCCAGTATTGGATATAACAGGTTTCTTTTTACGCATGAGTACTCAGGTGAAGGCCATTGCAACTTCTTTTGTTTCAATAGTAATATATCTAACTTGTACATTAATGATGCTATAAAACAGATGATATCATATTCCCTTCTTTGCAGGATGTAAGAAAATTTTATTACAAATTTTGTGAGGCATTTTCTTTTTGCACTAAACATACTACATGTAGTAAAAATTGAAAACAAGAAAAATAAAACCAACATTGCATAGGCTGTTACATTGTAAAATATTGTCTATTTATTGTGTCATTAAAACATATATATATATTTTTTTTAATTTTAATCTAACTTCAACTAAGAAATATTAATTTATTTGTGCCATTCGAATGTCTCTTTTGAAAATCGGTAACCAAATAAATACTTCTATGTACCCGCAAGGAAACACGAACATCATTTTAAAAACATTTTTGTTAATTGTGTTATTGTAATTTATAAGACAATGTTTTTGATCAAATTATTAAAAAGAACTGCAAAAACATTGGCCTGTGTCAGCAGTCTGTAACTGATATTAGAGGCCGCATTCACAATAGCATTGCTGGGGGTATTATTGTACAAGTTCAATTAATGAACTGCTATAAACAAAAATGGTGGCAATAATTGGATGACAATAAAATCAATGAAACATATTATTGTATTCAATAATACAACAGCCATTGTCAATAAAAACATATATTTAAGGCATAGACGTAGGTCAAATCTCTATTGTTTATCAAATTGAACTGCTACATAAAAAAATCATGGCCTTCAATGTAGAACAGCAATAAACACACTCTTCCTTTACATTAATTTGTATCTAAGCATAGAATTGGATAGTCTCTTTATGTTCAAATACATACATATCCGTTTTTACTAATGTAACTTTGACTTTTGACCTGTTGAGAATACATTTAATTTGAATTTCAATAACTCCCATTACACACAGGTTGGACGGCACTGAATTACAAATATAAAAGAGGCCTTCATGGTCATATGGTAGTTGGATTTATAACTACCTATGCAATCTCTGCCTATTACCACTAGCGTAGTGAGTTCGAACCCTTCTCAGGCAAGGTGTTCTCGATACAATACTATATGATAAAGTTTGTCAGTTACTGGTGGAAGGTTGATGGTTTTCTCCTGTTTCCTCCACCAATAAAACTGATGATATAACTGAAATATTGTTGAAAGTGGCGTTAAACACCATAACTCCCTAAAAATATAAAGTGTTCCACCTTATTTAAGACTGGATTACAACTTACTTCATATGGAGGACCAGCATGGAACTTTAATGTAGCAAAATCCTTATTATCTACACATGGTGTCTGAAACAAGAAGATATACGTTTTTATATTTGATTGTTTTTTATTTAAAGGCATATTGTCTACCAAAATCGTAATTTTTTCATACCCAAAATTATTGTCGTAAATGATTTGTTTAAGCTATCATTAAACAGTTATGCTGCAAAAGATACGATTTGTGTTCTTTTTTGGACAAAAAAGACCCAAAACTATCATTATCGGAATTATTGTGCAGGATGACAAAAATTCAATCTAACCCGATTCTATTCATATGACCTTCTATGTGAACCCGTCTTGAGCTTGCATACTGCTTAGAAACAATAAACAACATGTGGAAGAGAAAGTGTTAACTCGTGGAAGAAAGCAGACTTTGACAGATTCAGAGAGAAAGAGGAATGGAAGTGCAGTATCTTCCAGATGGAACAAATGCAGGATATATGTAGGGATCAGTTGGACCGTTGGAACGAACTGAAGGAAGTGCTACACGTCCAAACTCACGCTGAAGTGGCAAAGATTTTGCTTGATAGGTAAGCCGAGCATGTTGCCTTCTTTTCTCAATCGTTTTTCATATTTTATGCATTTATGATGATGCCTATGATCATTTTCGGTAGATATTATTCAATATATGAAATTTTGCACCTGGCAAGTTGGCAACAGCAAATTATTGTCAATGAGTAGCATAAAACGGCCGTATTTGCGAGGTAAACAAACACAATATGCTGCAGCATTCGGGCTACTGGCATAAAAATAGATAAAAATAGATTTGGCATTGCTCAGGTAAGTGCATAATTAATTAGCTTCCACTAACGATGGTCAGCTTTTTAAAATAAAAAAAAAACGTTTTGTAGCGTATTCGCCAATAATTCGGTGTTTAATCTTCATCTTATGAAGGTCAGTACGGAAAACAACAATAATTTTGGGTATGAAAAAATTTACGATTTTGGTAGACAATATGCCTTTAACAGGGATGATTCTGGTTAGAAAATAAAATAACTGAAACCATCTACATCCTCTTCAAATGGTCCATTTTTTACCTGTTCTGACTGTGTCCAGCAACTTTCGTCAATTTTTCTCCAGAGAAAAATAGCTGAAATCAGTTAAATAACTGGAGAAAAAAAATCATTCCTGATTTAAGACAACCAATGTTATTGATGGTTCCATGTTGTTAATTTAATTTAATTCTTTATTCATTTAACATTGATTCTCCTGATTAGATTAATCTGATATAGAGGTCAATACACCTTTTCCTCATTCTCAATTTGATTCTAAAAATCATGTTTTTCATAGGAGTAATTACCCTTATGACTGGAAATGGTATCCCTTCTAGAAAAAGCAACAGAAAGGACAACAAACTTGAGCATAATTTTCTTATAATTTGAACCTTGTAAAATATTCAGAGGATGATTTCATAGCAACTAGGAAATTCACACGTTATTACAACATTAAAATTTCTACAGGTTATGGGAAAAATACATGTTATTTTCATTGAATCTGCATGAAATGGGACCTTTTGCCAGCCTTTAAAAATATCTCTGATAAAAACGTATAATTCTAGTCAAATTGTGAATGTGTAAAAGGGCTATTGTGTTGATTTTAGAGACAATTTACTAATGGGTCTGACATTGGTCAATATGGACCATTTGTTTGAGAAACAGCTTTCAAGGTAAAATATCTACCTAAAATGGAAAATAAACAGTATATCATATGGATTAATAGAGGAATAAACTGATTTCTGATTTCTATTTTCATCTTGTTCCTGTAATTCTACAATAGTAATAGGCTACTATTTATACTTACCAAAGTATACCCAGGAGGTTCTGTTTTATCAATAAGATCTGGATAAAATATCTACAAAAAAGAATACAATATTTGTTAAAGTTTTCTATATTTCTGTTAAGTTCAATGTCTAAAAAAACATACTAGAATTGCCTATGCTGCTTTCTGACAAAAAAAGAATTTATTGTCAGATGACATCTACTTTGTAGCAATACACATAATATTTTTCTTAATTTTAAAAGAATAAAACTTATTTAAAACTGAATATTTTGAATGAAGAACAAACACTTTGAATTCGTATTTTACAAAGTTCCGCAAAAACATTCATTTTCTAGCTATTTGGACCAACTTTGACTCATTTCATTTCTAAAAATGTTGATAAAAAGAAAGGAAATCCACTGATCTGAGAAAGACTTGACTCATGGATTGTATGAATTTCTGTTTAATATTGATATAGGTAGACACTAACTATACTTATATTACATATATATCTCTGTACTATTTTAGGTGAAAGATTACTACACTTACGTTAAATTTATATCCCTGCACTATTTTAGGTGGAGGGTTATCAATGTCGTAATGAGTCTGATTATACTTGTTCCACTCAAATCCCTGAAAAATACATGCTTTGTTGTGTAATTATTCATACATCAGATGTTTTATTTGGTATCAATCTATTGTCAATATCAAATGACATTATAATGCACCTCGATAGTTTAAATGTCATGAAATAAACAAAGCAGAATTTCTGAAGAGCCTCTTTATATTGGAACTGAATACAAAAATCTGAAATCCCACATCAGATGGCGAATGTTTTCTTGGATTTCAGATCAGCACTAATATAATAAGTTTGGTAGAGATTTTTACCCTATATCATTTGTTAATGAATTGGCTTACATGTTTGAAATGATTTATAAGAAAATAACTGAAGTCATAAAAGTTTACAGATGAATCCTGACGCCAACACAAAGACGGATACAAAATGATGATAATAGCTCACACGACGCTTTAGGTCAGATGAGCTAAAATAATTTCTGCATAAACAGCTGTCATATACATGGTTTATCTCCCCTCCCAATAATATTTTAATATTATCATGTGTGTTGTTTCTAATTGCTGCAGTCGTTTTCATATAAAATATGATAAGTGTTAAATATAATGTAAACTTTATATATATCCATATATTATACTTTAAGTTTTTATTTTCCCTATTTGTCTTTGTTAGCGCAGCCGGTCAATATAATGTTATATGGACTGGCAGTGGACTACCTCGTTTTCGAGTCTTTATTTCGGGAGATAATTGGGCTTATTTTTGGATGCGAAGTATAATATAACAAATAGTTCATGGCACTTCGGGCCATATGGCAGTTTATGGACCAGTCTGTCACCAACAAAATACTGTATGGACCTCAGCTTCGCTTCGATCCATATAATATTTTGTGGGTGACATCCACTATTTAACAAATAGTTCACGGCACTGAGGGCCATATGGCAGTTTATGGACCGGGATGTCACCCACAAAATATTATATGGATCGAAGCGAAGCTGAGGTCCATATAGTATTTTGTGGGTGACAGACCGGTCCATAAACTGCCATATGGCCCGAAGTGCCGTGAACTATTTGTTATATTATACTTCGCGTCCAAAAACAAGCCCAATTATCTCCCGAAATAAAGACTCGAAAACGAGACAGTCCACTGCCGGTCCATATAACGTTATATGGACCGGCTGCGCTAACAAAGACAAATAGGGAAAATAAAAACGTAAAGTATAATATTTGTTAAATAGATTTAATTACAATAATATTTGCTATGGTATTATTAAAGATTAAAAAAAAATACACATACTGTATGCACTCTGTTGAAAAACCTTGGCTTTCTGGGTCTATATTTATCTGACCAAAGGAAGGCTTGGGCTGTTAGTGGCACTTCTACACTAAACTGGGCTTCATCATTGTTCATACCTTCTCTAGCCTTCTTCTCAAACTCAGACTCTGCATCTAACTATAAAATAGAAACCAAATTAGATAATATTAAAAAAAATAAACATGAATTAAATGTATAATAGCATATTTTAAAGATTTGATCTGACAGTTCGTTTGCTAAAAAGTTTGAACTTCTTCAGATCATTGGTCATTTCATATATTTCAGTATCAATTCCCAGCTGACAATGACATAATATTTCTCAGATTTCAACTTACTCTAACTTTGCCTGAAGTCTGTACTTGTCCTCTAGCAAGTTCTAGTTTCTTCATGTCGTCAGCCACTTCATAAACGACAGTATCAATTTCCAGTTCACTAGGACGTAGTAATTTAGGAGAATAACATCCAGCTTCATAGTCTATGTAAGCTTGTTCTTCTAAATCTTCTTCTGTTATCAATTCATCAACACTATAATAGCAACAACAAAAAAACAGTTGTAAGGTTTTCATTTGTATTTAATTTCCACCTGTTTTACTGTTTAAATGTTTCATTTGTATTTAATTTCAACCTGTTTTACTGTTTTAAGGTTTTCATTTGTATTTAATTTCAACCTGTTTTACTGTTTTCATTTGTATTTAATTTCAACCTGCTTTACTGTTTTAAATTTTTCATTTGTATTTAATTTCAACCTGTTTTACTGTTTTCATTTGTATTTAATTTCAACCTGTTTTACTGTTTAAAGGTTTCATTTGTATTTAATTTCAACCTGTTTTACTGTTTTAAGGTTTTCATTTGTATTTAATTTCAACCTGTTTTACTGTTTTCATTTGTATTTAATTTCCACCTGTTTTACTGTTTAAAGGTTTCATTTGTATTTAATTTCAACCTGTTTTACTGTTTTAAGGTTTTCATTTGTATTTAATTTCAACCTGTTTTACTGTTTTCATTTGTATTTAATTTCAACCTGTTTTACTGTTTTCATTTGTATTTAATTTCCACCTGTTTTACTGTTTTAAGGTTTTCATTTGTATTTAATTTCCACCTGTTTTACTGTTTTCATTTGTATTTAATTTCCGCCTGTGTTAATGCCATTTATATTGGGATTAAACTGATATTTTATATGTATTAATATTTGTTCATCGTGTTAAATGTGATTTTGTAAGTCTTATTTTTCATAATGCTAACAATGCTAGGAGTGGTCAGGACAATTTTTACAAACCATTTGTCTATCTCCTTTCCTTACCTTGTTAATCATGAGATCTATTGACCATGAAAACTCAAGTTATCTACTAAACCTAATATTATCAAAATTATATAAAAACTTCTGTTTACCACGTTATACACATGGATTCTACAAAACTTAAAATCATTTGTAATGTCTATTTAAAATGAAGAACAAATGATGAAAAAATTTAGCTGACAGGATGATAATCTGTAGTGTATGGTTATTGAAGCAAGAATTATATTAAAAATATAGGACCAGGGCTTTCAATATTTTTTAAGTCTACCAGTACTTCACTATTTACAGGCAGTACTTTTGATTAAAATTGGAATCATTT
This sequence comes from Gigantidas platifrons, assembly GCA_002080005.1. Lineage (NCBI taxonomy): Eukaryota > Metazoa > Mollusca > Bivalvia > Mytilida > Modiolidae > Gigantidas > Gigantidas platifrons. Next base: position 409,805 of record MJUT01039842.1, on the reverse strand, counting down.
TCATGAACATCTTATACAACACTCTTTAAAAATCAGGAGGTACAAAAGACCATTTTAGGTGGATAAAAATTCATAGTACCCACCCCTTATTCAAAGGCTTGTATAACACAAGAAAATTCACCAGTCTAAAAATCATAATTGGTACAACTTTGAGATAATAATGATTTAGCAGTCAGAAGTAATTAAATATTTTAGTAACATTGTCATGCATTGTTTTACTACTAGCTGAAATGTGAACCCATATAACAGATGGATGGACAAAAGATATACATTTTTGTCTCTTCTAATAGTAATTACTTTTCATCATCTTCTCCTCTCTGGTTACCCACACCACTGGTTCCTGGTTCTTCCTCTCTACTGACAACAGCCTCAGGCTTCTTAAAAGGATCTGTTGGAGGAGGTGGTGTGTCTACTCTTTCTTTTTTAATATTTGTAGGAGGTGGAGTGTCAACTCTTTCTTTCTTCTCAGTAACAGAAGAATCTGATTTCTCCCCAGCAGGAAATAGAGGGGTAGACTCTATACCTTGCTAAAATATAAAATTATCAGTTTAGAAAATATGAGCTAACACCAGCAGGAAAAAGTGAAGCTAAAAACCAGGTTCAAAATCCTGATTCTATATTAAAACTCTTTAATATTGATGATTCTTTTTTCAGAATTCTTTTGTTGGAAGGAGGATATTTTACTATTTTCTGTCTAAATGTCAATTCTGGGTTGTGCTTTGTAATTGTGAAAGAGTTTACAACATGATAATAAAGTTAACAAATCTTGTCATAATTAATGAGTAAAACTCCCATAATTACCTCTTGCTTCAATTTAAATAACTTCTGTCGCAGCACTTCCTGATGGCGTTCTCGAAGTCTTGTTCTTGATGTATGGGCTTTCAATTGTTGCAATAAAGATTCCCAATAACCTATAGATATAAAATAAAGATTTACTTAACATATATATATTACTAAAGGTTTATTAACTGGTTTAACCCTGCCACATTTTTATACCCCCCACAAACAAAGTTTGGGGGGTATATAGGAATCACCCTGTCCGTCCGTCAGTCCGTCCATGTACCTTGTAAGCGCAACTCCTCCTAAACGGCTTATTGGATTTTTATGAAACTTTACACACTTGTAGTACACTACCTGCAGATGTGCATGAAGGAATATGGTTGCTGTCCAAAATTTAAAAGGGGGAGATAATTCAACTTATACGTTCACGAAAAGGGGGGGGG
>MJUT01039842.1:379016-395761 GCA_002080005.1 Gigantidas platifrons | reverse complement strand
TATTTGTTCCCAAGTTATCATCTGGAAAACAAATATTTAGCAACTTTGAGGTATAAAAAGGGGCATAACTCCAGTAAAAATAGTCGAAAAATTGTCATTATTGAACTTGACCTAGTTCTTCATAGGATACACTTACATACCACACCTAGCTTCAATCTGACTTTTCATTTACAAGTTATTATCTGGAAACCAAGCACACGGACGGACGACACCCATTTCTATAGTCCCCTTCGACGAAGCATCGGGGGACAATAATGGGATTATCTTATCTATATACCAACGAAAGCTTTACATTAATAGAGTGATTGTTGATTAAGTGATCAGTTTTCCAGCTATATCATGGCAAGAATATAACTTACCCTTTAATGAGATGATGATATCTGTTTTGTACTAGACTGACACACAAAGTTTGGTTTTTATAGTGCTAGCTCACTGAGACAACAGTCCACATGCAGGCATTTTGACCACTCTCGATACATTATCATTCTGACCCAGAGCCAACCAGTCTTTACTTTTACTACAAGCTGCCTGCTTTGCCAACAAGCAGCAAATACAAACTTTATTGTCTTTGATTTTATCTGATCTGGGATGGATTGCAAGTATACCACACTCGAGGTGAGCATGACCGGAAGATAGATTTATATAACAATCTATCATAATATTGCCAATTAACTAAGTATCCAAACTGGAAACATAGAAAGAAAAATACTACAGGTACATTTTTTTTTGTATATCACTTTGGAGAATACACTGAGGTCTAGATCTACAACATAAGACAATCAAAAGATGGTAACAGGTCAAATTGGCCCCAAACAAAATCGGCCCCAAGTCAAATCGGCCTCAAGTCAAATTGGCCCAGATCAAATTGTATTATAATAATATTGAAGTGGGCATGCGAAAGTTAAAAAAAACAAGCATTCTGAGAGTATTGCATGGAGTAATACGAGAATAGAATGCTTAACTTCCTTCCAAATTTGGTATAAACTAAATATAAATACCCTTAAGTCCAAATATATCCTGGTGCACTTACACTAAAAACTAAACTAAAAACTGTGTCTTTGAGACACGAGATGCGCTGATCCTTATTCAAACTGACCTAAATGCAAAACAAAGACAGACGGAGTGCAAACCTAAAGTCCCCTTCGACTTCGTCGGTAGGGGACTAAAAATCATTCGACCAGAACAAAATCCAACTTAAACTGTAACTCATCTAGATATAGTCACATACTAAATATCAAGTCAATATATCAAAGGACGTCCAAAAAAAGTCTGGAAAACTTAAAATTTGAACAAAAAATACAAGTTCAAGGGCCATAACTCAGCCAAAAATCATTCGACCGAAACGAAATTCGAACTTAAACGGTAACTCATCTAGATATAGCCACATACTAAATATGAAGTCAATATATCAAAAGGACGTAAAAAAAAAGTCCGGAAAAACTTAAAATTTGAACAAAAAACACAAGTACAAGGGCCATAACTCAGCCAAAAATAATTCGACCGGAACGAAATTCGAACTTGATCTGTAACTTGTCATGGTTAAGCTATATACCATATATCAAATTAATATCTACAAACACAACGAAAAAAAGTGCGGAAAACTGATCTGCCAGACTGAAAACTTAAAATTTGAAAAAAAAATACAAGTTCAAGGGCCATAACTCAGCCAAAAATCATTCGACCGGAACGAAATTCGAACTTAAACGGTAACTCATCTAGATATAGCCACATAATAAATATGAAGTCAATATATCAAAGGACGTAAAAAAAAGTCTGGAAAACTTAAAATTTGAACAAAAAATACAAGTGCAAGGGCCATAACTCGGCCAAAACGAAATTCAAACTTGATCTGTAACTTGTCATGGTTAAGCTATATACCATATATCAAATCAATATCTGCAAGCACGACGAAAAAAAGTGCGGAAAACTGATCTGCCGGACGACGGACGGACGGAGTGCAAACCTAAAGTCCCCTTCGACTTCATCGGTAGGGGACTAATAATTACAAATACCTGTCTAGACCCCTATTCCCCTCCTATGTTTAGAAATCATTTCGACCATGATTAATTGGTGTTACAAAATGTACATGCAAATATTTTGCATTACAATTGTGTAAAAGTATTCTAAGAAGAATTGTCCGTTTAAGACAATACCTGATTAATTGGTATTTTGACGATACATTCATAAAAACTTCACAGAAACTTTTGATTGACATAACTACTGACCTCTTTGAAGATTATATCAATACAAAGAAATTAATTTGTATTTTGTTTTACTTTCCTCACAGAAATCGAAATCATTCAATTAAGATCGTTCAACAGCCTTGAAAAACACATGTTAATTTTGTGCTTTATTTACTGTAACATATATATATACACTAAATTACGCCCGTTTCCCACATTTTTATTGTACCAGAGTGTACCTATTTCGAGCTACTGGGAGTGCCAGCAAAATACCAATTCTAATTTATTTCTAGTCAAATGCAGACCACATTGCATTGTCACAATCGTATTCAAAATGGACTGTTAATTATAATTAATCGTTAACTTTCAATTGCTCTGGTATATATGAAGTTGTTTATTTAAAGGATGATTTGCATTTAGAGAATAGTGTAGTTAATAGACAATAGAGAATATTTTATTACTAATTTTGAGCCCACATGGAGCATCATGAAAAGTAAAGGGTTGCCCGATTAATGGAAGAACCATAAAAAACAAACAGTTAACACATGTATAAAATAAACATGACATGTTACACGTAGAAAGGTACACTTAATAAGTTACACTGAATAATCATCAAAGAATGTTCCTTATCAATATAAAGATTGTTATATAATTGTTGCCAATCACGTTTTATGTAAATGACTAATCACTTAATTATATAATTATATCAGTCATAAATATTAATCATTCTAATATGACGTCCTTCAAACGCTTTGGGACCAAACCCTTGGTAAAATATGCATATATTGGTATATCACCTGATCAGCAACGTCATAATTTGCTTTGGCTGTTCAAATACCGTATTTGTCCTATTAGAATAGAAATAATTCATGGGGGCTTGAATATATATGGATTTTACCATGGGTTGGCCCTTTATGCCGCTATTTTACCCCTCGCTATCGCTCGTGGTAAAATATTTGGCATAAAGGGCAAACCCGTGGTAAAATCAATATATATTCAAGCCCCCATGAATTATTTCTTAATTAATTAATTTCATCCATTAAAAAAAAAACCTGTTCATCAATAAAAATAAAATTATACAGAAATATTTTAACCAAAAATAATAATTCATATTTAGGCCACTCCAAATTGATTACTTGTTCTTCGGATTTTTTCATTAAAATAATGGAGCGGGTGAGCGAAATTTTTTTAATTTTTTTTCTTCTTCTGAAAACTGAATTTTTGGAGGTGCTAAAATCTTGAACAAGCGAGCGACACTTTTTAGAATTTTTTTAATCATTTTCCCCCTCGTTTTTGTGTTTTTAAGTGAGAATTCAAGATAATTTTATAAGCGGGTGACTTTCTTTTATTTTAAATTGTTTAAAAATCATGAAACATGAAGAGGGAATGTTGAAGAAATGGTGAGGAAACATTCTTTGTCGAAATTTTCAATCTGAATTTTAAGGTGTGAGCAGGTCCGAAGAACAAGTATTTAATTTGGAGTGGCCTAATATTTTTTTTTTTTATTCAATTTGTAATATGTGGCCGATTTGAGTTTCACTGTGAGACCGTTTTTACTTGGGGCCGATCTGACCTCAGTGTTCAATCTAGAGTGTGCCATTGCACCATTCCCGCAATTTTTGTCTTTCTGACGTAATTGAAATGGTCAACTGGACCAAAGCTGGTGCATTGCTTTTTCACCTTTTGCGATCGTCCCGGTAATAAATTCTGACACAGATAAAGACTTTGTAAAAACCGGACGTATTTCGGGACTGCATGTGGAGAATGTAAACTGAACAGTTGCTCGAATTCCAACATGGACATTGATGAATGAATCTTTTATCGTCTAGAATATTGTCGCATGAATTTGTTATTCAGATCTCATTTTTTATGATATATATATAATATATGTACATGTATAACAAAATTATTATTTCCTTTTTAATATAGCAAAATAATATAATTACCGCAGATACCTTTTAAATACTCATTTTAAAAGTAATGGTCCAGTCATTCTAGCCGAAAAATGGCAAAACCTCAAACTAATTGCAACAGAATTTTTTCTGTCACCGTTTGAGGAGATAAGGTGTGCTTAGTTATATTCTAAAAATCTAAAGCAATATATTATGGGGAAATGTGTTTTTTGGGGGCAAACATTTGGTTTTTTAATAAAAAATCATCGAAAACTGGAAATTTTATTTTACTTTGTGGGATACATGATAATGAAGGAATTCTTCATGTATTAACTCAAAAGGTGGTACCAACAGTTACATTTTACGATTTGGCTAATGAAAAACAATGGGATATGCATATTTTGGGGTGAAATATCACATTTTTTAGGAAAACAAGAACAAAATCCGAGGGGTCACGAATACCAGATTAGAGTAATTCTTGGAAAAAGCGATCACGTGACATACTTTCAAAACAAGACAAAATGGCGACATTCAATGGATCTGAAGCGGTGCCTGGGAATTATGAGCTGTATCTGGCATCATAGGTAGGTGATCATGATTCTATCTACATATTTATGCGGCAAAATATGTCTACTTTTGAATAATGCAGTGCCGATTGGCACGACATTGAGGAGCAGGTGTAATTACGCCGGTTCGAGGCGGGGGTACCTGAAAACAATTTCCCGAATAGAACTATGCATGGTTGATAAGGGATTCGGAGGCAGGCAATATCTGAAAACAACTCTGGCTTCGAATCCCAAAAGGGATTACAATGGGGCCGTACTCGACTCAGATGGAATTGCATACATGGCAAAACATTCTCTTCTCAGATCGATGAATCCAGATTTTGTTTGAAGCTTATGGATGGGCGGGCGCGTGTTTACCGTCGTCGCGGAGAACGCTTCTCTGACACTTGTGTACTGGAAACAGACCATTTTGGCGGAGGTAGCGTCATGATATGGGGTGGAATACAGGGGCGGATCCAGGATTTCAAGTTAGGGGAGTGCAATTAAAATAATCGGGGGTATTTCGTGTGAAAAATCACGATTTTATGCAAAAAAATCGTATTTTTCATATTTTTTCCAATTTTAGGGGGAGGGGGGGAGAGATGAAATTCTTGCTCCTATTGTACTGCCTTTTCTATGAGGCATCATTTTAGTCACGTCTTTCAACAGGATAATGCTCGCTGTCATGTAGCCCGTGTATCGATGGACTTTCTGAATGACAATCATATCCGCACCCTTCCATGGCCTGCATTATCCCCAGATTTAAACCCCATTGAACATTTATGGGACGAGCTTGGGCGAGGTGTTCGAAATGGCTTAAATCCACCGGAAACCTTAGATGAGCTACGACGGGCCCTTATACAGGAGTGGAATAACATACCACAAGCATTCATAGGAAACCTGATCGGTTCCATGCGTCGTAGATGCCAAGCAGTGATAAATGCAAGGGGAGGACACACACGTTATTAACACTGTCAAACTTGTTTTGATGTTATGATTTTCTCTTTTGTGGAAAATGAAAACTTCTGTTGAAAAATGAAAAGTGATACTTTTCTCACCTTTGAAGCATCATAATAACGATGATTAGTTCGTGCGTCGTCTGCATTTATCTCTCTGCATTTTTACGATTTATCTCCTTTGTCAGCTCTTCAGTGTTTACGGAAGCCATGTTTTGACGAAAGTTTTCGAAAAATGAACGATCTTTATTACCATAAATGACGGAATGCCAGACAACTTGGACCAAGACAAGTTGGCCCGTAATCGAGGACAAGTCAGCCTGTATGCGAGGACTAGTCGGCCCGTATGTTAAGACAACTCGGACCGTATTATTAATATTTAATTGTAAATAATAAATAGTGAATTTCAGATATTATGAGGCTATATATTTTTTCACGAGGTCAGGTGTATTAATGTATAAAATGGTATTATCAGATGTCGATATAAAAAGAATAGAAATAGCAACATTTTTCATTTTTGTGTATTTTTTTTATATTATCAAATCTTCTTTGATATGATATGCATTTCCATTGATATATTATTTTACTATTCAACTTTAAACTATCTATAACGATAATGTTTTAATCACTGAAAAATAATACAGTACGAAATAACTTTTCAAAAATTCAAAGTTTTATGAAATAAGAGTAAATTTTTTTTCTCACTATAAGGCAATCTGGCACAATATCCCTTTGGATAGCCGCCATTAAAACCCAAAACCGGGAGCAATTAAAGATCGAATTTTAATTAAGAGTGGTTGACTATAAGCAGTGTTCCTTGACTATCCGACCTCGCCAGGAATCAGTGCTTTGTTACTATTATGACACATTTTTCCATAGAACCTGTACCAGAATTACTACAGAGAGCAGAAAGCATTGATTACCCGTGTACAGTTTCTATGCAGTACTTGCAGACAACTACATTTGTAGTTAAATAACCAGCTGCTGAGAGTACCCGCTTATCTGTTAATGGTGACCATACCATAGACTACTCTGATTTCCGTCTATTTTATAAAAAAAAAAATAAGACAACAATAATTATTGATGGTCCGAGTAGTCTTAACATACGGGACGACTAGTCCTCGTTTACGGGCCAACTTGTCCTCGCTTATGGGCCGACTTGTCTCGGTTCGAGTTGTCCGCGGGCCGAGTTGTCTGGTTACCAAATGACGACTTTGCCCTTTCTCGATTTTTGATATGATCTTTGTAAATATATAAAACAACGAATCTCGCAAAAATTATTTCAGTTGCAATTACTTTTAGGTCAAACAGTAGAATGACTAGACTATAAATAGGACACAAATATTCAATAAAAAAAAAAAAAATTACCGGTATCAGTATTTTTGAATTGAAGTGAATCCCTTATATATTTTAACAATGTCAAACATGCAAGTGATGCTTTTAAAACAAATAACTACATTTATACAATGAAAAATGGATGATAAATGATGGAGGTAGACATGGATACAAAACTAGATCAAGTGCCTGCTGTATATTATATACTGTGATTATAATCTGAGTGGCAGTAATGAACTTTTTACTGGCACTGGCAGTAAATAGAGAACAGCGACAATAATGTGACAAGTGTAAATATTTTTTTATTTTTTTTTTATATGTATATATTTGTTCCCTTGCATCAGTCACGAGGAGGACTTACTCTCAAAATTAATGCAAACTGGAGTATAATACTATGTCTAAATGAAAAGGAATATTGACATAGTGAGGTATCCATATAGCACCGGCCCTTGGTGACTTTTGTATCTGATCAACTACACTTAATTGTACTTGATTTCTTGCATTAGTCACGAGGTGGATTATTAACTCACTATGAATTTTCTTTTATACCTCTCCTTTATCACATGTTCATGTGTATAAATTCACGAGATAATTACTTGTACAAGAGCCTGTTGCCACCTCTAGTGCATAATCAATGACAGGGTTGAAATCACAGATGAAATAATTTTCTTCTGTACCTCTCTTTTGTGTGTATATTATTTTTATTTATGTTATGGTAGTTTAATATTAATATTATATATTGTTACAATCATTGTAGTGACTATGCCCTGCATGGGTCCTTGATTGGAATAAAGAATATCTTATCTTCTTACATTTGGGTATCGGGTCCGTTCGCCCTAACTACACGTTCGCCCTGGGTCCGTTCGCCCTGGGTCCATTCGCCCTACAAGTGGGTCCGTTCGCCCTGATTATTAAAACGTAGTTTAAAGACCATAATGGATATTTTAATTTAGATTATAGAAGTAATGATATGTGAAAAATATGGAAATTAATTAAAGTTATTTTCAAGCAATTATTACGTATACTATTTGAAATACTTAATTGAAATTTATAGATAGATAGATAGATTTATTCGATAAAATCATCATATATTGAATTATTTCAACAAGTAAAAAGATGACTCTCTGACCGGCGATAATGGGAAACGACCTACAATGTAGCTCTGCGTTTGAGGCTATATTACTTGTGATTCTTTTAAGCCCCAAAAATTCGAGTGACGAATACCTATGTCCATTGACTGTACACTTTAGCATGCCGCATATTTATAATTTCTCAATTTATTATCCATAAGCAATTAAATACCTCTTAATTTTCTATTATTTTTAATACCCTACATAATTATAATTATTAGGGCGAACGGACCCACTTTTAGGGCGAACGGACCCACCTTTAGGGCGAACGGACCCAGGGCGAACAGGTATCAGGGCGAACAGGTAATAGGGCGAACGGGAATTAGGGCGAACGGACCCGGATTCTTACATTTGTATCTATAGATATTGTGCATGAGATCGTGAAAACAAAAATGTAGTTCAGCTAAGGATGTAAATACTGGTGGACCGGGAATGCATGATGGTGATGGGAAAATTGTTCTACACACGTATGTGTGATTGACCAATAATGGTTGTAAAGATCCAGAGGTAAGGCAAGACTCGATACCCAAGGAATGTGAAGATTTCAACAAGAAAATGGTAGTACAAAATTGAAATGTATTGGCCTTATTTATTGACTTAAGCCTACATTGTATGATAGTGTGGTCGTTTATTAGACAAGCTAATAAGATAAGGTGTGAAGCAATATTTACTGACTCTGCTATCAAATGTCATTTGAAATGAAATGTTCAACAACAGTGAACACATGACTGAGTCCAGCAATAGCCAGTCTTCTTTAATTTAGATCCCATTCCACTTTACCTTTTATGCTTCTTTGATTTTTTGTGTCTGCTCCTGCTGTCAGATGATCCCTCTCGTCTATGCTTTTTCTTCTTTTCTTTACCCATTTAACATGCTTTTTGTCGATCTATTTTTTTTTCGTACGTCCGACGATATAGGGGAGATAACTTCATACTCTTTTTGATCATAGTCTTTTAAGCGGTTCGCAGTAACCAAGAAACGGCACCCCAAGAAACACTGTTAAATTTTTGCATTGCACACATCCGCTATAAATTTTGACAGTTCTGGTAATCTGGTAAATCTTTGGTTCAGCTGTTTCATCACATTTTAAGAGAAAAATAAGACAGCTCTCTAAAACGGTTAGTAAAAATATATATAGTATAACTAATCGTAGATTTTGAATATCAAAATAAGACCACGAGTGACCGAAGTACGCATAAGCCATAAAGGATTAAACGAGTGGGCGGAACTTGTTCCGTTCACGAGTTTAATCGTTAATGCGTATTCGGTCACGAGTGGTCTTATTTTGATATTCAAAATGTATGATTTAGTTATACTGTTTATTATATAGACTTTCAAAATTTCTTATATATTATTTTTTTTATTTGTATATTTGATTGCACGCGTGAATCTACGAGCAATGATACTACAGGGTTCAGTTGGAACACAGGCGCTTGTTTAGAGTAAATTAGAGTCAAAAATATGCTCGCTATGTACCTAAAATACCACAAGGCCGGACTCACTCCTACTACCCCTGTCACTTCAACCGCTATTTCCCATGTCAAAATGTCGATAGGACACAAATCGCATACTGATTTGCATAGTGAAATGATTTTTCATCAAGTAAAATCCGTTTTTTATATCTTCCTACCTTCTACACCCCCATACTGACAGATAATCCTCCGATTTTGTTGACACACGACATATCGTAGGCTGCAAAAGCGAAAGTAGGTCGCGTGACGTCTTTCCGCCGTTCGTTCATTCTCAGGTTTTATCTTATATAAATACTAATCACTAGAAATTCCAAATTCAAATTACAAGGCGCCAAAATATGAACTTCTCATGTATGTTTCGTAAGGCAATAATAAAACCCGAGAACGACTGAAAGGCGGAAAGACATACTTTCGCTTTTGCAGCCCACGATTAGTCGTGTGTCAACAAAATCGGAGGATTATCTGTCAGTATGGGGGTGTAGAAGGTAGGAAGATATAAAAAACGGATCTTCCTTGAAAACAAATAATTTCACTATGCAAATCAGTAGGCGATTTGTTTCCTATCGACATTTTGACTTGGGAAATAGCGGTTGAAGTGACAGGGGTAGTAGGAGTGAGTCTGGCGGTATTTTAGGTACATAGCAAGCATATTTTTGACTCTACACAAGCACCTGTGGTTGGAAGGATCTGCCATCTTGAAAATGTGAAATCCTATTTTTCATATTTACAACAATGTACAAAAATAATTAAAATGCTTACCTTGAAAGCTTATTGTAGTTAAATTAAATCACAATTGAAGCGTATACGAAGCCAAATAGTGTCTAATATTTACATTTCAAACTGCAAGTCTTCATATGACGTCAATGACGTCATCTTGGTTATGTGCCAAAGTCATCAATAACATTTCGCAGAATTTTTTCAGCTTACAATCGTATGTGTATTCACCGTTGCACAATAAGGGACGTAACCACCACACTTATAGCTTTGCAAAAGTAGTTCCGGCGGGAAAAAACTGATATTTCACATGTGAAATACCAGAATTTATTTCACGGATAAATCCCCATAATTCACACCTATCTATATAACTAAATTTATTTCCACTTCAATTTACTGAAAATTTGGATGCACATACCGTTGGCTTTGATTAAAAAATTGTTGAAACTTAACTTTCCTTTCAGTTTCACTTTTTCAGATATCCCTATTTAATGACTAACAGTTCTTTAAATCAACAATCGTCCTTACATTGATGTTGGATCAATTTGGATACAGTATACACAAAAAAATATTATAAATGTCATAAAAAGTATATAACCAATCGAGAAGGGTCGCAAATTTATTACCTCTACACCAGACGAGGTAAACCAGGGAAAATATAACAAAACCACAAAAATAAAATTAGAATAGAATTGATTGGATTATATATTTTCTTCACAGTTCCCCCCTCCCCCTATGCCAGGGGTAGAATAGGCACCAGGTTTCTCCGTCCTAGAGGCACTAGTCCTCTAAAATGGGTCAACCCCACGGGAACCCCGTGGTATAGAAATGGGACCGAGAGCTTCTTCGGCTTGCAGGGGCATCCGTTGGTTGTGTGAGATGTATAAATTCACAACCAACCCGTCCTTCGGATGAGACGTAAATAAAACCGAGGTCCCGTGTTGAGAGATTGCCACCCTCTTTGCACGTTAAAGAACCCAGTGTAACAGCTCATAGGAGACCTGTTGCACTGGCTAAATTCTCCGTTCATACCCATCACCATTCCTTGTTTCGAGTCCCGTGGCATTTAAATTTTTAAATGTTCTCGTCCTGGATATACAAATGTAGCTGAAAAATTGCTCGCTGGATGTTAAACATCAATCAATCAATCAATCTCTTCACAGTGCATTCTTAAGCTCTTTTCCGCCAATGCAGCGCAATAGTTTTTTCCAGAACGTAATGGTCTGCCAAGACAGAGTTCTGTACCTAGTAGATGTATAGATGAAGTAATTAAAGATACAATTTTATACAGCAATAAATTCTTTGCATAACATGAATAAGCTTCTTTAGAATCGGTCTGTTGAAACGGATGGAAATGAAAATTACTTACCATTTTGTGTCACCAAGTTTCAAATGTGTTGAAATGGACAGATATGAAAACTACTTACTGCTTTGAATCAAACTGTCTTAACTGAAATTAATGCATCTGACTTTTTTAGGTAAATTCCACAATGACATTTCCTTCATTTGTATTGTTTGAATGTTTGAGTTTCATTTGCATTTCATAGATGTTTTAAGATTGACTTTGGGCATTTCATGAAACTGGAAGTGTAACCTGGCTGCATTTGATCACATGTACTTGGATTTCTACATTGTACATGTAATGTTGTACTTACTGGTATGTAAATTGAAGACGAAACATTGGCTGACGACGTAAGACGTCTTTGATAAATTCAACTCACAAACAAATATCAGATATTCATAAACTAAAACATGAACAGAAAGCTGTTATTGAAAATGTAGAGGCTGTGGGTATGCTACAGATCCTCTACATAAGGTTATATAATCTATAGTAGGTTCATAACCACTATTTGCATGATTGAGTGGAGATCTCCTTTAGCTCAGTTGATAGTGTTCACTTACAATACAAGAGGGATTGAATCCCATCAGGGATGTTGTATTTTTAGGAGATAAAATATTCTCTACATTTACATGGCAAACAAATAAGAATCTCAATGTTAGAAACAAATATGGAGACCATGTAATGGTGAATCTCCATAGGGAAAATCAAGGACATATTGATTATTCATTCATTCAAATTGTCACGGCAGAGCATAAAACATTGACCATTTACCTTGTGATGGAGTATAGCATTTAAACCAGGTATATGGTACCAGATAATGATAGCATATACAATTCAAAGTAAGAAATCTTCTATTTTTTGTGTAAGGAATTTAATGTGTATATGTTTCTTTTACAGTTTAATGTCTTGATAAATAATGGAAGAAGAAGGAGGTGATCAAGTAGAAGAAGATATTGACTTCTGGGGAGAAGGTTCCTTTTGGCAAAATATACCAGATGACTTGATGATTCACATTTTCTCTTTCTTAGATTGTAACAGTCTTCTGGAAGCTTCAAAGACTTGTAGAGTAAGTAAGAATATTATGCAATGTAGGTGTGAAACGATACTCCGAAGTACCGAAAATGTTCAATTTTTATGTCATCATCCTACGTTCGGTACGGTGCCGGTACCAAATTTTGTCATCTCTTTGAAAGTAACACTCAAGGAATGGAGGAAGACACACACAAAAAAAAAATGGAGGTGCCAAATGGTGTGTTGAATGGCGGTGATGACTATAATAAGTTTTAATAACAAAAGACTAAAATATCTATCTGCAAACTACCGATACTGTCAATATAAATGGAACAGAAACTTAGGACAAAAATAAAACCATAAGTAAAACATGTGTGAATGATGCAAGCTACAAGACCAGCAATATCAGCAATATGTCAATCCATTTTCAACGAAAACATATGATAATCTGAAGTTCTGGAAGTTCCAGTGGACACAGAAAAACAGTTAAGGCTCAAATTAATCTACCAATTTCAGTGACAAAGACTGGCAGCTGAGAGTAAGTGACACATGTATGTCCCCTAGAGCAGAGAGTATTACAAAAGAGCAGAGCGTATTACAAAAGCAATTGTAGGATTAATTTTAAAGGACTTGTTACCTTAAATAAAATAATACATTTCAAATATACATGTATAGAGACATAAATGGAACATCTGTAATGAAAACTACATACTGCATATGAAGTATCGTATCATATCAAAAGTAATAGTATCGTGAGCAAAAGTTATCATACTTATCGTATCGTGAGGAAGGCATATCGTTACACCCCTATTACAATGTAGGTATTTTAGAAATTTCAAAGACTTGTGCAGTAAGTAAGATTATATACAAGGTAGGCATTCTAGAAACTTAGATTACCCAACAACTCATACAAGCCTATCAGTCTGAGTATCACCAATACTGCGTGAGATCGCACCAGGCTTTGTAAATTACAAAAAAGGGTGCACTCGACTCACAGCCGCAATTTATAAAGTTTACCCGTTGCTTGCCCATGGTTGGTGGTTCTCTCCGGGTACTCCGGCTTCTTCCACCACTAAAACTGGTCGCCATGACATAGCTGAAATTTTGCTGATAGTGACGTTAAACACAAAAAATCAATCATTCAATCAATCAACCATAATCTATATATTATAGTTAAATTATGAAAAAAACCGTTTTAAGCTCATTTGGTAAATATTTTATTTAAAACTGATATTCACAATATCACAATTATTGGAATAATTTTTGTTTTTATCAAATATGTCAAATAATTAGTGAAACCAGTTCAAAGCCAACATTTTGTTCAGAATAAAAAGGGTTAGGGTTATGGTGTTTAATGCCACTTTCAACAATAATTCAGTTATATTGTGGCGGACAGTTTTATTGGTGGAGGAAAACGGAGTACCCAGAGAAAACCACTGACCTATCGCAAGTCACAGACAACTTTATCACACCATGTTGTACCGAGTACACCTCGCCATCAGCAGCATTCAAACTCACAACATTCGTGGTGATAGGAACCGATTCCATAGGTAGTTGTAAATCCTACTACCATACGATCACAACCACCCCAGCCCCTCTAGGATAAAAATAAAAAGTAGACTGGGTCTATTTGTTATATCTTAGATGTTGCTTTTAATGAGTGTGAAAACAAATCCACAGTGATGGTCTATACATGTATATATAAATATTATTTACAGAAATGGAGACGAGTTGCTTCAGATGAAAGTCTATGGAGAGATCTAGTCAGCTGTAGAGTTGGTTTAGACAGAACACAACTGCCAGATTGTCATAGCTGGTATGAGGAGTACAGAAGATTATGTATGAATATTCCAATGATACAGAGTGAAGTATTAAAGGAACACGATGATGAAATCTATCATGTTCTGTTCTCACCATCAGGAAAATATTTTACTACAACAGGCAAAGATGGTTATGTTGTTGTAAGTATTTCTATCAAATTAAAAAAATGTGTTACAACAAATTATTATACAATGTATTCTGCAATTAGCCAATCATTGTATATATGCATACCGATATTTGCTTTATTTATAGTCTAGATAGAGAAAACCCTGCAATCATGCTTTTTTCAGCTGTTTTGATTAAATTTGACAATTTTTGTTACTTTTTGACACTGCATGCAAACCACGACATATCTAAATTATCAGCAAAAGTAAAATTGATTGAAAATGTACTCCCTGTAAAACAGGTGAGAAAAGTGTTTTAATAGCTCATTTCTCTACCTGGTGCTAAGCTCATACAAATAAATCTTTATGTATATATTTTAATATAAATATTGATATTGATATCTTAATAGTTACTGGGCAATGAGATTGTTGCTAATTTCATAGCCTAGGAATTCATATATGAAGATAGTAAAAACTATATTTTTTTTCCTGCACTGGTTCTATGTCAGCAGTCAAATTGCACTGACTGGCTAAATTGACTGCTCAAATAGAACCAGTGCAGGAAAAACAAATATAGTTTTTACTATCTTCATATATGAATTCCTAGGCTATGAAATTAGCAGAAACAAAAAAACAAGCGTCATTCTAATAGTTTTTGATGGTGTTCTCTGTGATATCTGGGCTTATATTGTTACCTTGTCTTACCATCGCTCAACATGATTCAGGTACCAGAAAAATTATATCTTGGTCATTTAGACGAGAAATAGAAACTATAATGATTTTTTGTTTATCCTATGTACTTTCAATCAGTGATTGTATAATGATATAGGTTATATTTATGTACAAATTTTTTTAAACAGGTTTGGGAACTTGGAATGCCATCGAAGATGTTTACTATGACTCAAGTTGTTGATCCACCAAGCTACACACGTTTCTCAGAATTCAATCAGTCTGAGACTAAGCTGTTAGTGTCAGGGATTGATATGCGGTTCTTCTATGATGGCTTTATAAAGATATATCAGTTTGGACAAGGTATGATATATACAGTTAAACCTGCCCACTTTTTCTTATCCTGTCATAGCAAATTTCATATGAATTGAACCTCTTTAAATAGGTTATCTGTCTTATAAGGTCACTTTCTCCTTGTCCCAAAGTTGACCTCTTTATACAAGTTTGACTGTATATAAATTTCTGAAGAACTTTAATAATGTCAGAGTAACTAGACTAACTACGCAATATTTATGAATTTGTAAATTTATACATTTCAAAGTGATTCAACTTTTATAAACTGTTATTTACATATAGATTCTTACACAAGGTATTAGAACGTTTGATTGTATCATATATCAGGCCTCGAAATTAATGCTAGCAAGCAGGCAAATTGCTAGTTGAAATTTCAATTTGCCTTAATTTTGCTAGTGAATAAAGTTAGAACTAGCAGAATTCTGCTAGTTGCAAAAAATTACGTGTTCAGAATCGTATCTGAACTATGACAAACGTGTAAATTTGTTTTCTCGCAAGATCGGTAAAGATCGCATTGACTTCATAAAAAAGGACGGTATAGTTACATGTACGCATTTGTCCGAGAAATACGAATATTTACGTCTCTGTCCGAGAAATACGAACAACCATACTGGTTCCCGATTTTTAAAATAACATCTGGTTGTAATTTTTACAGTTCAAGTTACCAGTCGAAATGTCAAAAAGAAGAAAAGTTTCTGATCACGATATCAATCGCAACGTTACAAAAATTACGAAATTCTTTCGCCAAGTTTCAGGTAGATTTATAATTGTGATTATAGTATTTACAGTGATTAAGAGGAAATAATCGTGAAAATCATTGTGTGACAGCTGTTACACTATCGTATAAAGGCCTGCTTGCAAGAAATTCTTGAAGAATCATTTTTTAGAATGGCAAGATTACGATTTTCGTTTATCCAACTTTGGCCTAGGTAGAGTAAGCAGGGTCTGGAATTACTTTTTCATTTATACTACCAAAGATTTCATATTCTTATGAAACAACTATACCTCATCTGTCTAAATTAAAAGAAAATGAAGTCCTGAAATAACCTTAGTTTTTTTTATATGTTCAGACCCCAATGTGAAATCATTAAATACAATTATCGTGTTTTTAACAGAAGTGATCTCATTATTTTATTCAAATAGTTATTATTGCTCTGTTTCCATCTTGATTAACTCTAACTCATCTCCTTTATACAATTTTCACACAAAAAAAGCAA
>MJUT01039842.1:326332-378561 GCA_002080005.1 Gigantidas platifrons | reverse complement strand
ACACAATTCTTGATAACCTCTGCTGAGACGTCATAATTTTTTACGTCATAAGGAGGGTTGTGACGTTCATGTTTTCTAAATCGAACGGCATTGGTAAGCAAAACCTTTAATGAAAATGGGCGACTTTGATGTTTGTAATAAAAAAAAACAACAAATGAATATCACAATTAAAGGAAAAATGCAACAATCTTAACATTTATATAAACCTGAAAAAATGAATGGTATATTTGCAAACTACTTATGAACTACGATTTTAGGGAAGCGTATTTTGAATATTTTGAAGCATGTAATTTTTCCCGCGAAAATACAAATATAGATGTATCCGTGTTTATGGTTGATTTAAGGATGATAAATATGTCATTTGAATGTGAATATGATTGATACTGAAAAACATCAGCCTGCTCGACAGAATATGAAGCTTGTGACTTCATATTCTGGCTCGGCAGGCTGATATTTTCGGTATCAATCAATTCACACCCAGATAACATATACTTACTTGTTGGAGTTTGAAAAATAAAATATCTTTTTCTCTAAAACCATGAACACTGGCAACAATGGACACATCCTTCTTTTGTCAACCTCATCAAAGTGAATATGTAATGTTGGTACAGATCTGAAATTTAAGCATGTCATGGGAATCAATAATGTGATTTGATTGGTTCTGTACTACTCAGTGGTTTGAATTATAATAATGTGTTGTGTGTGATCCTTGGGTAGTCCTCTATAGATTGTGTAATTTTGTTTATATCAATCAAAATCCAAGGTGGCCACCACTGCAAGACAAAAATGAACTTAGTACCATATTGAAAATTAAACTTGATGGAATCAAAGCTACATTTTGTATACATGAATGATCATTGAATGGCTTCTTGTAAAGTCTGTGTTTTTTTTATTTGCGGATCAGAGAAATTGGCCTCCGCCTCAGGACAAAGTTTAACATAGGACCCTACAAGGGAAATGTTTTTAAGACTTCTTTACTGAAATCTGTCAATCTTTCGGTAACAAACTTGGCTGGAATGTTCCTTGAATGGTTCATTACAAAGTTTTTTTTAAATTAAGTTTATCAAAAACCACTGGTGGAAATGGTCTCTTCAGAAAACAGTAGACATAATTTAACCCAAATTGTATTCAAACAATTATTGG
This sequence comes from Gigantidas platifrons, assembly GCA_002080005.1. Taxonomy (NCBI): domain Eukaryota; kingdom Metazoa; phylum Mollusca; class Bivalvia; order Mytilida; family Modiolidae; genus Gigantidas; species Gigantidas platifrons. Next base: position 377,418 of record MJUT01039842.1, on the reverse strand, counting down.
ATAAACAGGTAATTGGTAACCAGGTAAGCATTACAAATGCATGAATTTCCTTAAAGACTTCAATTGAATTATGTATGAGTAAAGTGGAATTTCCTAATTCCCATGGTCATGGAGCTTTGTACAATGAACACATTTTTTCCTTGCAGACTTGATTGAACTGTGTATGGTAAGAGTGGAATTTCATAACTTCCGTGGGGCGTGGTTTGATGACGACACTTTTCTATCCTTGACAAGGACGAGTGATGAAACAAATGGCTATTTTCTTCAAGTTCGTGCTCACGAGGTCAGTATATGCATCAGTTAGTAGCGATAGAATTAAGGTTGGTTGGTTTATGGTGTTTAATGCCACTTTCAACAATATTTCAGTTATATTATTGTGGTCCGTTTTATTGGTGGAGAAAACTGGAGTACTGAGAGAAAACCACCGACTTGTCGCAAATCCCTGACAAACTTTATCACAATAATGTTGTATCGAGTACACCTCGCCATGAACGGGTTTCGAACTCACAACTTTGGTGGTGATAGGCACTGATTGTTCAGCAGTGGAAATGGAAATTAAAGAAGTCATTTAAGTCATAAAATGGTGTTCATTCAAAAATCAATATTTTATATTTATTTTACTGTTTAACAGTAAATTTCAGTAAAAAAGAATAACAATTGTAATACATACAAAACTTTGGTCCTTGTGACTTAAACATATCAATAGGATTACAACCTGTTACACTCTAGACATTGAATTTCTGACAAGTGGCAATGAAAATTTAACTTATGAACAAAATTGTATTATATTTAAATATGTTTTTGATTATATTAAATGTTCAAAGAGATTCCTTATCGTATAACTGGTATAACTGGAATTGAATTGGATGAACATGCACATCATATGAATCCATCTTAATCTTAATTTTTTCTAAAAAAAAAAAATTCTCTCATTTTTTTTGTTTTTTGTGTGAATATCATCATTGATTCGTTATTAGTGCTACATATAGTAATGCATGCCTTTTATGTACTTCTTTACTGAAACAAATTGTAATTTGGAGAAGACTTCATAAGTATGTTTTACTTGTGTCTAATCCATTTTGTCTGTTTAATTGGCAAATAAAATATAACATTATTGATACTGACAAGCTTATGATTACACCCTGAACTACATTGTGAAATAAGTAACTATTTTGTAGTACTTTCTGCTTGTATGCTGGAGTGGTTGGAACAGTCATATGGGAGTGAATACAGATAGTGATGGCTGTGTTTTCACTTTAATTAGTAAGATGGGTTGAATTACACAAACAGGGTTCATTGTTACTTTTTATATATACAGTGAAACCTGTCTAAACAGAACCCTGAGTAAACCAAAAACCAGACAGACTTTACAGTACCATCTACTGAATGTCTATGTAATTTGAACCTGTGTAAACCAAACACCTGTCTAAACAGACCAAATTCTTCAGTCCCAAAGGTTTTCAGTTTAGACAGGTTTTACTATAATATTACATACAGGTACATACATGTATGATAGAAGATTTTATAATTTGACAACTCCCTGTGGAATTATCCTTATTTTTTTAAATCGTAACCAAGGTATTCACATTTTTTTTTCTTTCAAAATCTTAATATTGATATCTTTAATTCTATGACTTTAAGACACTAAGATCACTAAATTTTGCATTTTCAGTTTCTGCAGAAATAACGTCATGTGAACAGTTAGACTTCAAAAATTGCAAATTTATAATATTACTTTTAGGCTGTTAAGAAGATTTGTCAACATGAATTTACAAAGTTAATAGACATTAGACACGCATGTCATAGAAATGATTTTATAAGAGTTGTTGACAAAGCAAAATGGACAACAGACCATGAAGATGTAGATGAACAGAATTCTGTCAGTTCTGTCTCTAACAAACTGAAGCAGGAAGATGTAATAGATGAGGCAGAGGATACTTGTGAGAGTTCTATGAAGTCTAATGATGGAAACTATGATAGAAGTGTTATACTTTATCAGACCTCTAGAAACCTAACATGTGCTTTATATCAATACAATATTAAAAGTAATGACGAAGAAAAAGAAGAATTTGCATCACCAGGGACTTTGTATGAATGTGATGGTACAATTATAGGTACAAACATATCAGAAGATCACAGGTGAGTAGTTACCTCGACATACAATAAAGCTTAGTGACCTTGACATACAATAAACCTTAATGACCTTGACATACAATAATCCTTAGTGAATTGACATACAATAAACCTTAGAGACCTTGACATACAATAAACTTTAGAGACCTTGACATACAATAAAGCTTAGTGAATTGACATACAGTAAACCTTAGTGACCTTGATATACAATAAAGCTTAGTGACCTTGACATACAATAAACCGTAGTGAATTGACATACAATAAACCTTTGTGACCTTGACATACAATAATCCTTAGAGACTTTGACATACAATAATCCTTAGTGAAATGACATACAATAAACCTTAGAGACCTTGACATACAATAATCCTTAGAGACCTTGACATACAATAAACCATAGTGAATTGACATGCAATAAACCTTAGAGACCTTGACATACAATAAACCTTAGAGACCTTGACATACAATAAACCTTAGCTTAACATACAAAAAACCATAATGACCTTGACATACAATAAACCTTAGAGACCTTGACATACAATAAACCTCAGTGACCTTGACATACAATAAACCTTGGTGAATTGACATACAATAAACCTTAGAGACATTGACATACAATAAACCTTAGTGAATTGACATACAATAAACCTTAAGAGACCTTGACATACAATAAAGGTTAGTGACCTTGACATACAATAAACTGTAGTGAATTGACATACAATAAACCTTAGTGACCTTGACATACAATAATCCTTAGAGACCTTGACATACAATAAACCTTATTGAATTGACATACAATAAACTTTAGAGACCTTGACATACAATAAAGCTTAGTGAAATGACATACAATAAATCTTAGTGAATTGACATACAATAAACCTTAGAGACCTTGACATACAATAAAGCTTAGTGAATTGACATACAATAAACCTCAGTGACCTTGATATACAATAAAGCTTGGTGAATTGACATACAATAAACTGTAGTGAATTGACATACAATAAACCTCAGTGACCTTGACATACAATAATCCTTAGAGACCTTGACATACAATAAACCTTAGTGAATTGACATACAATAAACCTTAGAGACCTTGACATACAATAAATCTTAGTGAATTGACATACAATAAACCTTAGTGACCTTAACATACAATAAACCTCAGTGACCTAACCTTGACTTTCAATAAAACTTGGTGACCTTGACATACAATAAACCTTGGTGACCTTGGCATTCAATAAAGCTTGGTGGCCTTGACATATAATAGACCTGAGTGACCTTGACATACAATAATCATTAGTGACCTTGACATACAATAAACCTTAGTGATCTCAACATGCAATAAACATTAGTCACATTAACATACAATAAACCTTAGTGACCTTGACATACAATAAACCTTAGTGACCTCAACGTACAATAAACCTTAGTCACCTTGACATACAATAAAGCTGGGTGACCTTGACATAAATCACTTTACACAGTTGCATTGTAGGTACCCTAACAGAATCATACAAAGTTTTTGAATGACCTTTCTCTATAGTATAGTGATAACAGATACAAATATAAGTCAAAGGTAAAATGTAGAATTGAGTAAATATAGATTCTCCTTCAGTTGCCCGTGGGTTACGATATTTCTCCACTCAAGAGAGTGGAGAAATATCATAACCCACATGGGAAACTGAAGAATTTGTTTCTCCCATTATTTAACACGAACTTTATTTCAAAATTTGAAATTAATGCGGGGAAAGGCACGAGACATTTTAATCCTCTAGAGGATTACAGATTTTTCCACCACTGGTTCAGCAGGGTTAAATTACCATAATAATGGGCGAATTTAGAATAGACCAGTGTGTTTGCTTCTGTAACAAATACCTGATATAATCTTAAATGTTCTGACATGTTCTATGTTTAAAACAAGCCTTTAACAAGGTGCCTAAAAGGGTCAAGCTCTTTCAAGTGACATGGATCATTTAACGGTTTAACCCAGCCACATTTTTGTGTCTGTCCCAAGCTAAGACCTGGATTTCCAACGTCATATGTCATGGTCTTTTTTTGTGAGTGAAGGTGAGAGGTGATTGTTCATTTACTGTTTAAACTTTCTTTTCATAATTATTTTGGGAGAACACTTACATAGGCTGTGTCTGATGTGTAATCCCTTTGTATTTTTGTAATGTATGTTCACTTTATTCAATAAAATTATATATAACTCACAACAACATTTCTCATATTCTTTGCTTGTTTACCAGTTGATTAAATTTTTCTAATATTTTCAATCACCACAATGATTAAATTTCTTTGTGACAATTCCCACCAATTTCCTGGAAATGTGATTGTGGATGTAAATTGATAATTAACAAATATTTTTGATGTTTTTAGTCATAGATTCCTCTTATGCTACTAGTGGGTTACAATATTTCTCCACTCTCATTAGATAAATTTTGAAATTGTAAAGCTTTAAAATTTGAAAATTTAGCTATTGTAATCCACGGGTAGCAAAATGAGAATCTATATTTATAAAACTTTGAATTCTTATGGAAGAAAGAATGAAAGCGAAAAGCATTACATGAGTACTAAGCAAATGAAATAAAATAATATTTAACAATGCTATTTGTTTGATTTAAGGTACCTCGTATATAATGTTAGACAAAAGATTCCCAACAGTAGATATAGTTTGTATAATCAAGACATTGAGGTCAGAGTTCATGACCTTAAAAATGACAAGGACACTGGAGAAGTCTATAAAGGAGCAAGATCATGTGGAGAAGAAAATGTATCATACATTTTCCCTTCCATCAGCAAAGATTTTATTTCATGGTAAATAAATTTTGTTTATTATAATTAGACTCCCTTGAGATTAAGTACAAAGATGAGTTCTATCAGAATAACTTAATAAGTAAAAAAAAAAGGTCCCTTAGACTAAGTACAAAGATGGGTCCACTCAATCCATTAAACTAAGATAACATTTTAATTGGATTTGGAACCTACTCCCTTAAGGAAGTGTAAGATGGTCCTTAAATTGTAGTTAATCAATGACATATCTGGCTCAGACCTTCACTAAAATAAAAATATGAATCAAGTTAAATTTAATGATACATGTACCTGTATTTTGTTTATAATGTGTAGAATACTAATAGATTAGCAGAAACCAGGAAGTAAAAACAGGGGTCTTAGGTTAGGGTTATGGTATTTTAATGCCACTTTCAACAATATTTCAGTTATATCATGACAGTCAGTTTTGTTGATGGAGGAAGCCAGAGTAACTGGAGAAATCACCAACCTAATGCAAGTCACTGACATACTTTACTACATAATGTTGTATCAAGTACACCTTGCCTAAGTGGGATTCAAACTCACAATGTTAGTGGTGATAGGCACTGATTGCATAGGTAATTTAAAATCCAACTACTATTCAATCACAGGGTCTCGTGAAGTTATTTGTAAAAATAGATAACAGAATATTAGTTTGAAATCTTTTTAAGTAATGATATTAAACTTCATTTAAGTAAAAATTTCATGATGATTATTTTTAATTATAAAGAATAAAAAGAAAAGTACTTTGCATCCCCATAGCCCCTCTATTCATGTCATTTTAAGATAAAAATGCTAAAAATAGAGACAAAATGAATTGATGTCCAGGATGCAAAATTGCTATATGGTCATGATTTATTGATTGATTATTACTTAATGTCCAGCGAGCAGTATATCAGCTAAATTCAGGACGAGATAGTCATGATGACCTCTTAGATGTGACCTCACTTGGCACATGCTCAGAAGCTGATTGCACACCACATGTGTTGATGGACATTCAAGCTTGTTAAAATGTTGTTTGTATTCTACATGTTTGTCTAACACATTGCATTATTTCAATATTAAATAAAACTAATAATCAGTGATAACTATTAACATATGTTTTGGACTAGTAAATTCACCTATCACATGCTAGTCAGCATCCATAACATTTGTTGACAAAAACTCATATGATTCTAACTTCGGTAAACATTGGACCCATTCATGTTTAATGTATAATTAATTGACTTTGACCACTTGGTGTGCAAATATTATCAACAAGTTATGTAGCTTGAAGAAAGTTTTGTAATAATAAACTGACTTTTTTTTACATTATTATCACTCCTGGTAATTAAAACAGCTGAAATGATTCTAAAGGTACAAAAAGTTTTACAAATATTATAGATACGATAACGTAACCCTCATTCCGCTTGTGCTCCATTTAGGGTTACGAATCGGTCTCATTCAACGTATGGGAGCAAATTAAAATTTTCGTTACGTGAATATTTCAACTTTCTTTTTGCATATCTGGTCATAACTTATTATTCCCAACAATTTTTAAGTAATGGTTATACGAAATAAGTGTTACAATCCCTGTTTCTATCTTCAAGACCGGTTTCGTATTTGAAAATTGTTACTTGTCCGTCATAACACCTTACATAGACTCTCGCGATGGGCGGAGCCTATCCATATATGCCAAATATGGAAAACTGTACTACGATCAAGTCGATTTTACTATATAATTGATCCAAATAAGGATATCTCAAAAACGAGGCAAGTGCGCGTGAACTAGCAACTTGTAAACAAAATGTCGGACAGAAAGAAGATTTCATGCATTCAAATTTTCAGATGGATATAAGTCTACCATGGATTGATGCAGCGTTTACTTAACACCTCAAGGTTTACCTAAATATATTTATCTTTCACCCCCGTTAATTTTTCCAACCACTTACAACGGAATTAGGACAAAAAACCGCCCGGTGTGAATCACTCCGGGCGCTGAATGGGACTGATTTATAACCCTAAATGGAGCACAAGCGGAATGAGGGTTACGTTATCGTATCTACAAATATCAACTTTAATACAATATCCATCCCTTTAAGCGATGTCATGTTTTTTCATCTGAAATATTTACTTTTAATTAAAAATTTTTATCTTTCAGTGGTAGTGTTCTTTATAATTTCAGTGGAAGTGAAGATTTAAAAGGATATATATGGGATCGACGATATGGAATTTTATTATCTGAACTTAGTCATGATCACGGGGTTCATTCTCAGAATGGAGTAAATGCTACAGCTTTTTGTTCTACAGATCAAGAAGTCCTAGTTACTGTGGCCGATGACCTCTATGTCAGGATTTGGAGGTCAAGGCAGAGAATATTGGATTTAAAACAGAATCAAGTTCAAATTAAAAGTAAATCTGGTAAAAATGATGAAACGTTCCCTGAAAGCTTAAAGTCAAACAATAAAAAACAAAACAATCCTGGTTATGAATCACCAATTTTTGAATACCAGTATACTGAAGGTGACATTGATGACATGGAGGACAAAAAAGTGACATGTTGCTATGGATTTAAAAAGTCAAAATCAGAGAAGAATAATAAAAGAGAGAAACTAGGAAATATGTCTGTATGACACATATATTGATAAAAGCATTGTTATGTTTATCTATAAAACAGGTCAGATTTCTACCTATATGCTTGCTGAATATACCAAAATATTTTCTGGCAATGCTTGCTGGTCAGGTTGCAAAGAGTGTAAATATGGGTAATGGCAAGTTGGAAAAAGTAGTACAGTGGAAAGTGTACAAACCGACACCTGAATTTTCCTGACATTCTGTGACATCCGACAAAAAATTTATGGTCCCAAAGTATTTCTGTTAACTAAAATAAAACCTGAGTATTCTGACATCCTGTACAATCGGACACACTTCCCAGGTCCCTTGGTGTGTCGGATTAGACAGGTTCCACTGTACCTACTTTGTATATTCAACTTCTCACAACTTTTGAACCCAGATCCATGAACTAAATAGAAATTTTGCAGAAATTTCGAAGTTATGGACCTCACTCTTAAAAACAATTGTTAGATTTATATTTAACATTTTCCAAAAATTTAGAACTTTTCTGAACCATTTTGAAGATAGGATATATGTTTTGTGTAATTAACTCCTCGTATCAACTCTTATCCTTGAAACAATATAAAATGGCTTCACACATAGTATACATTGTATACATTTTTGTAAGTGTATAACAATGCAACTTGACCAGCTGAGACTGACCTGTTTCAACCTTCACGATTAACCAATTTTTTTCAATAAGTAGCAATGCATTGAGTCACTTGACCAAACATGATTTATCTTGTAAAATGTCAATTAAATTCAGTCTCTCTGTGGAAATATATTTCAAATCATTTGAAATGAAAAAGTACATGTAATTCCAAGGATTGAAATTGATAAATATTATATTTTGACCTCTGATTATCTCAGTTATAACAGGGGCAGTCGTGGCTATGATCGTATGGTAGTTGGATTTACAACTACCTGTGCAATCAGTGCCTATCACCACTAAAGTTCTGAGTTAAAACCCGGTTCATGGTGAGGTGTACTTGATAAATCATTGTGTGATAGTTTGTCAGTGACTTGGAACAGGTGGTTTTCTCTGGGTACTCCAATTTCCTCCACCAATAAAACTGACTACCATAATATAGCTGAAATATTGTTGAAGGTGGCATTAAACACCATAACCATAACAAACCAGTTATAACAGGCAGGATTAGAAATAAAGAAATGTAAAAAATATGTATTTCTCCAGAGAGAATTAATTTATCCTTAGCTTACAGGGGAAAGCTAATGTACTGAAGGGTAATAATGTAATTACCCACAATGCATTGGGACTCGTTGAGATGATTGGTCAATCCTGTGGTGTAAATTTTTATATGTATTGAGACAAAAATTATTATTCTGATATATTCAGCTATCATAGAAATCTTTCCACGCATAAGCACATGTCTGTGATATATATTTGTTGTATGTCAGTTATTTAAATTTAAATGTATGACATGTTGGTCTTTCATTGAGTTTCTGTAAAGACATTTTGAGCCCTGAGACTTCATTGGTTGTAAAACAAATTACCTTATACAAACATTACTCCTATAAAATTGAACAATCATTTACTTAAAAAATTACAAAACAACATCTGAATAAAATTTTTTGTTTTAATAAGGTTGGCTGTTAAACCAATATAAATTTCCTTGCAGTACATCTAGTTGGACTAGTATTGACTTGCTCAAAAACAAGTTTGTCAAGACATAACTGATCTGATTTTGCCAAAAAATGTTTTGATTTTGAAATATCATTTTTAGGAGAATTGGGAGCTCTGATAATGACAGTAGACTTTTGAGTTCACCTGACCCCAAGGTTCAAGTGAGGTAGTGTCATCACTTTGCATCTGTTGTCTGTCGTTGTCCCTAAACTTTTACATTTCAATTTTTTTTTCTCTGAAACAACTTACTGGCTGAAATTTTGAATATTTATTTTAAGTCTGATTTTAATAGGCTTTTTTTCTTTAGATACCTTATGAAATGTCCTGCATGCATTATTCATACAGATTTGACCTAGCTCTTATTGTTTCTGAGATAAAAGGGGTCAAAGGGAACCAAAAAGGTACCAAGACACAAAATTATAATACCGTATTAGTGATGTAATAATTATCATGCTCGCCTGGAGTGCCGTAGATCGTGGGTTCGAGCCACGGTCGGGTCAAACCAATTTCAGAGATACCAGAGGACCAAAATGGACCAATGCCCAGAATTGTTAGTTTTCAGTCCTACTTTATTGAGTTAAAGTTCATCATAAGATCTCTATGTGGAAATAAGTCAAATAATTATACCCCCACTCGTAGAGAGGGGGCTGTATTGCAATCACCTTGTCCGTCCGTCCGTTTGTCTGTCCATTCACACTTTCGTAACAGATATCTCAGCTTCTCCTGGAAGAAATGATTTTATATTTGATATATGGCTTTGCCATGGTGACTTGTACCGTGTCTCCCCTTTCCAGGTTTACCGCACATCTACTTCCTGTTTACAGTGCGACTTAGAATTTTTCATGTTTGCCGTAATGAAAACTTTCGTAACAGTTATCTCAGCTTCTACTGGAAGAAATGAGTTTATATTTGATATATGGCTTTGGCATGGTGACTTGTACAGTGTCTCCCCTTTCCAGGTTTACGCACATCTACTTCCTGTTTACCGTGCCACTTACAAATGAACGAGTGGAGGTATTCTTAGCATGACGTAGCGTGCAACATCTTGTTGTATTTTATTTCTTTGAAATTCATTTTGTTAGGTTTCCACTTTTCATATAAAAGTTCCTTTTTAAGAGGGGCCTTTTTGTAGCCATGATATTCTTCTAGTTGGATTAACAACTACCTATGCAATCAGTGTGTAGAAATGTTTATAAATTTATTTTATGTATTAAATATTTGTACTGATTTATGTTGTTTTTTAAATCTGCTGATTATTTATGTAATATTTAGTTTATACCACAAGCTTTCATTTGACTGGTTTATTTTTGTTAATTATATTCGTAGATTGACAAAGCAACACAGGCACTTGTCTCAAAAAAAATTACCCTCCAATTCCTTTACATAACACAAGGTTCTTATGTTTACAGAAAAATAATTTCGACCGGCTCATCAATTTCTCGATTTTTTCGATCGGTCTACAACGCTTCGGTTTTGGGACATACATAGCCTTTATCTACATTGATTTATCTACAAAAGCATGTATAACACACCTACCTCAGCTGTCTATCAACAACGTCACAGCCCATTTGAAAGACGTCAGACCTACCATCATCTTAATCTCACAATGAAATGGAAATGTATGAATTTTCCCGCTTTTGTTAACATACAGGTTTCTGGTCCTTTTCATTGGATCTCATGAAAAGCCTAGTGAAACTCGAAAATATTGGATTTTTGTTGTTTCTATAAATAGAAACTCAAATGAATTTGCAAACTCATGTAACAACCTAACTAGACATAATATCAACAATCTTTTTGCACAATTATATTAAGAATAATCTTTTGTTTTTAGAGAATTCATCAAATTTGTTTGACAACGTTTATTTCATTTATTCATTCAGTGCGATCATGCAACCTACATTTGTAGCTATTTCCATTTCGTTGTGAGATTAAGATGATGGTAGGTCTGACGTCTTTCAAATGGGCTGTGACGTTGTTGATAGATAGCTGAGATAGGTGTGTTATACATGCTTTTGTAGATAAATCAATGTAGATAAAAGCTATATATGTCCCAAAACCGAAGCGTTGTAGACCGATCGAAAAAATCGCGAAATTGATGAGCCGATCGAAATTATTTTCCTGTAAACATAAGAACCTTGTGTTATGTAAAGGAATAGGGGGGTCATTTTTTTTAGACAAGTGCCTGTGCAAAGCACTCTGCTGTGTTTCATGTTTGTTTGTTTGTTTTTAACTTTGAAGTTTTTTTTTATTAAGTTGTATTACCTGTAGCCATAATATAATAGATTGTTATAAGCTCCTTAGATCCAGAAATATCTCTTATAATATCAGTTGATGGTCCACAATTGTTTTTTTTCTGTTGTCTTAATATTACAACATAAAATTGATAGACTTGTAACTAACAGAGCATATTCTTGACTATTTGGACATTTTCATGAATATATTTCACTTCACAAATATAAGTGATAATGTATCACAGGACTGTGTATGTAAAATTTATATGATAGGCAAGTTTCCCCATTGCCATACAACTGAAATGCATTGCATTCGGTCCACACATTGATCTTTGAGGCTACATTTCAGCCAGAGATGTGTCACCTGACCATGACATTTTGTTATATTTACGTCAAGTTTTCGTGATTAGGTCAGTTTTCCCATTACAATACAATCTAGGTTCTCTGTATTTGGTCCACACATTGATCGTGGAGTGTACATGTAAACCTGGCATGTGTTACCTTTATTCACATTTAAAGAAATTATTTGATAATTTTTTTGAGAAACATTAACTTTTAATTTAGCTGTTTGCTGTTTAACGTCCAGTGACAGGTTTTTCATGTATATTTTGTAAACTGTACCATACATGGATCTTTTATAGAAATCTTCTGAATTTGATCCCTATGGTAATCATGTGCTTCTCTATTACATGTGTACACTGAGCATGTAAATTATGTGCTTCATTTTTATATTTCTGATATTTATACTGTTACAGAAATAATAGCAGAATTGAAAGAAAAAAACCTGTCAGAGCGATTATCTTTATCTCAAGCCATTAAAAAGTATGTATTTGTCAATGAGAATATATGTGTTAAATTTAATAGTGCCTCTACTTAAAAAGAGTATTAATCTGTATTAATAGTAATGTACTAGTATATTTATGTTGCCATGGAAACATGTTTATTTATTGTGTCTGCACCATGGTGCTTATTATTGTTATTCTGTTATTTTTTTTACAATTTTTTAGAATCTGTTTATTGTGCTTCTAATAATAAAGTTTTGACACATTTTTGTTATTAATTTAATGGCCAAAATAATTTAATCAACCTTATTGATTTATTGATTGATGAATTGTTTAACCTCATGTTAACAATTATTTCAGCTGTTCATGTCTGGAACAACTCACAATAAATCATGTAGGTAAATCCAACTACCATACAATCACGACCACGAGTTGGAAAATTTTTCCATTGCAATGGTCCACCAAAAACCATTGCTGCTTATGAGGAGTGTTGCATTCTGTAAACAGAAGACACACATTTACAGCCCTGTCTGATGCTCATAAGGAGTGGCATTACAGCCCTGCCTGAAGGAGTGTGACATTCTGTAAACAGGAGACACACATTTACAGCCCTGTCTGATGCTCATAAGGAGTGGCATTACAGCCCTGCCTGAAGGAGTGTGACATTCTGTAAACAGAAGACACACATTTACAGCCCTGTCTGATGCTCATAAGGAGTGGCATTACAGCCCTGCCTGAAGGAGTGTGACATTCTGTAAACAGGAGGCATTCATTTACGATCCTGTCTGCTGCTCAAAGAATGTGGTATTCTGTAAACAGAAGGCATCAATTTATGGCCCTGTCTGCTGCTCATGAGTGTGGCATTCTGTAAACCAAAGGTATTAATTTACAGCCCTGTCTGCTGCTCATAATGATTGTGGCATTCCCTATATAGAAGGCGTTCATTTACGACCCTTTCTGTTGCTCATAAGAATGGGTACATTCTCTAAATAGAAGACAATCATTTATGTCTGTCTGCTTATCATAAGGAGCATTGCATTCTGTCAACAGAAGTAATTCATTTAGGACTGTCTGCTACTCATAAGATGTGTGGCTGTAGGACAGTTTTGAATGAGGAGCATCCAAGGACTATTCTAGCAAAGTTAAAATTCGCCCAGTGGTTTCAGGCGAGATGTAGAAATTGGGTATTTCTAATTTCAGTATGGGTGGCCATATTTGAAGACTGGACCTGTCACACAATTTTCAAGTCGACCAACCATGCACCTTTTTGACTAAGTTTGTCCTAGGGGTTTTAGAGGCGATGTTAAAAATCTGAACCTCATCGTTGGTGTAATGGTTATTGTGCTCATGAGTAGTACATTGTGAGTTCTAGCCACTGTCGCGTCAAACCAAAGAATATTAAATTGTTATTAGTTGCTTCTCCACTAACAGCATTAAGGGCTTGGGGTTATGGTGTTTTAACGCCACTGTCAACAATATTTCAATTATCTTGGCGGTCAGTTTTATTGGTTGAGGAAACCGGAATATCTGGAAAAACCACCGACCTGTCACAAGTTAATGACAAATTTTATCACATAATGTTGTATTGAGTACACCTCGCTTGATCAGGATTCAAACTCACACCGTTAGTGGTGATCAGCACTTATTGCATAGGTAATTGTAAATCCAACTACCATAAGATCAAGACCACAATAGTCCCTTAGCATTAAGGAGAAAGAACAAAGACTGGTTGGCTTGACATCAGGATAATGTGTCCGAGTGGGGCGACATGTTGTTTCAGTTAGCTAGCACTACAAAAACCCAACTAAGCCTGTTGCTCTAGTACAAAGCAGATACCATCATCATCTCATTGAAAACAAGATGTTGCACGCTACGTCGTGCTAAGAATACTGCCACTCGTTCATTTGTAAGTCGCACAGTAAACAGGAAGTAGATGTTTGGTAAACCTGAAAAGGAGAGACATGGTACAAGTCACCATGCCAAAGCCATAAAATCATTTCTTCCAGTAGATGCTGAGATAACTGTTACGAAAGTTTTCATTACGGCAAACATGAAAAATTCTAAGTCGCACTGTAAACAGGCAGTAGATGTGCAGTAAACCTGGAAAGGGGAGACACTGTACAAGTCACCATGCCAAAGCCATGTATTAAATATAAAATCATTTCTTCCAGTAGAAGCTGAGATATCGGTTACGAAAGTGTGAACGGACGGACAAGGTGATTGCAATATAACCCCCTCTCTATGAGTGGGGGTATATTTAACTTGTTCTCACCATAATATAGCTGGAAGACTGCTGACTTGGTGTTAAACAACAATCACTCACTCAAAAGTCAGAAGTTAACAGACGAACGACGGATGAAAAGTGATGACAATAGCTCGAATGACTGGTTAAGGTGATCTAAAAAGGAACTGCATGGCTGCTGTACACATTAATTATTAAAAATTGATTTTCACTATCCTTTATAAGCTAAGCAGGATTTCATTGTTTAAACAATAAAGACTATTGCATACATATTCTTTATTTCATATCCATCAACCTTCCACAAAAAGAAAGTATAATAATAACAGGGTTCCATTGTACACAGATGATTAGTCAATTTTATATGTAATAATACATTTTTCCTTTGATATCACTAAGAACTGGAATATCTAATGTTTTCTGCCACATGTAGAATAGATTTTTTGTGTTGTAATTCAAACTGCACTAAAACTTGTAATATCTAAATGTTTTCTGCTACAAGTATAAATTTGTCTCTTTGGTAATATATTGCACATATTGGAGGTAAATTGAAGACACATTGAGGTTAATGTGTATATTTTGATTGCTTTCATTGCACTTGTTATACCTATGATAAAATGAAAAACAAAAAAATACATGTACCACATTATTGGAACAGTTCCAAAATCCAATATCAAAATAGTAGAGAGGTCAAATCAATACCAATAATACATATACATGTCTACACATTCTCATGGCTTTGTTCCAACACTTCAATATAAAGTGTCAAAGTTAACTAGTTTTATTACTCTTAGAGAAATGATGTGATCATGTAAGTGTTCTTCACAGGTGAGTAATATGTCAACCTTCACACATTATCAGGTAAACACAGTTGTAATTAATATAAGAACACTCTAATCTTGAACTTTATACATAATATAATTAATCCCTGTGACACAGAAGTTGTCATTATGTATATTAGTTCTATTAAACAGAGCCGATGGCCTAAACCATCATTTAAATATCAAATAGTACATAAATATATTATGCAACATTCTAATCTTGAATATTATACATAATATATTTAATCTCCGTGACATATAAGTTGTCATATGTACATGTATAATAGTTCTATTAAAGAGAGTCGATGACCTCAGTCATCATTCAAATATCAGATAGTACACATATTTATTATATGTATGTATCTATTTTATTTAATAGTTAACATCAAACTAAATAACAAAAAATGAGGTAGTTTAATTTCAAATAAACAAAAATACTAAAATTATTCTCTATCAAAACAATTTTTTGTGGTTGACTAAAAAGAATCAATCAAGTGACCATACTAAAATAATACATTGTCACTGAAGTGGAAGTTTTCATCAAAGCAAAAAAAAAAACCAAAAACTAAGGCTAATTGAGATGTTTACTGTTGATTATTATACAAGTTTGTTTAATTATGGAAACAGATTTAATCTTCTTCAATATTTGTCAATTTTGACATTTCCAAAATAAAAACTACAGTTTTCACTCAGATCAGTTAATCTATGAAGGACACATCTCAGACTATTTACATAGTATAACACTAGGTAGAACCTACTGACACTATTATATGTGTATATAAGACACATTTATACAATGGAAACCTCTCAACATTATTAGAAATTCAAAGTAGAGATTAATGGAATGATTTCTCACCTTATTATTTAATAACAAAATGGACAAACCTTATTATAAGTGCTTGTTCATTTAAAAAAAATTCTTACACAAAAAAAAGTCAAACACAGTTATTTCAAAATGTGGTCCATGCACAAAATTTATGGGTTTTCGACAATGTAATGTGTTGCTTGTCTCCCACTAATGCAAAAAATGAAGAAGAAAAATATAACAAAAGGTTATTGGGTGTTAACCCTGGTCAAAGAAAACAGAGCAGCCACAAGTCACTGATAAACTTTATCACATTCAGCTGTATATAGTCATTACATGGTCTCCTCATCTTTTCTGAAATTTTATCTGGTAAATTTAATCTCTAGAAGCAATGGACTATTTTCATCTGACCATACAGAGAAAAATATTGGACCAACTCAAATATTAGCGGACACTTTCCACTGTCTAACGGACCTTCGGAATGACTAGTATGGAGTACACCACAAACAGGAATCAAACTCACTACTTTACAAGTAGATAGGCACCGATTGCATAGGTAGTTGTTAATCCAACTAGAAGAATATCATCGCTACAAAAAGGCCCCTCTTAAAAAGGAACTTTTATATGAAAAGTGGAAACCTAACAAAATGAATTTCAAAGAAATAAAATACAACAAGATGTTGCATGCTACGTCATGCTAAGAATACCCCCACTCGTTCATTTGTAAGTGGCACGGTAAACAGGAAGTAGATGTGCGGTAAACCTGGAAAGGGGAGACACAGTACAAGTCACCATGCCAAAGCCATATATCAAATATAAAATAATTTCTTCCAGTAGAAGCTGAGATAACTGTTACGAAAGTTTTCATTACGGCAAACATGAAAAATTCTAAGTTGCACTGTAAACAGGAAGTAAATGTGCGGTAAACCTGGAAAGGGGAGACACGGTACAAGTCACCATGCCAAAGCCATATATCAAATATAAAATCATTTCTTCCAGTAGACAAGGTGATTGCAATATAGCCCCCTCTCTACAAGTGGGGGTATAAAATACACATCAGTATGTTATTAGTAGTACTGTATTAACAAGTTTGGTTAAATTCTATCTACAATAACAAGATGAATTTTAAAACTATACCATGATGTCAGATGATGCAGATGACACATTAAATTCAAACTTTCTTTTAAATAGTACATTTTTACAATTTTATTTTATAAATTGACTATCAGAACAAACTTAAAAACAGTTTATACAATACATATAAATAATGTAAATAATATCATTGAGAATTGCACTGTAATAAAATATTTGATGCGATATAACTCATGGGTTCTTCTTATTGCTAGTGTCTATGAGATTCCATCTGTGCTGCCAATCTCTGACAAACATTATGCATAAATAGTTGATATGTACAAGTTGTATACATTAGAAGTAAATCTGAGCCTGTATAAACTCACCTGGTTTAACATTTAAATAAATATTCACAAAAAAGTTTAGTACAATTATATTGTTATACACATGCCTGGCTAATTTGCTACTTAAACAAAATCACAAATTTGGCACAAAGAATATATTTTACTCAATTTGTTAAAACAGAGAAGTTCAAAAAAGTAATATTTTTAGTACTCTAGTGTTGATAATAGGATAATTCCACCTAAATTTGGTTTAAATTAGTGAAGTGGATTCAGGGGAACAGACATGTTTTTTTTAAGTTAGAATAGACATAACCTGGAATAGAAATTTACAAATCAAAGGAATAACTATGAAGTGACACCATCCTAGGACATTCTGAGCATTTTTTTAAAATCAGATATGTGGTTAATTAAAAAACAAATTGTACTAATTTTTGTTAAGATAGTTCTTGTATAAAAAAAAATACATTCCACAGAAAAAAAAAAAATACATGTAAACTAAGATATAAATTTCAACTCACTATTTGTACAAGTTTTGACCATACGAAGAAAGAGTTAAGGTAAACATCTTGGATGAGGTTTTGACTAAAACATAAAGAAATAGAATTTGTAGTAATAGCAGATATCTTGGATGCAGTTTTGACCATATGAAGAAATAGTATTTCTAGTTATGGCAGACATCTTGGATGAGGTTTTGACCATATGAAGAAATAGTATTTCTAGTATTGGCAGACATCTTTGATGGGATTTTTACCATATGAAGAAATAATATTTCTAGTAAAGGTGGACATCTTGGATGGGGACGAGTGTTGCATAAATAATATATAGGGACAACTCAAGCAGCATTGCTTGTATGGTGGGTCTAAATTGGCCCATAGGTTTCAAAGATGTTTTAAAAAAACTAACAATGGATGCTCGATTATTCCATATGATACCAAGAGCACACCTTTAGACAATTGAGCTAACAGGAATATTGTCTTGTTTATTTTTTGGGTAAATTCATCTATATCATTACAATAAATGTTTTGTAGCCTGAAATTCTGTCATAAGTTAGCATGTAATTTTGAAGCCTGAAATTCTGTCCATGTTTACATGTAACTAGGATCCCATCTTAGGCTGATGTTTTGTAGCCTAACATTCTGTCCCATGTTTACATGTAAACAGGATCCCATCTCAGACAGATGTTAATGATTTATACCATAAATAATGATTTATCTTGTGTATCCTTATGAATTTGATTAAATACTAGATAACAGCAAGATTAACACAAATTATAGACAGAATATGTACAAATAATCTGGTTTAAAATTTAATGTGATATATAAACATTGCATACTCAAACAAATATCTGACAAGTAATGCCTTTAAAAATGTAGCGAAAAATAAACATGAGATCTACAATGCAAAAGTAAAAATATAAATAACTATATATACGGGGAAATAAGTTAAGATGTAAATTACAATGAAATATGATAGTATATCTCTATAGTAAATATAAGCCATTTAAAATAATTACCGGTAGTATTTTTAATTTCCACAAGAAGGTGCCCTTGATTGTCACACACAGATATCCTATCTATTTGCTTGTAATTAAACTCAGAAACAAACTAAACGTTTTATCTCAATCCTGACTATGAGATTGTAACTAAATCCAGTAACAAACTAAAATTTGTATTTCTTCCAAATACAAACCATTATAAAAATAATTATGGTAGTTTTTACTTCCACAAGCAGGTGCCCTTGATTGTCTATTCCATACACAAACCCCCCCCCCCCCAAAATATAACTATTACTGATATAGATAATGGATTGTAACAACACTCCTCTGGATTTATCATATAATTGCCATTCTCTGGTTTATCATAAATTCCTCTCCTCTGGATTTATCATTAAAAACCTTTAACTGTACACAGCTAACCAAGCCATGGAAAAAGAAGTTTTCACTGATGATTGAAAAAAAAAGTAGGATTAGTATGTCATAAAGGTTTTCCCCCTCAAATATATCTTATTTTGCTTGTAATATTAAATAATTATCAACCTCGCAGATCATACTGGTCACAATGATAAGTTGGAACTTAATATGAGTGATGTTAAATTTAAGTGTGAATATGATTTGTAGAATATTTAATGAGACAGTTACCAGTCAGCAGTACATTTCTTATAACACACAATAAAAACAAAAATAACAACAAGTTTCAATCAGATCTTCTTTGAAGTCGTGATATGAAGGAATGGTCAAGTTTGAGTTCTTTGTGGAACCGGATACAAAAAATGAGCAATTTCAGAACACAGCCTTTTTGCCTATAGTATGGATCTGTGGTATCACAATAGTCAACATATTACATTGTACTGTGTATGCTATGCTCGCTTCTTCTTCAAGTTAGGAATATCAGGTCTAAGTTCTCTATATTGCACCTGAAATAATAAAAAAATACCCCCTTAAAAAATAAAACCACTGCATAATGCATATGTTATATACTGTGAATCCATTTTTATTCGTGGTATACCAATTTTCGTGGTTTTCGTGGGTGCCAGCAAACCACGAATTTAAAATGTGCGATGAAAAATGACCATTTGATTTCCGTTGGGCGGTAAGCAAGGTTTTGACAACACAAACGTTTGTAGCCATGCATGTAGGTAATTCAACATTGTTACATGATGTAATTGTAATGCATGTCTTGTGAATCTAAAATAAATGTACCTGTGTGTCATTTTGTGATTGATAAACATGTAAACTCTTGGAATAAATTGTTTATTGTGGTGACATTTATGAAAACATTCTGCGGTAATAACTTCCGGTATTTTTGTATTGTTTATGAAGTGTTGATACAAATAAATACAAAACATTTTTGGTAAAATTTCAATCGATAATACTACCATTATTGTCGCCTTTTATAATTGCTGTGTTAACATTTTGATTGACAATCATAAAAATTATTGGTGATGATAATCAGATAAACAGTCGGTATACTGGTATCATATACGCCCGGAGGTCAGGATTTTAATTTGTTGACATGTGATGTTTAACTGCTGTGACATAAAATTTCACACCTTTTTTCTTAACATGCAACTTTTTTATATGTATCATCTATGGCATGTCATGTTCCCGTAAAGTACAAAGAATTATAATTTAAGTTTTGACTCCTAGTGTGAAGTTTAGCAAAAAACATACCCTTTTTGTGAAATATTAATTAAGAAATAAATGTAAATGGTACTGTCAAAATTATGCAATCAAATAATTATCAAAATTGTAACAAGCAATAATCCATATTTGTTTGGCGTACTTGTAAATTTACTTAAAATGAACACTTTACCGTAGTATCGTGACACGCAAAATCTACGAATTTGAAGTGAAAATCCACGAATTTAAGTATTTCAAAACCTTTTTTTTTTTTTTTATAAATTTCTTGTAATCGGCAATCCACGAATTTAACTATCCCACGAAATGCCTTTTTTTCCCAATCCACGAAAATTGGTACCAACTAAATTAAATGAATTCACAGCATAATTGATTTGTTTGGCGAGAATGAATTTCTCGGGAATAAAATCGCATTGTAGGCGAAGCCTCAGGTATGAGAAAATCATTTCAAGGACACTATATTTATCGAGGAGTTGTCAAAGTGATGCCAGTGATGTCAAAAGAATCTCATGTTAAAAATCCAAGATAATTATACGTTTATATCATGCTTGTTGCTTGGTAACAGATATTATCATGTCTAAGGATGAAATGGTAAAAATACAAATTATCATTAATGAAATAGATATACTATTTCAAGAAGACTTTATTTATATTATCTGAGTGCTGCTAGCTTAGCGGAGAAGCAACAAATACCAATATTATAGTTTTTGGTTTGACCCGACCGGGGCTTGAACCCGCGATATACCATATTCGAGGCGAGCACGCTAATCATTACACCACCGATGCGGTTTCTATATATTTGGTAAAAAGGCTACCTAATATACATTTTAATGAAAAATGATAGTAAGAATCTTGTCTATAACCTACCAGTTCACTATCTGAAGGAACTCTTGATAAAAAGTCTAATAGTTCATTATTTGGTATTGCATTCGGGGCTCGTAATTTCTTGGTAAATTTATTGATTCCTGAAATAACAAGACAAAGACATACATTAATATTAATCAATAAAAAAATCTAACGCCCATTACATGTATATAACCTGATGGCTGGAAATACAGTCAAACCTGCCTTAAAGGGCACCTCTATGTAACAAATCACTGTCTATAAAGGGCAGTCTCATTTTTCCCATTAATGAACAGTGCATATAATTTTAACCTGCATATATATAAACGGCAACTGCTCATAAAGGACATATTTTTGGCATCCCTTAAGTGTCCTTTATACACAGGTTTGACTGTATTCTTAACCCTAGTTAAACCCTGCCATGCTTAACTAAGTGCCTGTATCAAGCTAGGAAAGTCAGGTCATGTATATGTGTTAGGTGGTATAGATTTTACTTTTGTTTCTATTATTTTACAATTGTATTTTATAACTGTTCTGACAGTGTGGTAATTGTTGTTTTTTCACTTTATTACATGAATAAAAACTGATGGATGGTAATGTTCTCAATCATAACCTTTGTACATGAACACATGTGATGAAGGAGAATATTGTTTGATGGTAGAAACCAATATTTCACACGGCTTAAACTGCTAGGTATTGATGAATTATAATTACTTTGTCATCAACAGAACTAAAAAAAATCTTAAAATCAGATAATATATACATAATTATTACACAATGCCATGGTAACTGGTACTTAATTGTCACACAATGCCATGGTAACTGGTACAACTAGTATTGGACAAGATTGACCATAGACAGGTGTCTAATATATAAAATCAGACATCACACAAATAAAATAGCATGACTCGACTAATATTAAAATACTTACCCCAAGCCATCACCAGATACCGAATTGGTATCAAATATAATACTACAGCACCAATACTGAGCAAAATAACAAAAAAAGTTGACAACCAAGGAACTGTCCAATTAAATGTACTGAAAGATAAACAAATAACAGTAAATAATAGTAGGTTTAGTTTAAGGCATTTATGGCCATTTTCAACAATTTTTCAGTTATATTGTGGCGGTCTGTTTTATTGGTAGAGGAAACCGGAGTACATGGAGAAAACCACTGACCTGTCGCAAGTCACTGACAAATTTTATAACTGACCTCAATGATATAATTGAAATATTGTTGAAGGTGCCGTTAAACACCATAAACCTAACCCTGGTCACAGCCTCAGATTCACAAGACAGGAACAAAGAAAAAACACACACAAATGTTTAGAGGGTCTATAAGGAACATTCATACTATGTAAGCATTCCATCTCTCATGTGGTTTCAAGGTAGAAAGTATTTGAAAAATTCAGTCATTCATAAAGTATAATTGGCTTAGTAGTAGCCATGTTAAATTTCAGAATGTTGAGAACCACCTAAGTCTGATTTGATCTGTTCCATGGATTTCAGGAGAAAAAGACTGTAATTAGAAAAGCTATTGCTTACAGACAATGACGGAGACAAAGTGGTGCCAATAGCTCCCACGATTCTTTGTGCCAGGTGAGCCTAAAAACAGTATTTCTATTACTGTACTTTATTAGTTTAATTCTTTATTTATTTAACAGGGATTGCCAACAGCCAATGGCTACAAGCAGTACTTTATGATATGAAAGTCTGTAAATACAGTTTGTGAGATTGATATTTTGCAGTTTTTCTTTTGTTTTATCTTTGGAAAATGTATGTAAAATGTTTAGGTTAATAATAACATTTGCTCACATCACGCTATAGCTGAAATACTGCTAACATTGGCATTAAACACTAATCTATCAATTAATCAATCATGTAAAATGTTTACTTTTGCTGTTATAAATTCAATCAGAAGATTCTAGAACCTCTAATTCATTGTAAGAAATCTTGTAGTACACATTTATGATCAAATATTGTTTACTTTTTAAATCTCTCCCCAAGGGAGGCAACCATATCCATTCCCTGCTGAACTTGTAGACACACTTCCTGAGCAGCTTTATAAATCTCATGTACACTCTTCTTCTCATCCTGTTTGTAGATTAGATGTAAAATATTTAAAGCACACAATTACCAACTACAGGTGTATATCAGTACATACAAAGACATCATGTAAACTACAAAAAATTGTTTACTTTATATGAAATAGTGGTTTTAATCATAAAAGGCTGAAGAATGTACATGTATGTCCATTAGAGTTCTAGCCCACATGCCCTAATGAGAAATGATATTTTATATTCCACCAGAAAAACACTGCTATTCTCTTAGGCTTCAAACTCTACTTAATACAGGACATCAACATAAGTCTTCTATAACAGTCCTCATTTCTATAAACAATATTGTTTCCAACCATACAAGTTAAGATGTTTTACTTCAAAGGATTGTGTCTGCAATTTTTGGTTATTTTCTTATGTCATCGTTGCATTGAAATGATACTTTAAACAAGATGTTGCACGCTACGTCGTGCTAAGAATACCCCCACTCGTTCATTTGTAAGTCGCACGGTAAACCTGGAAAGGGGAGACACGGTACAAGTCACCATGCCAAAGCCATATATCAAATATAAAATCATTTTTTCCAGTAGAACCTGAGATAACTGTTACGAAAGTTTTCATTACGGCAAACATGAAAAATTCTAAGTTGCACTGTAAACAGGAAGTAGATGTGCGGTAAACCTGGAAAGGGGAGACACGGTACAAGTCACCATGCCAAAGCCATATACCAAATATAAAATCATTTCTTCCAGTAGAAGCTGAGATATCTGTTACGAAAGTGTGAACGGACAGACAAACGGACGAACAGACAAGGTGATTGCAATACAACCCCCTCTCTACGAGTGGGGGTATAATATCAAAAAGATAAAATATAATTGTTGAATTTGCTTGATATAAAATGTGACCTTTTCTGTGTATGTTTATGCTGTATTTCAACATGTGCCTATATTATATAAAGTCTCATAGGATTCACTGCCTTAAAAATACTTCTAAATGAAAAACTTAGACATGAAAATATAGGTCATGGTGACCTTATTTATTGGTTTGTAGCAATGTTGCCCTAGCACAATTATCTGCATATAAAGTTTCATCATTGTACAAGTCATAATACATTTTTGTATTCTAAGAAATGTACCTACAACTGTGATGAGAGCCCAAGATAGTAAGGTTAATTAAATATTGTATATAACATCTAGCTAATGAGAGAAAATATGCTGAATGTTAAATATCATAAAAAACACAAAATATTACAAAGAATAAAATGAACCCTGTCTTGAAAGAACTTCTTCTTTGGTCAGATTAATTAACCATAAAAATTCAAAGGAGATTAGGGTTGGTGATTAATACCACTTACAACAATAATTCAGTTATATCGCAGCGGTCAGTTTTATTACGGGGGAGGAAACCACAGTATCCAGAGAAAGCCAGTTAGCGATCAGATATTGCCAGGAGAGCTAAAAATAAAATCTATTTATATTTTGCACACCAATTTGTATATATATTTTTTTTAATACAAAACACATATACAGATAAATCTTACTGTATTTTATAGTATTAGATATAGGAACAGTGTGTCTACTTTAGATAATGGAATGATAGAATGGTAAAATAGTGGTGAAAAGTGAAATTATTGAAAGCAGAGTTGATTAAGCAACTGAAACCATTTATATTTTTAAAACCACCAGACAAAAAACTATGTAAATATGTGAATAGTTATTAAAACAGTCATTCAGAATAAATCATTACATAAATTAAAAGTACAATGTATTCCAGTATCATCTGTTCAAAATGTAGTGATTCAGTGATATATGTTACAGAAACAGTAGATATTACAATAAGCTATTCCATAAAAAAGGGTTATGGAAAGGAAGGGAGAAGACACTAACTAGCGCCCCCCCCCCCCCCACCCAAAAAAATACTGAATAGAGATCCTACCTACACAAAATTATATGAAGTGCCTTCCCACTCCCCTCACAAATCTTTTTATGGAATAGCCTTTTGTTATTTTGTTTTTTATAACAAAAATTCAAATGTTTCTCCACAAAAAAATTAATTAATTAAAAAACTTAATGAACTTCAGTATAAATAGACAATCTTGTTCCTGAATGACCTGTTTTATATTGTCTGTGTATAAAGAGGTTATAATTTAAAAAACTATATTGTTAGGAAAATTGAGGGTGCAGAGAGGTTGTTGTTACTTAAGATTGTTACCTTTTTCTGCAAATTGAAGAAAAAGAAACAAGATATTATTTCCAAAGTGACAACCAATATTTAATGCATAATTTTCAGGATAGGACTGTTCAGTATTGGTTTTTGTTTGTTTGTGTGTTTGTTTTGTTTTTTTTCTATTAAAATATAAAATGAGCCTGTACTGAACTCACCTTGTAAAGAAGATTTTGTCAATAGCAACATATACAAAATGTATTCTAATAAACAAAATTTGATCCACATCATGCAAATCTACACAGGACACTCATTGGTACAATTTGAATTTTCAGGCCAAATGTAATTGCATTTCAAATCTTCATTCTTAAGGTTACTGTTAAAAGCTTCCCCATTACACCCAAAGTTATACTTTGAATCTGAAGGACTGTCTAATAGGCATTGACCCTGACTTAGAATCTGCATGACTGTCTCATAGGTATTGACCCTTAATTTGTACAAGATGGAATCCCCATCTCACAATGATACTTTTATTCCATATACAACTTCATTTCCATATTGCTAGCTCCTCAGAATGCATTTGTTTTTATGTTCCTATTAACAATCTACATGTACAGATATGTAACATGTTGGACCCTCTCTCCATGGACTGGACCCCATAGAATCTGCCCATCACAGTAATTATTCATGTCATATATAATTTAAAGGGATATTAAAGCTCATTTTGGTAATTTTTTGTATCTCATGAAAACTTTCAATTGGTTCAATAAATGATATTTGTGAAACAACCCAGTTTTTATCAATGAAACTTTGTAAAAGTGACATAATTCGTTGATAATTCTGTCATATCTTGCAGTCTTTGCCTTGAATTGAATTTTTGCTTCCTGAACAAAAATTCATTTCGACCCTTTTAAGTGATATTTTAACGATATTAGGGATTATATGGGCGTGCAAAGTATTTTTGGATTGTTTTTTACAATTATATTGAAAAGAAACAAACTTCGTCACGAGTTGAAAAAATATATGTTAAAACGAGCTTTAATATCCCTTTAATTGTAATTTCATCACTGGTTAATAGATAATCATTTTCATAGCAGTCTCTTATATTTTGGTTCCCTAGGGGTCAGACCCAGTAAACCATGGACAATTCATTTGTTGAATCTACATTTCATAAGCATAATATAGTTCATGTCATACATAATTATACTTTCATTGCCTTATGCTAATTTTCTCCACTGCAGCATATCTAATCTTTTTACCCCCTGGGATTTGACCCCACACACCCTTGGGCCCTCATTTGTGGATATGCTTGCATCAAACTATTGATATATAGAATATGATGCAGAAAAGAATGATGATCATATAAAATAAAGAACACAATGCCAGAATGACATGCCTATTTTAAGAATTAATTCACTTATATCACAATATATGAAAAGGTGTTATAAACATTCCAAAACATTTTATTAAACAACATTCTGTGACATTCCATAGGATGATAATCATGATGTCATTGTACAGGTACAAGAGTTATCTCGGCTATATATCAGGTGTCAACATCAAACATAAATTGGGTAAATTACAGATCAATTAAAAAACAATATATAGTATCGTCCCTAGTCCATTATATGTTTACCTTTTCTGACTTGGTCTCATCATCATCATCATCATCATCTTCATACACATACAACTACAGGTAGAAAGAAATAAAAAAAATAATATTGTCATGGCAACATATATCAACATTATACACAACAAGAAAAAATACAGTCTGTTACTTCAACCAAATACATATACACAAATGTATAGAATTACAAACATCAATATTTTTCTCCAAATAAAATTGTCTTGCACCACCCTCACTCATCAAAGAGGGTTGGCATAGTAGCTGCTTGTAGCACTAGCTCCTAATTATCTATACCATTATCAATTATTCTTCAAGCCAAATATTTCATGTTAAAACAACATGCAGATAGCACTGCATCTTGTCAGTTGTGTCAGCCACTTCACTATGCGATGCTATGTGTCTGGTAGTGATATTGTTTACACAACTGACTCAACATGTGATACAAACAGTTGTACCAACACAATATGAATATGATGAGCGTTGTTTATTTAATATCATATTTAGAAGTATACTGTCCCAGAGAGGCATTTAATATGATGAATCATTCAAGGTTTTTTCTTCAAATTTTGATATTTGTACTGAAACGTGAAAACAAATTAAGATCATGCAGCAACAAAAATGGTGCAATCATATGAATTACACTTGTAAATGCAGAGATTATTGTCATGGTAATAATTATCTATACAATCGTAAGATGTGGTGAAATCTAGTTATCTTATTTATTGTTCAGGCAAATAATGCTGTAATAAGTTGTGTAAAAAAAAATGTTTTGTTCATGAAACAGTATAACATGACAGATTCCAGAAAGCTTATATAATCAAATAAATGCAGTTCTTATAAAATGTGTGTAAATATCATATATCAATGCATACTCTTCTATCTAAAAATAAAAATTTACGAGACTTCCAAAATGTCATTTTAAACTGTTGTGATACAAAAATAAATAAAAATTCTCAAGGAATAATCAATTAAAATAATATCACAAAATTATATCCAACAAAATTCTTTCAAGAAACGTATAGCTGAAATAAGTTCAGTGTCAGAAAATGATGAACAATGAACTTGGTTTGACAAGTAAAAATCTAAAAAAAATATTACATTTCATGGGAATAAGCATGATTGATTGTTTGTTGCTTAACGTCCCTTGACAAATATTTCATGCCTCTTGTGAATTATTAGCTCTATATTTGTATCTTTTATTTATTCAATTATGGTATAACAACTGGAGAATGTCTACATGCAGTCAAACCTGTATTAAGAGGTCACATTTGGGACAAAGAAAAAGTGGTCTTTTAAGAGAGGTGACCTCTTAAAAAAGGTTCAATTCATATGGAATTTTCTATGAAAGGACAAGAAAATGGTGACCTTCTAATACAGGTGACTGCATGGGCAGGTTTGACTGCAGCTGTATGTTTAAAAAAGGCAATGTAATCCTGATAAATATTGGGTATATTAAATAATCATCCCATTATAAAACAAGAGACGAACATTGTCATAGAAAATACAGTATGTTTGAGAGGATCTAAAGTAAGGTGTTGGCTGTTCATAACAGAACATTTGATTTGACAATACACTTACATCATCTACTGGTTCTGTAGAGAAGGCTGTCTGCATTGAAGAAAAGGCAAGATTCTTCAGAAAAACCAGCAGTAACGTAATCGGTAACATGTATGGTTCAAAAAACCATACGGCAATAAGAAAGGCCTGTTAAAATGTAAAAAAAAATCTGATTTGATATTGTATAAATACATTGTGTTTTGCAATTAATAATATAAGGTTAATCAACAAAACTTTTGTCAGGATCTCTGTAACTGTGAACATGTGGTAGTTGGATTTCTATCTTCATGTACATATAAAAGCAATTATTCATAAAGTTCATCAGTTTCACTGGTACCTGTGCCAAGGTGTATTAGACACATCCTTTTGACTGGTACCCATGACAAGGTATATCAGACACATCCTTTTGACTGGTACACATGACAAGGTATATCAGATACATCATTAAATAACTTCAGTGTAGCTTCATATATGTTTTATTTTTGTATTTAGTAACACTTATGTAAAACTTGTTCACTAATGAAAGTTTAATGCAATATAAAAATGAACAAGTATTTATGTAATGTGCGAAAATAAAATAAAAATTAATTTGATATCCTATCATTGACAAATTGTTCTTTTTAGAGTAATACAATTTTGAGATAGGGATCTGTAACAACAAACTTACAATAAAGGCAGTGATTGTTCTTGGTTTAGACTCCCATTCGAAACAACTCTGAAGAAACTTGCCTCCTTCTACTAGTGAAGACACAATCTGAGACACTCGTGCAATGTTCCTTTTCATTGTCTATAAAAAAAATAATGGTGAAGTGATCAAACATTTTCAAATATACACAAATTTACAGCTTTATTCTGTTTCGCTATAAATCATATAAGTTATAATCTCTTAATGAACAAATTACTATAAATTCAAAATAACTCAAACAAGTATAGGGGTATTGTTGTACTATACAAATCCTCTTTCCTCCTGTTTGACAAAAAAAAAGTCTGTGATGCAGAAAATGTAAAATGTCTATATAGTCATTCATAAGTCATGTAGTTCTATTGTATTAAAGGAAACAGGGTCAAACAAGAAAACTATTAAGTCGTTGAAGCCAAAACATGGTTAGTGTGCTCGCATAGAGTGTGGGAGATCGTGGGTTCGAGCCCCGGTCGGGTCAAATCAAAGACTACAAAATTGGTATTTGTTGCTTCTCCGCTAAGCACACAGCATTAAGGAGAAAGAACAAAGACTGGCTCGGAATCTTGATAATGTGTCCAAGTGAGGAGACATGCCTATCCATGGATTGTAGTTTCAGTGAACTAGCACTATAAAAATCCAGCTAAGCGTACTTGTCTAGTACAAGGCAGATCTCATCATCATCTCATTAACAATTAACTTGTTCTCGCTATGATATTGCTGAAAAATTGCTAAATTGGCATTAAACAACAATCACTCCTGTATTTAGATTAGAATGCTTTAAATATAAAACTACATGTTATACATGACATCCACACAGTATAATATACAGTAAAAGTTGCCTTAGTGACCACCTCTATAAAGAAATAACCTGTATTATAATTACCATTATATTAACTTCCATTCATGTAAGACAGGATTGACTGTATTAGGTACATCATAAATTAACAAATTTTCTATTGCAAAAAGGGGTCGTCATGGTAGTGATCGCATGGTAATTGGATATACAACTACCTGTGCAATCAGTGCCTATCACCACTAGTGTTGTGAGTTTGAACCCTGTTCAGGGGAGGTGTACTTGATGCATCATTATGTGATAAAGTTTATCATTGACTTGCAACAGGTCGGTGGTTTTCTCCGGGTACTGCAGTTTCCTTCAGCAATAAAACTGACTACCATGATATAACTGAAATACAACAACAAGTATTGTTGAAAGTGGCATTAAATATCTATTGCAAAAAATACTCACTGAAATTTTAAACTTCGGTTCTGGTCTCATATATTTCTCTTCTCTAGGATTAACTGTTCTAACAGCAGCTTTAACCTACCAGTATAAATAGTTGATACAAACATTAAACAATTTATACCGTACAGTGAAGGTATTCACTAAATACATAGGGAAAAACACAATACAAACACAATCATATATTCTTGTCCAAGTGAAGTGAGTGAGTGAATTTTGCTTAACACCAACAATTTTTCAGCTACTGTGAAAGTACTTTTGTTCATTGACTAAAATTTTCATGTTTTTTTACATAATTGTATTTTGTTGGATATTAATTTTTGAGGTTTAAGTAAACCACGAAATCCACGAAAATTAAAACCCACAGTATATAATGGTGAGTACAAGTTAATTTTCAATGAGATGATGATGAGGTCTGCTTTGTACTAGATCAACATGCTTAGTTGCATTTTTATAGAGCTAGCTTACTGAAACATGTCTGCGGATAGACATGTCTCCCTACTCTGACACAGTATCTGAATTCCGAGCCAACCAGTCTTTGCTCTTTCTCTTTAATGCTGTGAACTTAGCAGAGAAGCAACAAACAACAATTTTAATAGTCTTTGATTTGACTCGATTGGAGCTTGAACCCACGATCTACAACACTCAAGGTGAGTATGCTAACCATTACACCACTGATGAACCCACGATCTACAACACTCAAGGTGAGCATGCTAACCATTACACCATTGATGAACCCACGATCTACAACACTCAAGGTGAGCATGCTAACCATTACACCACTGATGAACCCATGATCTACAACACTCAAGGTGAGCATGCTAACCATTACACCACTGATGAACCCACGATCTACAACACTCAAGGTGAGCATGCTAACCATTACACCACTGATGAACCCACGATCTACAACACTCAAGGTGAGCATGCTAACCATTACACCACTGATGCGGTAATATTCTTGTCCAAAGAATTTTGAACAAAAATAAAATTGACCTTTAACTCAAAAGAATAAGTCAGTTATTTAACCAAATCTAATTAAAATTAAATGTTTGATGTATCTTTTTTCTCCTAGCTGTTTTTATCACAGAATTTGGTATTTTTATCAAGGATGTATATGATTTTTCTTTGTATCTGATTAATAAAAGCCTTTAAACAACGACCTGTGGTAATAGTCTTCAAGCAAGTAAGTAACCATATGAAGTGAAGGCCATTTCATGGCTGTTTATATCTTGTCAACTTGGATATTCTAATATCTAGAGGGTCCGTCGTGATCGTATGGTAGTTGGATTTACAACTACCTGTGCAATCAGTGTCCATCACCACTAAATTTGTGACTTCGAATCCCGTTCATGGTGATGTGTACTCGATACATTATGTGATAAAGTTTGTCAGTGAGTGATCACCACGATATAACTGAAATATTATCGAAAGTGGTGTTAAACACCATAAATACAAACCATAAACCTAATATCTAGAATTCACACAACTATATAACAAATGCTAAATATAGATTACCGGATTATAAACATAATCTACTTCTAACAGAACGGCTCCTTTAGTGCGGTTTAGTAATTTTTTATCTTTTAATGTATACCATCTTTTCTCACCACACCTTATCTACAAAAATAAAAACTAATTTGAATATTCATAGAATTTTTGTGGTACATTACCTTGGTCTATATAATATAAATTTAACATTGGTAGTATTCTCTATACATGCATTTCTTGTCCAATCCAAATATAATATTTCAACCAAAGGTTTTGCAGTCATATAAAAATGAGTCAGAAGAGAACATTATTTAAAATTCATAAGATTCCCACTTTTCTAACTGAAAATTGCACACATATTTTATTTATAATACCCTGTACAACATCAAATCAAACACCAGGTACATCTTTTTTGTAAATTAAAGTGAAAATTATCAACAAGAGCTGGTCAATTCCAATCAGGCATTTTTTTTTAATGTATCAAAAGTCTTGATTGCCAGTGATTCTAGACTCCCGTGATGGAATGAACTAGTATAAGGAAGGTTCCCGAATTATTTTTTTTATTTACGTGCAAGTCTTCCATGGTGTGGAGCATTTTAAATTATCCTCAAACAGAAGTAATTATATTAGCTCCACAAAGGTCAAACAATGTTACAGCCACTCTGAAATGTGAAATATAAGGATTTGACTGATGAAAATAGAATAACAACCGTTATGAAGGTCGAGACGGACACATTATCACTAGTATTGCAGCGAGTTTGATAGGACGAGATGTGACATGAGTGATAATGTATATCTAGACCTTCAATACTGACGCTATTGTTTATATTGGTATCGGCGCAATGTGCTGAACTTTACACTGACAGATAATTTTTAGTATCAGTGTCAATTCTTTGATACTGATAACACCTCTCAGTGAGAACAAGGGAAAATATTTAAAATACTGACATAATTTAATATATTGTCCACGGAGAAGGGCCTGGGTGGCTCAATGAGTTAGGTAGTTGGATTATCTAACAACTCATACAAGCCTATCATCAATACGACGTGGGTTCGCTCCTGGCTTTGATAATTACAAAAAAAAGTGCACTCGACTCGCAGCCGCAAGTGATAAAGTTTACAAGTTACTTGCCCATGGTCGGTGGTTCTCTCCTGGTACTCCGGCTTCTTCCACTACTAAAACGGGTCGCCATTATATAGCTGAAATATTGCTGAAAGTGGCATTAAACACAATAAATCAAATCAAAAATCCACAGAGAAAACAATCTTACCCGTAATAAAGGAATGGCTACTTTTCCTAAAAATTCTACTTTTTTATCCCTGTCTTCATCATAAACTGTAACTTCTAATATAGAGTGTATGTCTTTTACATTACTGAAATTACAAGATATATACAGAGTAAATATGGATCAAATCTACACATGCAATCATTAAGTACTATTGTTTGATTCTTAAACATGTGGAAATATACATATATATATGAATTACATTTGAAAAGTACAAAGGACAAAAATATTTGAGATGCTTTCAATTTTCCCAATATATTTCAAATAAAACTATAATTTTTCAACAAAAACAGTTATCCTGAATTCAATTCATGTCTGATTTTGAAATCATAAATAAATTTAGTTTTAGCCTATAATTTCAATATAATTTTATACACTAAATATTCTAAGAATACACAATTTAAAAGCAAAACAACTATATTAATTTCAACCAAACCTGAATACACTGATAGTAATTGTGTAGAAGTGTTGGCTACAGATACCTGTGTTTAACAACTGTTCTAATATCACAGTTAAATACAATTTCAAGTGAATAGACTACTGAATCTCAGCTAGTTCTTATATTATGTGATACAAGTATAATCATCAAGATGTTTATTTCTTGTTGTCAAAATAATTATTGTTGAACGTATCTTGTGTTTGTTTTTGCTAGATAAAACAAAGAGTGATAATGGTAAAACACAGTCGTTGTTGTTGTGTGTAGACAGTTGGATGCTCCACAACCTTTGATCTGGTTTTACATTTTGTACATAAAAGTTGGTATATTATAGAGCTCAAGGCATTTAATAAAACAATTGTTGACTATTGATATCGGTTGACACGATATTTATCAACCAAAGAAGTGATAATCCCTTTTTCTGTGTTGATAAATCATTATGTCGAAAGTCATTAATTGTATATTGTCCACTGTCTGTGTAACAAAGCAGGTAAATGAAATAAAACAAAGCTATTATAAACATAGACTGATCAAAATATGTTGTGTTCTGTTGTTATTTTGTCAGTTGAAGTAAATACGTGTATATTGTATTGTTATTTTACTAAAAGTTAAGATTCTATATTATCGGCCCATTACTGTACTCATTGACTAGGTAACCATCTCGTTCCTATCTCAGACTTTTTGTAGTCCTCAACGTTTCTTGCTAAAGGATTATTAGGGTATTCCATTACTCTGCTATGAATAGTTGCTTAACACTGTATATATGAAAATTGAAATTCAAAACAAGGTTTATACTTAAGAAATAAATCATGGAAGCCAGAATGTGCTGGGAGTTTTAACATGGATTGGCGGATATTAGTATTTTATCCCGAGCCAGAAGCTTCCATGATTTATTTCGATTCTGATATGTCTAAGAGTACAAATATGGTAGTATACTTTGATTGGATGACGGTAATTTATACATACGTTGCGGAAAATGTCGCACACAATTTATGTAACTCGAATAATACTGCGCCCTCTATCGGCATTAATCGGGTCACAATTTATGCTGCCAATGGAAACGTCAGTCACATTCATCGGCGCATGTGCTAATGAGATAATACAAAGAAATAAGTCTGGTTTTTTTTAACAAAGGGAAAGAGTGAGGTCATGTTAGAATACTTATCATTCTTATGGATTAAGTGTTTTATATTCTTACAATGTGAATACTTTATTCCAATCTAGATAGGTTTTGTATTCTTACAATGTCAAAACTTTATTCCGATCTGGATTAAGTGTTTTATATTCTTACATGTGAATACTTTATTCCAGTCTGGATAGGTTTTATATTCTTACAATGTGAAAACTTTATTCCAATCTAGATAGGTTTTATATTCTTACAATGTGAATACTTTATTCCAATCTAGATAGGTTTTATATTCTTACAATGTGAAAACTTTATTCCAATCTAGATAGGTTTTATATTCTTACAATGTGAATACTTTATTCCAATCTAGATAGGTTTTATATTCTTACAATGTGAAAACTTTATTCCAATCTGGATTAAGTGTTTTATAATCTTACAATGTGAAAACTTTATTCCACTCTGGATTAAGTGTTTTATAATCTTACAATGTGAAAACTTTATTCCGATCTGGATTAAGTGTTTTATATTCTTACAATGTGAAAACTTTATTCCAATCTAGATAGATTTATATTCTTACAATGCGAAAACTTTATTCCAATCTAGATAGATTTATATTCTTACAATGTGAATAATTTATTCCAATCTGGATTAAGTGTTTTATATTCTGTCTGTGTCTGTAGTCGTGCATTATCTAATTCTAAAACACAAAATGGATCACTGGTACCACCGAAATCTGCTGCTAGAAGACCCTGAGCTCGAAATACTGAAAAACATATGGAACATATATCAATGAAAAAAATATATGAATGAAAACATCCTCGACTTTCTCTATGGAGATTTAACATTACATGGTCACCATATTTGTTTATAATGGGACGGTGAATTGATAATCTAGCTTTGCTAAATTTGTCTCTACATTTTCAATAATAACTTTCAGTTTATCTGAGGTTTGTCTGCGAGTTGAATATGACAATGTTGTCTTACATTGCCTGCCTATCTTTCGGCTTCCATTTACCTACGAGTTGACAGTAAGAAGATTCCAACCAAATGCACCCAGGCAACAATTCCAGTATAAACAATGGCAGAAAAGTCCATGTTAAATCATCTATGACACGAGATTAAAATCCCATACATTCAAATGAAGGATTCATGTATGTCATTGTGGAATTTAGGTTGCAAAAAATTCAAATTTTCAGATGCATTTCAGTTTGATGCGTTCAATGTGGCAAGTACTTTTCATTTCTGACCATTTCAACAGACTTGAAACTCTGTGACACTGGGTATAATATATTTCCACATATATTGGCTGAACCATTTAGTAAAAATTTGGTGTCTTGTATATACCTAACATGTCAGGTAAATTGACCTACTTTAATAAGAAAACAATAACCATGACAACTAATCATACTGACCTTTAATTTGTAACCAACCAATATCTCTTACATTTTTAAAAGAGTTGCATAAACCCTGCAAAAAAACGAAAGAAAATCATAATAAAGAAATTTCACTTGAAAAAAAAAGTTATATTGTTTCTGAATTCATGCATTATAATCGTAATTACCGGTATGCCTGAACCCTTGTGTTATAATTGTGATTATGCCTAAACCCCTGTGTTATAATTGTGATTATGCTTGAACCCCTGTGTTATTATTGTGACTATGCCTGAACCCTTGTGTTATAATTGTGATTATGCCTAAACCCCTGTGTTATAATTGTGATTATGCTTGAACCCCTGTGTTATTATTGTGATTATGCCTGAACCCCTTTGTTATAATTGTGATTATGTCTGAATCCCTGTGTTATAATTGTGATTATGTCTGAACCCATGTGTTATAATTGTGATTATGCCTGAACCCTTTGTGTTATAATTGTGATTATGCCTGAACTCCTGTGTTATTATTGTGATTATGTCTGCACCCCTGTGTTATAATTGTGATTATGCGTGAACCCCTGTGTTATTATTATGATTATGCCTGAACCCCCTGTGCTATAATTTAGATTATGCCTGAACCCCTGTGCTATAATTTAGATTATGCCTGAACCCTTGTGTTATAATTTAGATTATGCCTGAATCCCTGTGTTATAATTTAGATTATGCTTGAATTCAAATCCTTGTGTTATAATTTAGATTATGCCTGAACCCCTGTGTTATAATTTAGACTATGCCTGAACCCCTGTGTTATAATTGTGATTGTGCCTGAACCCCTGTGTTATAATTTAGATTATGCCTGAATCCCTGTGTTATAATTGTGATTGTGCTTGGACTCCTGTGTTAAAATTGTGAATTGTATACATACTTTAAAAATGATAAAATATATAGATTTAAATTAAGACTAATAAATAAACTTACATATTTCCTAATAATTTCAATCTTTTCCCGTGGATTAGAGGTATAATTAGCCAAGTCAGATATAGTCTCTGTACCTATTGTACCACTAATAGTTAGTAATAATTTTATCACACCTCCCTCGTCCTCTAATGACTGTTCTATTGTATGAGTAACCTCCCTTTCTATTTCTGTTAAGTCTATCACAGCCCTGTAAAATACAGAAAACACAGTAATAATAGTAACATCAGTTAATAAATCTTGTATTTAATTTTTTTTTTCACAGTTGACATCTAATTCTTGATTGCGATCGCATGATGGTTGGATTTACAACTACATGTGCAATCAGTGCCTATCAACACAAAAGTTGTGAGTTTGAACCCCCGTTCATGGTGAGGTGTACTCGATACAACATTATGTGATTAAGTTTGTCAGTGACTTGCGACATGATGTTGGTTTTCTCCGGGTACTCCAGTTTCCTCCACCAATAAAACCGACAGCCACGATATACTAGTAACTGCAATATTGTTGAAAGTGGCATTCAAAACCATAAACAAACAAATAAATTCTATTTATTGTAAAATAACCTTAACTTGTTGAAAACATTACATATATTTTTGTACATTTAATTTGTATGATAGTCTTTTAGTAGTATAACTAATTTGTAATTCATAGGATTCCACATTCTATCAGTCATGATCAAATTCAATGAAGTTTGTTTACTATAAAAAAATCTATAAAGAAATCAATGGATAGATAATTTCAACGTCTATTGTGATCAAGTCTGAACTTATTGTGGTGTGAAATAATGGATCTTCGTAGCATATAGATTCAGTACCGATCGACTGCACGTTAGGGTCTGTTTTACACTCATTTTAGGGTATGAGTTTTGCTCATTATTAAAAACCCAACTGTGACTGTGAAATGTAGAACAGAAATGAATGTGCTGTTCGCTTAATTCAATTTGTATCTGAGTTGGATAGTCTCTCACGATCAATTACATCCATATCCTATCTTATTATTACAATAATTCGGTATCTTGTTTTAACAGTAAGCATCTGGACAGAATATAAGACACATTGACAATGTTTAATATACTAAATCTTGTCTGAACTGAGTATCAATGTCCTATAGGGAATATATCATTATACTACTACCATACTTTATCACTGTAAATCATTTGTCTTATATCTACATTACTTCTGGTAGAAAGAGTCAAAAACGAACAGAGGCCATTGTGGATGTGATTGCATTGTAGTTGGATTTACAACTACCTATACAATCAGTGCCTATCACCACTGATGTTATGAGTTAGAATCTCGATCAGGGCGAGGTGCACAACATTATGTGATAAAGTTTGTCAGTGACTGGTTGACGTTTTTTTCCAGGCTCTCCGGTTTCCTCCACAAATAAAATTAACTGCCATGATATAACTGAAATATTGTTGACAGTGGCATTAAACACCATCAAACAAACAAACAAATCAAAAACGAACATAAAAAAAAATGATTTTAAAAATTCTTTTTAAAACTAAGTACAAATAGTATTTTCTGGTATTTATTATGAGAAATAAAACTTT
Source organism: Gigantidas platifrons (assembly GCA_002080005.1). Taxonomy (NCBI): domain Eukaryota; kingdom Metazoa; phylum Mollusca; class Bivalvia; order Mytilida; family Modiolidae; genus Gigantidas; species Gigantidas platifrons. Next base: position 338,392 of record MJUT01039842.1, on the reverse strand, counting down.
TTACACGGATTATATAAAATCACCTTTAGATCAGATCTAATATTTTCAAAAACTGAAAACTGGCAAGAAAGATGTCTACAAATAATAAAAACGTAGATATCAGATTTAGTGTACATGACACGTTTCTGAAATATCCTTCATCAGGTACGTTCAAAGCCAAATAATTTAAAAGTCTTTGTGAGGAAGACAACTAAAAGGCCTAAACCAAGATAGACAATATTGGCAAAGATCAACTATGCCTGAAGGAGGAGAACCTTAGTTTTCAAAAGAATCAACAAATAAAAAGTTTCAAGAAAAAAATACAGATGTTTAACATTTGATTTACACAGTTTTCCAATTTATTCCAAGTTTGCAGCATCTAATACATGTAATTCTAAAAAAAAAAAAATGTTTAACAAATTTCATCATTTGATCCCAGAATACATTGTAGATATATATATTCCAGTAAAACTTGCTTTTTGTAGTTTCTAGGGAGAACAACCAAATTAAGCATTAAATTATTCAGAATATGATAGAAATATCTTCTTAGTCAGTTAATCTGATGGAATTCTATATGACATTTCCTACTGGATAATGATGCATAAACGATCACACGATTGATGTCTATGTAAATGTCAGCGATAAAAACACATATTCTACTCAAATCTATATAAATCAACATCCATGGCCTTTTTACAAATGATAAATTCTTGACTCCAGAGAGTTGGTGGAATCATAGTATACTACTTGACTCTACTCAAATCTATCAGAATCGACATCAATGGCCTTTTTACAATGATGAATTCTTGACTTCAGAGAGTATCATAGTGCATGACTGCTCGACTTAACTCTAATTTCATTTCATGTTGAAATCTAATGGCCAAGCATATCTAGTACATCCTAGTAGATAATGTACTTTAATTTTACAAAGTGAAAATCTAATTGTCTCGAGTGTTACAAAACATGATGTTTGATAAATTAATACAACTACCAGTTTTGTAGAATTTCCTGAGGAATACTGTACCATTTAATACACAGTAGAAATATTTACTCCAATAGCTATCAGTGTTTCCTTCAATAAAAACAATCAAATTGATCACTGTACCAATTGATATAAAATTATTTTCAAATTGATTTTTTATTAAGCTAAAACCTTTAATACTATCTAGTTATTACGTGACAACTAACTTAGAATACTAATTCTGTCTTCGGCAAAATCGTAAACAAGTTTATTTTACACGTAAATTAACACGGACCAACAGCTTTAGCGTAACTTGATTAAAAGCAGTTTTAACTGTGTGCTAGTAAATACAATGTGTACAGGTCTTAGTCATCTTGCCGTCAATCATTCCTGACAGCAGCTAACAGCTTGATGTCAAAACCCTTTTATCACCAGCATAGCAGCAGTATTTGTATTGAACAATGTGTACCACCCTATTACAAGTTAATTAGAACATTAATATCATATTAAAATCCTTTTACTATAATCTATTTATATTATAAGTCCTTGATCTTTGAAGATCAATAGACATTAAATATAGCACTGAAAGTGCTGATCTCACAGTGCAAATGTACAAAAATTTTGCAGTCATATAATCTAATGGTTTCATTTTGCTTTCACAAAAGCTACAATAATCACAGAATGTTTAAATTGTTTTTCTGGTAAGAAATTCTTGGTTATTTGTAATGACAGGAAAGACCATTAGACAAAGAGGTTATTGTATCTTAAAATGTCATAATCACAATGGTTGTAATATTATTTTACATATAATTTATGTCAATAGCTACACACTTTTAGAGTCTTATCAATATCAAAATAAAGCTCTTGTTATCATAATAATATACTGATGAAGAGACATGTTTCAAATTCACAGAGAACTGACATGCTAACATTATTCTACCTAACTTTCAAATCCACAGAAAAATGACATGCTAACAATATTCTACCTAACTTTCAAATACACTGTGAATTGACATCCTCACAATATTCTACCTAACGCCCTCTTAGAATTTTAAGTTAGGTATCCAGTTTTGTCAAAGTAGGGTGTAGAGAAGAGTTTGAAGATATCAAAGGGAGGTAATCAGAATCTGTAAATTGAAGAAGAACACACAACACAATGGCCAAAAGAGAAAGGACAAACAACGATCTACAAAACATCACATATAAAACTAAAGATTGAGTAAAAACGATATTGGGAGGCCTGTATTAGCCTATGATTTCTGTATAAATGTCATATTAATGGAATGAAAGGTTAAATAAATCGTAGTATATCGTATCTACATTATACCTGCCCATAAAATCATCACGTCCTCTGGAATCATGGTCATACACACTGATCTCTAAAACATTAGACTGATCGTCAAACATTCTTAAATCAAACTGTTCTAACCATCGTGGATTTAACGTCTTTAACTTGTGCTAAAATAACAAAGGACAAATACAATAAATAAAATGTAAGAATTAAAACGCTGTCAGAAATACAATCTAATTAAAATTAGAGGCTTGTTAGATTTTGTTTTTGGTGATACACTACATTTAACACCATCCTATATTATGTCATGTCAGATGACCTGTCATTTATCTTTGAGTGAATGAGTGAGTGATTGTTGTTTAACGTCAACTCAGCAATTTTTAAGCTATATCAATTATGGCGAGAACAAGTTATGAGATGATGATGAGGCCTGCTTTGTACTAGACCAACCTGCTTAGTTGGATTTTTATAGTGCTGAAACAACAGTCCATGGATAGAAAACATGTTGCCCCACTCGGATACATTATCCTGATTCCGAACCAACCTACCTTTGTTCTTACTCCTTATTGCTGTGTGCTTAGAGGAGAAGCAACAAATACCAATTCCATAGTCTTTGGTTTGACCCGATCAGGGCTTGAACCCATGATCTACTGCACTCGAGGCGGGCACGCTAACCATTACACCACGATGCAGTTCATTTATCTTTGACCGACTAATCAATTGTAACATATTATCATAAAATCAAAACATTTGAACCCTGGTTTTTGTGAGAGTTTGAACTTTGTCTAATCTTATGTTTTTTTCTTTATGTCTGAAGTAATGTAGCGACCAATTGGATAACAGCTCTCAGCTTATGCTCTGTGTTGCAAGATTGCTGACTGGTTGGTTTAAAATATGACCCTGATGTGATACTATACGTGCAGGAGTTTGAGTTTTGCCCAAGCTTTTGTTTTTTCCTGTATGCTTAAACTGTTGTTACAATAAATTATATCTGGATTGACTCTTTAGTTGAACATTTCTTTGTAGATGTGTACACTAGTATTAAGTGTTTGTCTTGTTAAAACTTATGACTTTATAGTTTCACTATCTCAACAGGATGAAATTAGTAAATGTAAAAATGTTATATTTTGGGGGGTTGAAAAATGTGAGATGTAAAGAACATAAAATAATAAAACCCATCGGGAATGTGCTGGGAAAATCAAGGAAGAAAAATGTTAAAAACAGGAATATAGCAGATTGGGTATAAATATGAAGGGGTAACTGTAGTAAAAGGGGAGGTATGTTAAGGAGGAAAAATATATAAAACAGGGAGAAAATATAGAAAAAGGGATAACAATAAAATGCTTTAGAGGAGTTAATAAATTTGAAACAGAATAAATATGGATTTTCAGCAATCTAAATTCAATGAGTAATTCTGTTCAATTTTTGTGATCCATAAAGACCACATTATACTATGTTTGTTTCCTAATTACTTATAAATGGCTAAAATTGATCATGAGCTGTCATGAAATGTCTACAGATCATTATAATGAATACAGCTGCTGTCAATACAGTGGTTCAATTTCAAATAAATAATTACAGTATGAACATCTAAACAAATTATTGGTACATGTATAGCAATCCAGCTTTATAAGTAATCAAAAAAAATAAAATGTCAGAAAATCAGAACTTGGAAAGTGAAATATTTTTACTGAAATTCCTGACATCTGGATAAATTTTAATCTGGATTATGAAAAGAAAGTTTAAATGGTGATGATTATCAATTCCACCAATATCAATAAAAGCAGTATGTACCAAGTTTGTATAATTCAATTCCATATGATTCTGGCATGCATATGTTCAAAAGATTACCTGACAAAATATGTAAGCTGTTTTTCTTTTATATAAACAATTGTTTTAAATTATCCAATGTTTTTTCATGATGTTCGCCATCTTGGATTTGTGAACACTTGTGAGGTCGAAACACTGTCAATCATATTGAAAAGTCATTGGGATAAAAGTTATTCTTTTAATTTTGGTAATCATGATCTCAGATTCACATTTTTTCTTAATAATCTATGAAAGCATCAGCAAATGAACAAACCAACCACCATGGCATAATATAATATCTATAAGTTAACACCTACCGATATCGCCTAGAAAGTAATCAATCTTTAATATCAGTACCTTGTATAATAGTACTTAATAATATTTCTACAAATACAACTGCATAAAAGTGTGACTTTACAAAAATGTAAGATGTTATTAAGGAGTTCTAGGATTTTTTTTTATCCTGTCTATTATCTAGGCAGCGTGACTTTATCTACATGTCACAAGAATTAACTGATATGTTTTTATCTTATTAATTACATATCTGCCTTCATTCTTCAAACTCTCTAAATAAAATTACAGAATCGGAAAAAAACAATTATATAAATTCCTTTTCAGTTGACAGTTCTTGACAGTTCATGGGAAAAAAGATTTATACTAAAATGCAGCCTTATGAATTGATTTTTATAAGATGTAAATTATCTTCAACTAAATGTCACTTTTATCAGGTTTATAACAATTTATCAATAACTGTTTTGTGGTCTTTATATTGTGAAGGAGGCTTTTGTTCCTAACGACCTGATCCACATGTAAACCTTAGTAAGACAATAATCAATGCAGGGCTTTCAATATTTTTCAATTGTACAAGTACTTCAGTATTTACATGGGGTACTTTTCATCAAAATTGGAACAATTTTCATGAATATCTTATACAACATTCATGAGGTACCAAAGACCATTTTAGGTGAGTGAAAGTACCTGGTACCGTCCCTTATTGAAATGTCTGATCAAGGAGAATTCTGAGCCTATATGCCCACCAACAAATATCCCTTCTATCAAGTGATAATCAATGAATAATAAGAGAATATGCTCACAAATGAATATCCCCCATCATTTAAAATGAAAAGTATTGTATATCATATACAAAATTTAAGAGCCTATGTGATTTAAATTTCTTATACTGCAATACACTGACAATAAGTATATATATATATATACATATATATAGCCATTAAACATCGATGGTAAATTTTAAATTATTTCACCTGGGTGCTAATATAGATGCTAAGAAAAAGATTCTTTTTTTGTATAACACTCTAATCAAGTGTATGCAGCCTGCACAGCAGGAAGTCGATTAATAACATTTCTGAAATGTTTCATAATGCAGGAATACTTGTAGAAATTTAATTTGATGAGTCCAGAATACAATACAGACTGTCAGTGAGTCCCACCATTGTTAGAATCTAAAATTTAAAATGGGGAGACCATGACTGACCTACACAAGTCCCAAGGATCTGTGACAATGTATGGTTCAGCTATATACACATCAACTGTTATTATTTGTAGTACTTAAGAAAAATGTCACAAATATTTTCTACCTTTCCATTGAATTTAAAGGAAATGTGCATGTAGTGAGAACACAGGAAGAAGAGAGACTGAAAGGTCATTATACAGTATGATTACCCTAGAAACAGCTTAGTACCAGATATTAAGGTAGTATATGTACTGGGCAAACAGAAAGTAGATTAGTCATTGAAAGTGTACTACAGCAGAAGTTTGTACAAAATATCAAGAATTTATGATATACATAATGCTGTAAACAATATAATAAAACTGTTCTACATTGCAAACAACTTAATCTCAAAATGCTTTGCACGATAGGGATATGTAAATTATTATTACTAAAGCTGGTATGATGAACAATATAATAAAACTGTTCTACAGTGTAAAGTACTTCACTGATGATTTGGAAACTTTGCCTTTAATCTTTACCCGCAAAAATATCTATGTGATACAAACATATTAACGTTGGTTTTAATATGAGGTTATATTTATGTCACTTTGTCAAATCCATGATTAACATACAATCATTGATATGTCTTGCTTGAAATGGACATTTCCTCGCATCTCAATTCTCAGGCAATATTGGTGAGAAATCCATTCTTGCAAACCAAAATCAACAATTAGTATATATGCAACTGAAAATGCTTTTATATGATATTGCTAAAACTAAACATCAAGTTATCAAAGTTTATTAATGCGACTTTTAAAGGTATATTGTCTACTATTTGGAGGGGGGGNGGGGGGGGGTGGTTAAAGTGTTTAATGCCACTTTCAACAATATTTCAGCTATATTGTCACAGTCAGTTTTATTGGTGGAGGAAACCTATCTTTTTCACTATTTGTAGTCATATTACCTTGCTTTTATATTTTTCTGTTCCTAATTTAAACTTGACGTATGGATCACTGTAGCCATTGTCGTCCATGGCGATGAGATTTTTACCTTCCACTAAAACAATTGTTACAACTCCTGTCCAAATCTGATTCTTCATCTTCTTAGAAGCATCTCCCATTCTAACAGTCTTATTTCTCGACGATGATGTAAACTGAAAAAAAAAAAAAAAAAGAAATTGTTGAAAAATCTAAGACAAGAACATAGGTTTAAAAGAGAAATTGTAATCAAATTAAGGCCAGAATGAGTACCCTAGCTGTTTCACATTAAGATTATGGGTGCTAATCTACTGTCAACAATATTTGAGATATATCATGGCGATCAGTTTTAATAGATGGATGAATAGGGTGTACCCAGAGAAAATCTTTTACCTACCCCAAGTCACTGACAAACTTCTATACGTACACGGATGGTAATCAAGCTTACATAATGTACTTCCCCTAGGCTTTGATCACATAGTTAGGTCATGTACCATACAATTGTTATGGACGTCACATTCTATATACAAGGGGTCAAATTTTCAGCTCTCATAGGATTGGGTCATATACATGTATTATTCACTTCATTATTCAAGTGGTGGAGATTTATCCAGTGTTATATTCCTACAAGACCCCTGCTATTTACAACAACATAGCTTATCCAAGGATCATATTCTTACAAGCCCCCAGCTTTTAATAACACTATATACAATATTTGTTCTTATAAAATACACCTCTATCTGATCATTTTGTAATCTGAATCATATATTGTGAGTTTATACCAGATTTTACACTAACAGAAAAAAAAATTCTAGTAAAACTGCTGAAAAAAAAACATGTTTCAAATTTTGATACACTAATGTTTGGCAAAACAAAAATCACATAAACACTTACTTCTCAGTGTATCTAATAGTGTGATTCTAAAACAAAACAAATTATAGTCGTAAAATAAAAAAAAAATGATTTAATTTATAAAAACATACAATTTTATATGTAGAACTGTGGGCAGATTTTAGAATTATTTTATTTGATCAAAGTTTCATGTCAAACCCAGCAATCAAATTGTAATTTTGTAAAGAGGAGTACTAGCTTTTAATTCCTAGTTTTATGTCAAATCCAGCAATTAATTTGTAATTTTGTGAAGAAGTTTTTATTCCTAGCAGCATACAAAATGCATAAAATGTTTTATTATTAATAATAATAATAATAATAATTTTATTGTTCAACCGCATACATACAATGGGTTTGACAAAAGCATACACAAACATTATTAAGTAGTAACAATAATAAACACTGTAAAAGCAATATCATTTTAAGTGGGGAAAAGACATTCCAATATTTAAATGACTTATGATCAACAAATTTGAAAAGACTAAGTCTTTCAGCTTCATATTTTTTACAAGAAACAAGAAAATGTTCTTCATCCTCTATTACATTACATACTGAACAAAGGCAATTTTCACTAGGCAAAGGGGGTTTGCAATGACGCCCTGTTTCGATTTTCAATGGGTGACAACTGGTCCTTAATCTACTCATTACTCTAAGGAGGTGTTTTTCTTTTAAAATGTCAATATAGTTTTCTTTAATAAATTCATTCTTTAGAAGCACATATGTTTCAAGTTTATTATTACTTTTTATTTCAGTCAGCCAGATTTGTTGGTATTGATCTTTTATTTTTTCTGTAAAGACTGCAACAACATAATCACTATTAAATGCACTAGGATTTTGCCAGATATATAATAATCCATTTTTGCACAGAAGATTTCTAACATATGCAGTCCAATTGGAGTTTTGTTTTACTTCCGAAATATACGCTTCCTTTACTAGATGCCTGCACTTGTCATTTACAATATGTAGCCATTTCAGAATGTCAATTATATCTCCAAACTATCAAATTAAACCCACAGGTCAACTTTCAAGTTTACTGGTAATAAGAACTTTCTTTCATGTTTTATATTTAATCAACTAAGAATAATATTGAGATTTAACAGTTTTTTCTTTTAACTATAAAATTAATTTCTTAAAACATATAATTTCTAAATCATCACCAAGTATTAGAAAAGAGTGGTTTATTTAATGGAATTAAGAACTGCTTAGAAATATTCAAGTGATATGATTTTTTCTTGGCTAATTATGTGATAAAGTTTGTCAGTGACTTGCGACAGGTTGGTGAATTTCGTTGGGTCCTCCACTTTCCTCCACCACTGGCAATAAAACTGGCCGCCACAATATAACTGAAATATTGCTGAAAGTGGCATTAAGCACCATAACCCTAACCCTCTTGGCTTATTTCATGCTTTATCAAATTCACTACTGCTGAACCTACAGAAGACAATGTACCATGCATTTAAACAAAAATTCAAATACCTTTGACATTTCATAACAGAAAATCATGACTAGAATAAACTTTGTTTACAAAATAGTTAATAAAACATTTTGATTTTGTAAAGACTATTGATTATGATTAATTAAATCAGTTTCTACATTAACAGAAGGACATACAAATTATACAGTCCTTGATTTACAATATCAAGTAATGTTCTGACATTTTCATCCTCTTTTACAAATTACCAATGAATGGAAATGAAATAAGATGGCACACATTTGTGTATGCTCTATATGACTTCATTAAGGAAAATGACTACAACTGCCAGAATTCCTCATACTTTCTTGTTTAACATAACATGATGTCACAGGTGGTACTACAATGTAACTGATAATCCTATAAAGTCACATTTAAGTTAAATCAGAAAACTTTTTACCAGATAATTTTATAGTAAATCTTCAAAAGGGACACTCTATTTTTGTCTTGTCTTTTTAAGCCTGTACCAAGTTTCATACATGAATTTATCATATTGCATTGAGACAAAATTACCATGGCACATCATATTGGATGAAAAATAGCCACATCCAAAGATCACATTGCTTCAAATGGTTTATGATATTAAAATTGAGATGCAAAGCAAAAAGAACCTTTCTTCATTAGAAATATTACAGAAAAAAAAATTCAAAATATAATTTACCTCACAGCTAATTATTCAGGAATTTTATATATTTCAGGCTCATCGCCAAATGAACTTAAGAAGATATATGAAACCTAATTAACATGATTAAAATTACAGGTTAAAACTCCATTAGCCAGATTAGCCCAAATCAAATACTTATAATTAGCCTGCAGCAGAGCATGATCAAAATGGTGAAAAAATTAACTTACAAAATCTTAATTACTTAACTGACTAGCAGAACTAACCTTGATAAGCTTGTATTATTTCATCTCTCACTCGCATATATAAAAAAATGCTGAATTTACGTATGTGACAAATAAAATGAGAGATTACAGGTAGGAATTAAACACATGTCACACAAATCAATAATTCATATCAAAATTACCATGATAACCAGCTTCATACTTATCTTTATGTATGACGCAGATTCAATGCTAATTTATTACATTCTAACATTTGAGTGATAATTTCTTAAGGGCTGTTTACACAGCAAGTTTCAACATGTAAGTTTAGACATGCATGTCAAAACTTTATGTGTAAACCCTGCTAAGTTTCAGACTTTGAAAATATGTGTGTGTAATTTGAGGAATAGAACTTGCTCTATTCCTCAGGTCTAAACATGGCAAATCAAACAATCAGAATGAAGGTGGTCACAAGTTTATGCTAAAGATAATCACAACATCATCAGCAAACACGTGCGTTTTTGAAAACAAAGACCATACATTAAGAGAAAATGCCAAGGAAAGAAGAGCCGTTTTTGAGTAAAACTCAAATTCAAAAACTCTGTCGACAGTTCTTGCATTAATGCATGGTAGGATCCATGTATTTGCCTTCTTTGAATCCATGAACGAATCCATCTTCATGGTCTTCTTTGTCTTCTTTTTATAATGAGGTGCTCTTGCTATTATGATGATACACAAATTGCTACTATAATAGCATCTTTTTCTATTGTGTACAGTTGGTATTTTAAGGAATACAATGTTTACATTTAGCAATATTGGTGGGAAATGTTGGAAACATGTGTTTAAAACTTGCATGTGTAAACAATCTAAAACATGTATGTTTAAAACATGCATGTCTAAGCATGCACGTTAAAACGTGCTATGTAAACGGCCCTTTAGATTGAAAGGAACTCTAATTTCTTAGATTCTAACCATAGAGTGATAATTTTTTAGTATCTAACAACAGAGTGATAATTTCTTAGATTTGACCAATTGAATGCTAATTTCATAGATTTTAACAACTAAGTGATAATTTTTTACATTGGAATCATTGAATGCGCATTTCTCAGATTCTCACATCAGTTTTGTAATAATGAGCATGACAATTCATCCAAAAGTAAATGCTGCAATTGTTTTAATCGTGTAGTATAGAATGAGTGTGAATAAAACAAATATTGACTAGAGGCTCCCTATATCATGTAATTACTTAACTAGTTAACAGCTGATATCACTGACCATTCTAGTTACTTTTCTAAGGCAAGAAAGATTTGTACTATTCTTTTTTATAGAGTAAGCAGGGGAATATAAAACTGTTAATGAAAACCATGAATATTTCTAAAATAATTTGTTAATTTATCCTTGTTCTGTTATGCTCCGCTCAAGAAAAGACTGAATTTTCCACATTTGTGAACAATATTACTACATCTCTTATAACTCCTTATGGAAGAACCTATACATGTAAATCTGTGGTTATGAAGTATAATTCAAGAGAAGACAACTCTGTGCTATTTACTGCTTTCCTTGGTATTAGTGATGAAGCACAAGACAAGAGAAGACAACTGTGTATTACAGTGGAACCTGTCTAATCTGACACACCAAGGGACCAGGGAAATGTGTCGGATTGTACAAGATGTCGGAATACTCAGGTCTTATTTATGTTAACAGAACTACTTTGGGACCATAAATTTTTGTCGGATGTCACAGGATGTCGGAAAACTCAGGTGTCGGATTGCACAGGTTCCACTGTACTTACATTTGCCCTTGGTGGTATTGGTGAAGTACAAGACAAGAGAAGACAACTGTGTATTACTTACTTTAGTCCTTGGTGGTATTGGTGATGTTTTAGGTGATAGAGTACAAGACAGGAGAAGACAACTGTGTATTACTTACTTTTGCCCCTTGGTGGTATTGGTGATGTTTTAGGTGATGAAGTACAAGACAAAAGAAGACAACTGTGTATTACTTACTTTTGCCCTTGGTGGTATTGATGATGTTTTAGATGATAGAGTATAAGACAGGAGAAGACAACTGTGTATTACTTACTTTTGCCCTTGGTGGTATTAGTGAAGTACAAGACAAGAGAAGACAACTGTGTATTACTTACTTTTGCCCTTGGTGATATTGGTGAAGTACAATACAAGAGAAGACAACTGTGTATTACTTACTTTTGCCCTTGGTGGTATTGGTGATGTTTTAGGCGATGAAGTACAAGACAAGAGAAGACAACTGTGTATTACTTACTTTAGTCCTTGGTGGTATTGGTGATGTTTTAGGTGAGAGTATAAGACAGGAGAAGACAACTGTGTATTACTTACTTTTGCCCTTGGTGGTATTGGTGATGTTTTAGGTGATAGAGTATAAGAC